>OY992887.1:101347845-101522845 GCA_963921405.1 Cepaea hortensis | reverse complement strand
GCAGTTTTAGTATAGTAGATTAAACATTTTCTGCCTTCGTCATTCACACGTCGTCGTACTGCGCTGTAAGGAATTGCGCAGAAAAATAATCGCCATGTGAATTTGGCCCATAGCACTATATGGCTCTGAAACATGGACTCTGAGAAATGGGTGAACGGACTTTAGAAGCATGTGGTATGTTGTGTTATCACATTATGCGAAAAGTAATTGAGAAGAAGACTCAATACAAACGTGTAATATGTCTTCATCATCATGTGCCATGCCGAAGAGGGATGGGGGAAGTCATGTTTCGCCATCTCACGCGATCACCAGAGTCGTAGATGAGCGCTGTGCTTTTGTCACGATTATATCATGTGGTCACACCATCCAGGTGTTTACCTCTCTACCTTCCACTTGTTCTTTCCTCCTCAATGTTGCCGGTTGTCACTAAGTTCTCCAGTTTGTTTCTTCACCAAAGCGTGAATCGAAAAGAAAAAAAAGATATTTCTGCCACCGATGGGGATTGAACTTATACCACCGGCCGCTGAAGCCAGGTAAATTAACAGTAAATTAACTCTCGTTACATTGTGAACATCACAACCTCAAGTCTGAGATTGCAGGTGGAGGAGATTACTGCAGTTTCAGCTGGTTGGAGAACAAACTGTATACACACGTGGTGATTGTAACTGATTCACAAAGCATGCTAGCAAAGGTGAAGTCTGGCATGCTTCGTGCAGAATGGCTTACAGCGATTCAGAGGTTGCGCTGTGAGCATTCACTGGATCTTTTCTCCAGAATACTATGGTGTGGTTGGAAATGAATAGTCTGACAGATTGGTTTGTACCGCATTTTAAAGGGGTGATTTGATGCATGATAAGGCAGAAGTGGTGAAGGCCTTCTGGGAGCATGTGCATAATACAGAAGAACAGATAGACTGTCATGGTCTAGAGAGAATACAGCAGCAAGGGGTGGTCAGAGGATCTTGTACACAGTCGTCACTCAGAGGTAAAGCAAGATGGACATATAATCAGATTCCAACAGGCACCAACAGTATTGGAACTCTTCGCTGGCTGTTGAAGATGAGGACTGAGCATTTATGGGAATGCCCCGTGTGCTTTGATGTCGGTTCTTGATTCAACTCAACTGTTACATTGTGAATGTCTTCATTCTTCATTGTCATTTTTGTCGGACATGTTGCCGTTTCCAGATTCCAACCGCCTTCGTTTATTTATTTCTCAGGTTACTTGAGTGTTTGTCCGTGAAGTGGTGACGTCAATTCAGCCGACCGTGTCTAGATGCCATCCTGTGATAGCAAGAAAACAACTGTGTGAATGGGCCAGGGGTTACAGCGCTGGTGAATAATTCACTGTCAAAATACTGCTAGCGAATTACTTAATTAGATGCCCTGTATATGTGTCGGTCCGTATGTGTGTCTGAAGCCTTCCGTGTGTAATGTGTGTGTCTGCATCTATATGTGCAAGTGTGTGCATCTATCTGTATGTTTGTGTATGTGTTTATCTGAGGTGTATGGTAGTCAATATCTACATTTGAATCAGTTTGTCTATGTATTCACGTATCTAATCGTGCAAGTGTGTATATGTTTGATTGTATGTAGATTTGAGTCAGTGTGTATATATTTGACCGTATCAATATGTATGCATGTGTGTATGTTTGTCTGTATGTGTGTTTGTTTATATATATATATATATCTGTCTGTATATTTGTCTGTCTGTGTGTATATATATTTATCTGCATCTATGTATGTCGATGAGTGAGTATGTTTGTCTGTATCTGTTTGAGAGTATATGTTTGACCATATTTGTCTGTGTGTGTATGTTTGTCTGTATATGTCGGTATATATATATATGTATATATATATATATATATATATATATATATATATATATATATATGTTTGTCTATAACTATCTCTATTTGTGTATATGTGTCTGTACCTGTCTGTGTATATATGTTGTCTATATCTCTCTGTGTATATATGTTGTCTATATCTCTCTGTGTATATATGTTGTCTATATCTCTCTGTGTATATATGTTGTCTATACCTGTCTGTGTATATATGTTGTCTATATCTCTCTGTGTATATATGTTGTCTATATCTCTCTGTGTATATATGTTGTCTATATCTCTCTGTGTATATATGTTGTCTATATCTCTCTGTGTATATATGTTGTCTATATCTCTCTGTGTATATATGTTGTCTATGTCTCTCTGTGTATATATGTTGTCTATATCTCTCTGTGTATATATGTTGTCTATATCTCTCTGTGTATATATGTTGTCTATATCTCTCTGTGTATATATGTTGTCTATATCTGTCTGTGTATATATGTTGTCTATATCTGTCTGTGTATATATGTTGTCTATATCTGTCTGTGTATATATGTTGTCTATGTCTCTCTGTGTATATATGTTGTCTATATCTGTCTGTGTATATATGTTGTCTATATCTCTCTGTGTATATATGTTGTCTATATCTGTCTGTGTATATATGTTGTCTATATCTGTCTGTGTATATATGTTGTCTATGTCTCTCTGTGTATATATGTTGTCTATATCTGTCTGTGTATATATGTTGTCTATATCTCTCTGTGTATATATGTTGTCTATATCTCTCTGTGTATATATGTTGTCTATATCTCTCTGTGTATATATGTTGTCTATATCTCTCTGTGTATATATGTTGTCTATATCTCTCTATGTATATATGTTGTCTATATCTCTCTGTGTATATATGTTGTCTGTATCTGTCTGTGTTTCTGTGTGTGTGTGTGTGTTTATCTGTCTGTGTATATACGTTTGTCAGTATCTTTCTGTGTGATTATGTTTGTCTGTAACTATCTGTCTGTGATTATGTTTGTCTGTAACTATCTGTCTGTGATTATGTTTGTCTGTAACTATCTGTCTGTGATTATGTTTGTCTGTAACTATCTGTCTGTGATTATGTTTGTATGTAATTTTCTCTCTGTGTTTATGTTTGTCTGTAACTATCTGTCTGTGATTATGTTTGTCTGTAATTATATGTCTATGTATGTTTGTCTGCAACTATCTATGTGTATATATGTCTGTCCGTATCTGTATGTGTGTATATGTTTCTCTGCGGCTATCTATGTGTGTATATATGTATATATGTTTGCCTGTAACTATCTCTCGGCGTGTATATATGCTTTTACCTGTCTGTGCGGATATGTTTGTCTGTAACTATCCGTATGCGTGTCTGTGTGTAAATGCTTGTCTGCATCAGTCTGTGCGTATGTTTACTTGTCTGTGTATATGTTTGCTTGTATCTCTCCATGTTTACTGCGTTTGTATCTATCTATCTATAGGAGTGTATATGTACGCGCCTGTCTATTTATGAGTCTATACGTTCCATATTTTCGTCGAACGCAACTATTCCATCACGGCCTCTCTACGTGCCAACATGTCAAACACAGGAAGCGGGAATCTGCCATTTCCGGTTGTTAATGGCATAAACAAGCAGACGAAAATCATTCAAGGGAAATCCTGCAGCCGCTAGAGAATATTTTACTAACATTATCAGTTTCCTCCGGCTCTGTGGAGAAGGGGTTACAAAAGCAATTCGTAATTCCGTAATCCGCGTTAGAAACACAGCTGCGGACGATTTGTCAGCAGATCGCATTGCGTTGGTTTTCATACAATAGTATGAGTTCCGGTTGTTCAGGAAGCCGTCAAAAATGGCGCTGATGACGATCAGAGATCGTTAAAAAAAAAGGAGGGTTAAAAGACAAGAAGCTTGACTCCATTGGACTGGGTTTTATCCCATGGTGCTCCTTCCTCCTCCCCCCTCTCACCCCGAGTGGCCAGAGAAAGCGTCGCACAGAGCACGAACTCCGTAGCTCCAGAAACGACCCCAAGGAGTCTCCGAGAAAATTGCACTCGTGACATGAATGGCGTAAACCGGAATCGAACACACAACCTTCGGATCGCGAAGTGGTCGGCGTAACCACTTGGCCACGGAGACTCCCGGTCAGAGATCGAGCTTGCCAAAACATAGAATATGTGTTTATTTTAACAATATCGCCTACGCAAGGCGGCATGGCGCATGATACCAATGTGTTATTCTGGTTTCACTCCTGTTTGGAGCCTCTCCCGGTGCTGTGGTGTTTGTGCACTGTGTTCCGAAAATTCCTGATCTGCGAAAGAAAACTGGAGCACTTATACAGTGGTATTCCTGCAACGAAAGCGGCAGTTTTTTTTTTTTTTTTAAAGGAAGGAAACAAGCGGAGGGGAGGTTAAGAGACAAGAGGATTGCATTCATTGCATTGGCGTTGTCCCATATAGCACAGTCTCTCTCCACGGAGCAGCTCTGGGATTATGAGATAAGTAGCACATTTTTTTTGTTTTCAAATTTATTTTCTCTTCATTGTTCTCATGTTTTCATGTTTTCATTCGCCTTATCCCGTTCTTATGCCTTAATTTAGTCACTGGAGTGTCTTCTTCGTGATTATATGTTGCATTGCTGATGAAGGCTAGTCGCCGAAACGTCCATTGTTATCCTTAGTTGTGTTCTGTAAAGCTCCATCCAATCCAATCCAATTTTTGATAAAAGATGTTTCCGCCATCTTTAACCATCGTGTTTTCGGTCGGTTATAATTAGGCCCCCTTATGATGTATCTCGTACTTCTTCTTGCGTAGATGGGTCTGCGATTTCGTTTCCTGGAGTCAGTGTTTTCTGTCTGTTAGTGAGTTTCAACTTTGGTAGTTTTTAGCTCCATTACTTTTTGTTACTTTATATTGTGGGCATTACGTCACAGATAGTAGGAAATCCGTTGCTCCGACGACTAACCCAGGAGTCATCGAAAAACAAAATGCAATCGCGAATAAAAAGACCGGGTTCAACGCGAACCCGCGACTTTCAGTGCGCAAGGCAGACACCTCAACCACTTGGGCAGGGAGAACCTCCCTAATTTCCCAAAAGACCAAATATAAACACGGCCTCAGCCAGACAGCCTTGTAGCTATCGTGAATAGGGGATGGAAATGGTGGAACTTCTGGGGTGAATGGAAAATTACTGCCAGCAACAGATTCCCACGTGGCTGTCAAACCAATCAGCTCTTTGGCCTGGTAACCTTGAACTATGTCGTGTCATGAAGGACTGTTGGTAATTTGTAGGTTAATAACTTAATTAGTGCAGCGACTGTGGAATGTGCGCTCATTATTTCTAGGGGACGGCGTTGCTGAGAGGTCACTGTGTCCGCCTAGGGCTTCTCATCATCATCATCTTCTTCTGCGATTAATGTTTTTTTTCGCATGGTACATAGCAACTATTGTTGTGCGTGGAAGTCCGTTTTCTAGTCCCGTACCACTTCGGCCAACATCTTTCGGCTTTGACTGTAGAGGATGCCTTCTCCCATAGACAGATTGCCTTCTCCCATAGACAGATTGCCTTCTCCCATAGACAGATTGCCTTCTCCCATAGACAGATTGCCTTCTCCCATAGACAGATTGCCTTCCAGGGCTTGTGGGCTCTACCTGTCCACATTATCTGTCACGATTTGTTTTCTTAGCCTTTGTTCTTACAAGAACTTCCACAAGATCGTGGTGGTTGCCATAATCTTTGTTCTTACAAGAACTTCCACAAGATCGTGGTGGTTGCCATAACCTTTGTTCTTACAAGAACTTCCACAAGATCGTGGTGGTTGCCATAACCTTTGTTCTTACAAGAACTTCCACAAGATCGTGGTGGTTGCCATAACCTTTGTTCTTACAAGAACTTCCACAAGATCGTGGTGGTTGCCATAACCTTTTTTCTTACAAGAACTTCCACAAGATCGTGGTGGTTGCCATAACCTTTGTTCTTACAAGAACTTCCACAAGATCGTGGTGGTTGCCATAACCTTTGTTCTTACAAGAACTTCCACAAGATCGTGGTGGTTGCCATAACCTTTGTTCTTACAAGAACTTCCACAAGATCGTGGTGGTTGCCATAACCTTTGTTCTTACAAGAACTTCCACAAGATCGTGGTGGTCTGGCATTCAGGTTTCTGAGAAAATGCCAAGAATACTATCATGGTACAGTGTAAAGAACGAGACAGGTCTACAAGAAACAGATTAAAACCGTTAATTAATTTGGACATTTTCACGTAGGGATGGCATTTTTTGTTTGTTCGCTCGGTTTGAACTCAAGCGTAGTCCATATGTGGATTAGATTTCCCATACACCAGTGTCCCTCACCATCAGGTAAACCCACCTCGACTTCAGAGGTACTTGTAATTTACGTCCCTACGTCAAGGACGAGAAGTCAACATTTGGTACTTTATTTTTAATTCACCACAAACAAACCACATAGTTATTTTTAGCACTGACCTAGATCTGGTGGGATCGTCCATTTTCAGAATAGGAATATCGGGATTCACTTCGTGGTCGGTCATCAAGTGTGTTTGCAGCAAGATGTAACCCAAACCGCATGTCATTGTCTTCGCAAACTTCCCCCAGATACACCAAAGATGAGCGCAGAGAGATGGGGCATACCCAAGAAAAGACGAGTCGCACAAGATATGGATATACACTTCGACGACAGTGAGGGCCCTCAGGATCCAGAAACATTTATTGCATCCATCGATCAGTCTAGCAGTCCACCACACACTCAACCGAATGTGATCGACAACACATTCAATTATATGATTCTTTATTACAATAAATGCATTACACAATATCACTTGCTTGCCTTCTACTTGCGAAAGCAAACCCCATACACAAGTTACACAGTATATCAACACACCCCTACATCCACTATGGGATTTCCCAGATGTCACGTAATTCCTTTGTTTGTTGTGAATTAAAAATGAAGTACCCAACATTTTAGTCCAACTGACACAGTTGGGGTTGAAACCTTTACCTCGCCATCTGCACACTGGTTGTTTACGAGAGAGTGCTCTTATCCATTCTGTCATGCTGGTCTCAGGCATGATATATGATGATGATGATGACCATCATCATCATCTTCCACTTCTGTCGTCAAGCGTCGTGGGGAGGAATAATTTGCGCTCCAGCGCCCGGTGGGCGGCACTGGATAGTGTCATTCCGTGTGATTGTACAATGTCTTTGATATCGTCAATCCATTTTCTTCTTGGACGTCATCGTGGTCTCGTCGCAGATGATCTTTGATGTAAGGCCAGTGATGGTAGTTGCTGGTGTTGCATTCTAACGACATGTCCAAACCACCTGACCTTCTGTCTTTCAATAAATGTGGCACAAGGTGTTGATCCCACTGTCTGTCTGATTACAGCATTTCTTACTCGGTCTCGGATTGTTAAGTTGGCAGCTCTCCTCGGACATCTCATCTCGCTGGTGTTGATTTTGCGAAAGTGTGATTTGGATAAAGTCCAAGTTTGAGATTGGTAGCATAGGGTTGAAGGTGATAATGAGAATAATTCCATACAAAAAATGACGCGGCTGAAGAAGTAGAAAGCAGACACGTGAGATATTGATGGACAAATGCACCCACACGACAAGAGCTAAATATTGATGATGATTGGCTATTAAAGACGATAAAACAAAGAAAATTGAAATATTTTGGTCACTTGAAACGTCATGAAAGTTTAGAGAGAACAATAATAGAGGGTTATGCGCCTGGGAAGAGAGGAAGAAGAAGGCCAAAGAGAAGATGGGTGCAGTATGTGGCGGATGATCTCCAGATGGGTGTACCGTGTATCAGACGCGGGACATCTTGCTTATGATCGAGAGGTTTTCCGGAAGGTTGTTATGGGAGCAGGGTTCTGCAAAGGACATGCTACTGAATTAATGAATACGTAAAGTGAAGAAATGAAATAAGTACACATCAGACAAATTAGAAACATGAGATATTCAGGTATTGTTGGGCTACCTCTTCTTCTCTTCCTCCAATTACCCGAGTGAAGTGTTGAGGGGGAGGGGGTACTGATGTGCACTCATAGTAAAGAAAAGAAAGAAGTATAGATAAGAAGACAAGCGAGAATGATACAAAAATAATGTAAACTTATGCACCAGGATTTGAAACAGTCTGTAAATGACGACATTGACTCACAGTACAAACACACGTCCTTCTGTACACAGTCAATTTGTTGTCAAGCCAGATTACACTGAGTCTATTGAAAATCATAACTGGGGGAAGAGATGACGTCACGAAAGGTTAGAGGGCGTCAAAGATATACAAAGAAAGACAATATCAAGCTATTTTCAGGATAGTCTGCCACAATGAACAACGCAGACTCCAATCATAAACAGCTGGAAATGCATTCAGTGGCGAAGCTGGCCGAGGGGGCGGGAAAAGGGGTGGCGGTGGAGCAATGGGAGTGACTGCTGTCCTTGTGCCCTGTTTCTGAAAAGCGGCGCTTGGTCAACTTATGCAATTAAACACCTTCCTGGGCATTCACCTTAATTTTTCGAATGCGAGCGTGCTCCCCCCCCCCCCCCCAACTGTTGACCGGTTATGTGACGAAGGAGTGACGGACTCAATTTGTCATTCCGCATTCCAAACACAGCAGCGTGAGATTTGGAAGCAGACCACCTTGGGTTGGTTTCCATACAAAGGTATGAGTGAGGGTCGTTCAGAAAGCAATGGCAAACTACTGAACGTAAGCTTACCAAGAAATCACGAAGTCAAAAAATGCTGTTGTTGACCGCGACGTCCTGTAAAGGATATGCAACTAAATAACTGTTGATCTGGCGACGCTTCTGAATGTATTACTATCAGCAGTCACTGCGGAGATGGCACCCGGGTGATAATGATGATACAGCAGTCTAATCCTATTGATTGAAACAAGTCGGACCATATTATCTATCACCTGTTCTGTGTAGATAAAATAAGGTCATAGGAAATGAATCAACGGTTAGGGACTTCAACTTCAGTGCTAATTGTCACCAATTCAAATCGTAGTCACGCATTCGCATTAACTCGCTGAACTGATGACAACAAAAACTTTACTTTCTTCTAAATTCTCTGCATAAACGGTGGCAAAGAAAGTAACCAGTCACTTCTTCGCATAAGTATATCAATTAACTATATATAAAATCTCTAGGGTTAAACACCCCTGCGCCAAATCTTCGTTGGTAAAACCACGCCTGCTGTGATAAAGATGCGATATCCCATGTTACATATTGGAAAGGCAGGCGGTTATCTGTGCCCGAGTGTCGACTGGCATCTAATCGGCAGGAATTGGGTTAGATTGACGTCAGCTTTGAGTCTGACCAATGTCTAGCCAAAGAAATTTGATCAGCCAGTTATCTAGCTAAAGACGTTGATTCTCGTTATCTGTTATCTACATTACGGCATTGGCTCAGCTGAAACATGAAGCAATGATTAGAATGTTCGAGATTGTAAACATCGAAACAAGTCGGTTGCATGTCCTTTACAGAATGTCACAGTCAACCCTAGCATTATACTGGCTATAATTAACAGAGCAATTTCACGTTCACTAGTTTGCCATTGCCGATCTACCTGGCCTAGGGTTTAACGACTTTCTTCGTAATCCCATGTATTCACGTGGGTGACACTGCTGCGCGAGATTCAGTAGCGGATCGCAACGCGTTGGTTGCTTACGGGGATGTGTGAGCCGGTCGCTCAGAAATCAATGGCAAACTACTGAGCGTAATCTTACCAAGACATCAACAGCAACAAAAGAATGCTGGTGTTGACTACAGTGACCTGTAAAGGATATGCGAAAAAAGTTTGCCATTATTTTCTGAAAGACCGGCGCACATACCATCTTTTAATTTGAATGGACGAAGTGATCTCCCCCATGGTTAGTTAAAGATACTTAAGTTAAAATAGTACTATTGGTTACTGGAATGTTTGCTTTAGAAAGAAAAGTTTATACAAGAACTACCTAGAATGTAAACAGCGGACAGAACTAAAAACACAAATTTAGCAAGCTACTACCGTGTTTCTCCAAAAATAAGCCTGGGTCTTATATTAATTTTGGCCTCAAAACAATGCACAATGGCTTATTTTCTGAGTATGTATTTTTATTTCAGATTCTTCTTCTTCTTCTGCGTTCATCCGGAGTTTTTTTTTCTTCCAGATGTGATTGCGTTGTGCCTGTTTACAGCAGAGCTGCGTTTTTGCGCCGTTAGGCCGACACATCCGACTACTGCGCGCATTTGTTGACCGGGTTAACCTTCCCGGGGATTCAAATATCTACATTTATTCAAATATAGTCATGTCATTTTCTTCTGGAATATCGTCATAACTCTCCAAATCTCGAATTCCGTCTCATCAATTGTCGTTTCTTCTTCTTCTTCTTCGTTTATCCGGAGTGTTTTGATTTTTTTTTTTTTTTAAAAGACGTAGTTGCGTTGTGCCTATTTACAGCAGAGCTGCGTTACTTGCGCCTTCCGGCCGATACATCCGACTTCTTTGGGTATTTGTTGAGCGGGTTAACTGGCGCGGTGTAGATGCACGTCTGCTGTGCCATGTCTACAAAGCGCACTAACTCGTTAGTTGGAACATGTAACAAATGTCCCACCTCATGAACTTGAGAATGCGAAAATAACGAACGTAGCTCTGGTGAAAGTTCAACACCTTTTTAATTCGGTGTTACAGAATTATAGCATACAATACTAGTGGCCTCGTAGCGCTCCCGTTCACACCGGGACAACATCTACTTAAAGCATCCACAATTAATATCTATATCTGCATTATTCATCTTGACGCTCAGCCTATTTCGATTCCACTGTTCTTTCAGATCCTTGACGTTATGTTATCTGAGATTCGTCTAGTTTTCGATCCACTGTTCTTAGATCCATGGCGTCTCCTCAACGAATGCTTCCTCCTGTTATCCACTTGACGACCACCCAAACATCCAACTGTCACGCGAATTCGGTTCCACAATTGAAATACACAACTGTTCCGTAAGATGGCTCCACAGCGTATCCCTTGGTTGTTATGTTCGCGTCGGTATGACGTATCTCGTGCCTTTGGCGCACTATCCACTTTGCTGTATAATTAGGGATTTCCCTTTTATCCTCTCTGCATCATGTGGTTCTGCAATAGCTATGTGGCATTAACCTTCCCGGGAACTGTTGTTTGAGATCCTTGGCCATAAACACTGCAGTTTCATCCAAGGCAATCATGCTGGAGAGTTAGTATTTAGAACAAGTCGATGTCATCAACAAATTACTTGAATGCAAGTGTACGTTTAATAACTTCTTTCTCGCTGACAGTCTTAACTAGGGCTTAATTTAGGGGTAGGTCTTATATTAATAGTATCCTGAAAATTCGTGCTAGGTTTATTTTAGGGATAGTCTTAATTTCGGGGAAACACGGTAGACAAATACCGGCCTGGCTTCCCGTTCGCCTAAAGATATAGTATTAGAAGAAAAAAACTAAAGGAAGGGAAGTAATAAATGATAAACGTTAAGTCAAATAAGTTGTCTACCTTTAACTCTCACCCCCCCCCCAATCCTATTTACAGGATATAGCTGTCAATACCATTTTACCGCCGTTGATTTCTTGGCAAGATTACGCTTAGTAGTTTGCCATTGCTTTCTCAGCGACCGGCTCACATACCCCTGCGCTACCCTACGTGGATATACGGAGAAAGTCGTTAACGGCCTTAGCCAGGGAGACCGGCCCTTTAACTATTAGTATTATTTATTTATTTTGCGTTTGCTCGCTTTGGACTCAAGCGTAGTCCATACACATGCTACTATATCTGATGTTTTACGTGTATATTAGCTTTCTCTATTACAAGTTTCCTTCGCCATCATTCAAAACCACACTGATTTCTGAGGTACTTGTAATTTACGTAAGGGCTAGAAGTAAGCTTTTGGTCCACCCGACTCGGTGTAGGGGTTGAAACCAACACCTCAGCACACCGGAAGTTTAAGAGTAAGTGTTCTTATTCACTGGGTCATTATGACCAACTACTATATTTATGTATATGTATATATCTCTCTGTCTCTCTCTCTCTATATATATATATATGCCTGAGTGGGCGTATTATCGAAATTGATGTGGGACTGCAATAATTAAGCCACGAGCATGATCAGACAAGGTGTGGCCACCTGTTCCTGCGTGCACTCAGCCCTACAAGATGTGGAGGTCATATCACATGACAGACCCGTAACAAGAAACTGCTTCGCAACACATGTACTTGTATATACGTCTGTATGCTACCAGAGACCCAAATAGAGCTGGCAAAGAAGAGTAATACAGTAGTTAGTCATGTCCTTTACAGATAGGTCAGCATGGCCGACCGTATAAGAATATGTGTTCTTAAGCATCCAGTGTGCTGATGCCGGGGTAAGGGGTTCAACCCCTACACCAAACAGTTGGACAAAAATGTTGCCATATCGTCCTTGACTTGGGGACATTAATTACCAGTACCTCTGAAGTCAGAGTGGGTTCACCTGATGGTGAGGGACACTGTTAATAGGTAAAGCTAATCCACATGCAATATTCAGTCCAGCACTACTAGAATTAGTGTGTATGGACTACGCTTCAGTTTAAAGTGAGCGAGCACAAAAAAATGACCTTTACAGGAAGTTGCAGTCAACCTCAGCATTGTTTGGCGGTTTGTGATTACCTGGCAAATTTTATGTTCAGTAGTTTGCCATTACTTTCTGAATGACCGACACAGTACGGAAACTAACGCAAGGAAACTGCTTCCAAATCGCCCACAGCTGTGTTTCAAACGTGATATGCAGGATTATGAATTGCGTTCATAACCCCTTCACCACGGAGTCACATCACACAAATAAAAAAAAATATCAGCCAACATCCGACCAATCATGAACTCATCCAGGGGTAGATATATTCCCCCTGACCTTGGACGGAATCTGGCCAGATGAAGCAAACACTAATGTTTGCCAAGGTCGGACACACTGATCTTTGAGAACACAACTGGGTGTGACGCACTTCCCTCAAAAGACTAATTAAGAGGCATGAACGGACCTACACAGGGCTTGGCATCCACAGCTGTAGGCCTAGACCCGCCGAGAAGTCTCAAAGAGTGAAGAAGAAGCAGTCACTTGGTGATTCAGTCACTCGTCCCTAAATGCACATTAGATGTCTGACATGTAAAGACGTTAAACTCTAAGAATACATACTTTAATACTGTTCTCATCTCCAGCCATATCTTGCCAAAAATATGTCTTAAAGTTGCAGGAAATCTGTAACCACTAATTAGTTTGCTGGAAAAGTCTCATTAACAGTTGTAGTGTGACTGTAATAAAGCTTGTTTTATATTCTTTTTTATTTATATCATTGATTCTACTTCTTCCACAGACCATAAACTGGTACCATAAAACCCAAACCAGAAAAAAAAAAACCTCAGAGCAGGAATTGTCTCCAGGTCTATGATGTGTTAAGACTATTACATTTTGTAGGCCTGTATAGGTGGAGGAACAGGTCAATGTTTTCCTTCTTGCAGCAAGCCCAGTAATTGACGGCGCTCATGCCTTTGTCAGTGCAACTTCATAACTGGTACAAAAATGCATCCACTCAAGTGATACTACCAAGCGGCTTTAAATGAAAACTTTAAATGCTTTTTTTTTTGAGTGAATATATTCTGAAAAAGTAAAGAACAAATGTATCTTTTTCGATGTCACCACTGCGCTCAATGCAAGTCCTCCAGTCGGTGTGCCTGACCCGGTTGCGAACAGTCTGTTACAGAAGTCAAGCAGTTTTGAAACTTCCTACTCCACTCATACACTTGCTGGATTGACAGGCATGGATCACCATACTGGACCTTCATTTGCCAATGAATTTCTATAGGTTTCACCCCTTCGCTAATAAAAAAACATAACAAAACGTTGCTCCTCTGTGGTGCATGTCAAAAGTGGGGTGGCCATCTTTACACAGTCATCATGGCGTCACATGTGTCTGCACCATGATGGCACATGTTTAACACCCTTAACATCAATATTGACAGGTTGCAAGAAAATGGCATGGTTACTGTAATTTCTGTCACTCTTTTAAAGTTTCCATTTGAATCCCCCTCGCATAAAGTATTCCGCTATTATGACCCAAAGGGGATATAATTATTTTGGCTTTGGAGTTCGCTTGCTTACAACTCAAGCGTAGTCCATACATGTAAAACTACTAATAGTTGCCTCCACTGGGGAGTGCACCAGACTGATTTCTGCATGGTGATTAGCTTTCCCTATTACTAGTGTCCCTCGTCATCAGGCGAACCCACTCCGATTACTGAGGTCCTTGTAATTTACAACCCCAAAGTCAAGGATGAGAATTCAACATTTAAGTTCAACTGATCGCTGTAGGGATTGAACTCACTACCTTGGCATTAGCACACCCGATCTTTAAAAGTGAACATTCTTATTCATTTTGCCACATTCTACCTTCAGAGGATATGATACTAATTATAATGACTGGACAAAGTGTATGAGAGGTGATGGATGACCAGACTCAATAACAGGCTACATATCTTTTATTAACAATATCACACAATTAAATGCCCAGTGTGTAACCCAGACTACATTGTGAATGTCCTATACATTTAAACTAATTCAAACTGGGATCCCTAAACTTCTACAGCAGTTGAGAACAAAGTCTATAACTAATACTTTAATTGATACATGTCTGTCAATAGGTCGTTAGTCTGTTTTCATTATGTTGCAAAGTCTGCCACCACTTCTATTTTAAAGCTCGCTCGCTTTGACCTTGAGCGTAGTTCATACTCACTACCTCATGCAGCACTGAACTTAATTTTGTGTGTGTATATTAGCTTTCCCTATTACCAGTGCCCCTCGCCATCAGGTGAACTCACTCCGGCTTCAGAGGTACGTCATTACTTTATTTCCCCTACCTTGTAATGACAGCAATGTAATGGGACAGTCCGTTCACATAATGTGGGCACCGATGGGTTATTATCGAAGGCAGTGGGTGTCGTCGATCTTCTGTACAGTTAATCTACAAACAACTTTCTTACGTGACTTTAACACAACCACTTATCATCATCATATGATGCCAATAAGCCTGGGCGGTCATTGTTCGTCATCTCACACGATCACCAGAGTTGTGGATCAGGTCTGCTTGCTTGCCCTGATTATGCCATGCGACCAAGCCATCCAGGTATTTACCTATTTATCTTCCCCTTAATTTATTTCCATAAAACTGTCAGTTGTTACTAAGTTCTCCAGTTTATTTCTCCTCATAATGTGACCAAAAACAATCTTGACTGCCTTCGTCTAATTCCTCTAATCAATTTATGGTTTTCATTTGAGCCGGCTCACTCATTCTTCTGTTCATCCATGGCATTCTTTCCATTTTCCCCAGAAACCACATTTCAACAACCAAAAGATGTTTCTCAGCGTGTCCACTTATTGTCCATGTTTCACATGCAACAACGGTACAGTGTCTATTTAGAACTTCAACACTTGTTTTTTTTTCTATTAATTTGTTGAAACCAGTATGAAGTAAATTCCTAGAAACAATTTTCATTAATTTGTTGAAACCAGTATCAAGTAAATTCCTGGAAACAATTTTCATTAATTTGTTGAAACCAGTATCATTAATTTCCTGGAAACAATTTTCACTAATTTGTTGAAACCAGTATCATGAATTTCCTGGCAACAATTTTCACTAATTTGTTGAAACCAGTATCATTAATTTCCTGGCAACAATTTTCACTAATTTGTTGAAACCAGTATCATTAATTTCCTGGCAACAATTTTCACTAATTTGTTGAAACCAGTATTATCAATTTCCTGGCAACAATTTTCACTAATCTGTTGAAACCAGTATTATTAATTTCCTGGCAACAATTTTCACTAATTTGTTGAAACCAGTATTATCAATTTCCTGGCAACAATTTTCACTAATCTGTTGAAACCAGTATTAGTAATTTCCTGGCAACAATTTTCATCAATTTGTTAAAACTAGTATAATTAATTTCCTGGCAACGATGCTATTTAACTTCCTAGTAACAACATTCATCAATGTCCTGGCACCCGACGGGTTATATTCCCGATATCAAGCTGACCGCCTTCACTCTCCTGGCAGCCATTTTAGGCAGAGTCAACCAGGAAGTCCAGCCCAATTAGAACAAGTCAACCCCAATGAGGATTCAAACACATGAACACCGGGCCAAAAGACATGCTCACTAGCCACTGCGACCAACTTCCTGGTCAACCAGTATAATTAATTTCATGGTAACAACAGCAATTAATTTCCTGGTCAAGCAATAATTAATTGCATGGAATCGGCATGAATTAAATTTGTGGCAATGCAATATTTACATAACAGTGACTGACAAAACAAATCTGTACAAACAAAACATAGAGCAGATCTATCTATTTATGATGCTCTCTTCCACGCCATTCTTCAGCTGAACATCCTCAATGATCTCTATACTGGGTTTAACCTGCCTGGACGATGGTGTCAGGAGTTTCAAAATCTGTTGTTGTAGGTCCCCTCCTGATAACAGCTCATTTACTTGGCTCTGTGCCTCTTCCTCCAGCTCACTGTCGGACTCTGACGAACTTTCGTCTGTTGTTGATTCGTCTTCTTCCAACAGTTCAGGGGGAATTAATGACAAATTCTGCAAAATATCAAGCAAGATCTGTATTAGGCGACAGTCTATAGAATTTTTACAGAAGTCAATGACGCAGTCCCAATAGCACTACCATTAAGGTGTGCTTTGTTAGGCCTGTTATATTTTCTTTGGTTGTTCGCTCACTTTGAATTCAAGTGTAGTCCGTATGCGTGCTACTACTTCTAGTGCACTGGAATGATTGTGTACGTGGATTAGCTTTCCCTATTACCAGTGTTCCTCATCGCATGAACCCACTCTCTGGCTTCTGAGGTACTTGTAATTTACGTTTCCAAGCCAAGGATGAAAAGTCAACATTTTAATCCAGATGACAGGTGTAGGGGTTGAACCTGCTTCCTTGACATCATCACATCAGATGTTTAAGAGTGAGGGCTCTTATCCATTCAGCCATGCTGACCTCCAGGCTGTCATATATTCTAGGTTATCATAATGAGGTGAGGTGGGCTGTTTCCTTCCTCGCTGACTTTTAATAACACAATTCTGAAACTGATCTAGATTTCACTTCACGAGGCTGGGTCAATTCCATGCTGTACACATGGCAGAACAGAATCCAGCCACAGTTGAGGTTCAAACCCGGACCACTGTTTGGGAAAGCAAGCATATTAACTACTATGCCATATGAAACAATGTTTCCCCATTGTGAATTAAAACAATGAAGGTGAAAAGAATATATTTCAAAATTTATTGCCTGTCATATTTCTCAGCATCTCGTTAGGTGCACACTACAGAACAAATAAAGTTAAATGAGCCATACATAACCAAACGTTAGTGAAATATGCAGAGGCCACCACTATACACATGTGTAAACCACAATTATGTAAACAAAAGGACATGATAGTCTATTTAAAACTACAGGGCTGACAGTGAAGCACACGATAGTGTTTTATGTATTTTATTTAAAGGATTCATTATGCTACTGTAATGTACGCTGAACTTTTCTCTGAAATATGCACCTGGCGGCTGGCTCCGTGGCGATGCAGTTACAGACGCAGTTCATAATCCCGCATACCAACATTCAAAACACAGCTGTGGGCGATTTGGCAGCAGACTGCCTTATGTTGGTTTTGCAATGTCCTGTACAGGATATGCAACTAACTTTACGCACCTAACGAGATACAATGAAACACACCAAGCAATAAACTGTGCAATATTCTGTTTGTGTTTTCATATTTTCAAAATACTATTCTATAGCAGAGCCCAGTCTATAGAAAAGCTACTGTTATTTGCACATCCTTTACAGGACGTTGCAATCAAACCCAGCATGTTTGTGCTCTTTGTGATCTCTTGGCAAGTTACATTCAGTAGTTTCCCAGTGCTAGTTGAAAGTAATGTGAATGGACTATGCTTGAACTCAAAGTGAGCATTCGCAAAGAGAAAAAAAAAAAACACTTACTACAAATATTCAATTCTAACATTAACCAGTACTACTGAGTGGATCAGAAACGCAGAGAACAATGAAAACGATTACAAATAAAGTAAAAACATTCTTCTTCTTCTTCTTCTTCTTCTGCGTTCATCCAGACTTTTTTTTCCCCGGACCTAATTGCGTTGTGCCTGTTTACAGCAGAGCTGCGTTCTTGCGCCATTAGGCCGACACATCCGACTTCTGCGGGCATTTGTTGACCGGGTTAACCTTCCCGGGGGTAAAAACATTCAATAAGTGATGCCTATGTAAAACAGAACAAATGAATTAAAAACATTCAATAAGTGATGCCTATGTAAAATAGAACAAATAAAGTAAAAACATCCAATAAGTGATGCCTATGTAATACAGAACAAATAAAGTAAAAACATTCAATAAGTGGTGCCTATGTAATACAGAACAAATAAAGTAAAAACATTCAATAAGTGGTGCCTATGTAATATAGAACAAATAAAAAACATTCAATAAGTGATGCCTATGTAAAACAGAACAAATAAAAAACATTCAATAAGTGATGCCTATGTAAAACAGAACAAATAAAAAACATTCAATAAGTGATGCCTATGTAAAACAGAACAAATAAAGTAAAAACATTCAATAAGTGGTGCCTATGTAATACAGAACAAATAAAGTAAAAACATTCAATAAGTGATGCCTATGTAATACAGAACAAATGAATTAAAAACATTCAATAAGTGATGCCTATGTAATACAGAACAAATAAAAAACATTCAATAAGTGGTGCCTATGTAATACAGAACAAATAAAAAACATTCAATAAGTGGTGCCTATGTAAAACAGAACAAATGAATTAAAAACATTCAATAAGTGATGCCTATGTAATACAGAACAAATGAAAAACATTCAATAAGTGGTGCCTATGTAATATAGAACAAATGAATTAAAAACATTCAATAAGTGGTGCCTATGTAATACAGAACAAATAAAAAACATTCAATAAGTGGTGCCTATGTAATACAGAACAAATGAAAAACATTCAATAAGTGGTGCCTATGTAATACAGAACAAATGAAAAACATTCAATAAGTGGTGCCTATGTAATATAGAACAAATGAATTAAAAACATTCAATAAGTGGTGCCTATGTAATACAGAACAAATAAAAAACATTCAATAAGTGCACCTATGTAAAACAGAACAAATGAATTAAAAACATTCAATAAGTGATGCCTATGTAATACAGAACAAATAAAAAACATTCAATAAGTGGTGCCTATGTAATATAGAACAAATAAAAAACATTCAATAAGTGATGCCTATGTAAAACAGAACAAATAAAAAACATTCAATAAGTGATGCCTATGTAAAACAGAACAAATAAAGTAAAAACATTCAATAAGTGGTGCCTATGTAATATAGAACAAATGAATTAAAAACATTCAATAAGTTGTGCCTATGTAATACAGAACAAATGAATTAAAAACATTCAATAAGTGATGCCTATGTAAAACAGAACAAATAAAAAACATTCAATAAGTGGTGCCTATGTAATACAGAACAAATAAAAAACATTCAATAAGTGGTGCCTATGTAAAACAGAACAAATGAATTAAAAACATTCAATAAGTGATGCCTATGTAATACAGAACAAATAAAAAACATTCAATAAGTGGTGCCTATGTAATATAGAACAAATAAAAAACATTCAATAAGTGATGCCTATGTAAAACAGAACAAATAAAAAACATTCAATAAGTGATGCCTATGTAAAACAGAACAAATAAAGTAAAAACATTCAATAAGTGGTGCATATGTAATACAGAACAAATGAATTAAAAACATTCAATAAGTGATGCCTATGTAAAACAGAACAAATAAAAAACATTCAATAAGTGGTGCCTATGTAATACAGAACAAATAAAGTAAAAACATTCAATAAGTGGTGCCTATGTAATATAGAACAAATGAATTAAAAACATTCAATAAGTGGTGCCTATGTAAAACAGAACAAATAAAAAACATTCAATAAGTGGTGCCTATGTAATATAGAACAAATGAATTAAAAACATTCAATAAGTGGTGCCTATGTAAAACAGAACAAATAAAAAACATTCAATAAGTGATGCCTATGTAATACAGAACAAATAAAGTAAAAACATTCAATAAGTGGTGCCTATGTAATATAGAACAAATGAATTAAAAACATTCAATAAGTGGTGCCTATGTAATACAGAACAAATGAATTAAAAACATTCAATAAGTGATGCCTATGTAAAACAGAACAAATAAAAAACATTCAATAAGTGATGCCTATGTAATACAGAACAAATAAAGTAAAAACATTCAATAAGTGGTGCCTATGTAATATACAACAAATGAATTAAAAACATTCAATAAGTTGTGCCTATGTAATATAGAACAAATGAATTAAAAACATTCAATAAGTGATGCCTATGTAAAACAGAACAAATAAAAAACATTCAATAAGTGGTGCCTATGTAATACAGAACAAATAAAAAACATTCAATAAGTGGTGCCTATGTAAAACAGAACAAATGAATTAAAAACATTCAATAAGTGATGCCTATGTAATACAGAACAAATAAAAAACATTCAATAAGTGGTGCCTATGTAATATAGAACAAATAAAAAACATTCAATAAGTGATGCCTATGTAAAACAGAACAAATAAAAAACATTCAATAAGTGGTGCCTATATAATATAGAACAAATGAATTAAAAACATTCAATAAGTGGTGCCTATGTAATACAGAACAAATGAATTAAAAACATTCAATAAGTGATGCCTATGTAAAACAGAACAAATAAAAAACATTCAATAAGTGGTGCCTATGTAATACAGAACAAATAAAGTAAAAACATTCAATAAGTGGTGCCTATGTAATATAGAACAAATGAATTAAAAACATTCAATAAGTGGTGCCTATGTAAAACAGAACAAATAAAAAACATTCAATAAGTGGTGCCTATGTAATATAGAACAAATGAATTAAAAACATTCAATAAGTGATGCCTATGTAATACAGAACAAATAAAGTAAAAACATTCAATAAGTGGTGCCTATGTAATACAGAACAAATAAAGTAAAAACATTCAATAAGTGGTGCCTATGTAATATAGAACAAATGAATTAAAAACATTCAATAAGTGGTGCCTATGTAATACAGAACAAATGAATTAAAAACATTCAATAAGTGATGCCTATGTAAAACAGAACAAATAAAAAACATTCAATAAGTGATGCCTATGTAATACAGAACAAATAAAGTAAAAACATTCAATAAGTGGTGCCTATGTAATATACAACAAATGAATTAAAAACATTCAATAAGTGGTGCCTATGTAATATAGAACAAATGAATTAAAAACATTCAATAAGTGATGCCTATGTAATACAGAACAAATGAATTAAAAACATTCAATAAGTGATGCCTATGTAAAACAGAACAAATAAAAAACATTCAATAAGTGGTGCCTATGTAATACAGAACAAATAAAGTAAAAACATTCAATAAGTGATGCCTATGTAAAACAGAACAAATAAAAAACATTCAATAAGTGGTGCCTATGTAATACAGAACAAATAAAGTAAAAACATTCAATAAGTGGTGCCTATGTAATATAGAACAAATGAATTAAAAACATTCAATAAGTGGTGCCTATGTAATACAGAACAAATGAATTAAAAACATTCAATAAGTGGTGCCTATGTAATACAGAACAAATAAAGTAAAAACATTCAATAAGTGGTGCCTATGTAAAATAGAACAAATAAAAAACATTCAATAAGTGGTGCCTATGTAATACAGAACAAATAAAGTAAAAACATTCAATAAGTGATGCCTATGTAAAATAGAACAAATAAAGTAAAAACATTCAATAAGTGGTGCCTATGAAAAACAGAACAAATAAAGTAAAAACATTCAATAAGTGATGCCTATGTAAAACAGAACAAATAAAGTAAAAACATTCAATAAGTGATGCCTATGTAATATAGAACAAATGAATTAAAAACATTCAATAAGTGATGCCTATGTAAAATAGAACAAATAAAGTAAAAACATTCAATATGTGGTGCCTATGTAATACAGAACAAATAAAGTAAAAACATTCAATAAGTGATGCCTATGTAAAATAGAACAAATAAAGTAAAAACATTCAATAAGTGGTGCCTATGTAATACAGAACAAATAAATTAAAAACATCCAATAAGTGGTGCCTATGTAATACAGAACAAATAAAGTAAAAACATTCAATAAGTCGTGCCTATGTAATATAGAACAAATGAATTAAAAACATTCAATAAGTGATGCCTATGTAAAATAGAACAAATAAAGTAAAAACATTCAATAAGTGGTGCCTATGTAATACAGAACAAATAAAGTAAAAACATTCAATAAGTGGTGCCTATGTAATAGAACAAATGAATTAAAAACATTCAATAAGTGGTGCCTATGTAAAATAGAACAAATAAAGTAAAAACATTCAATAAGTGATGCCTATGTAAAATAGAACAAATAAAGTAAAAACATTCAATAAGTGGTGCCTATGTAAAACAGAACAAATGAATTAAAAACATTCAAAAAGTGGTGCCTATGTAATACAGAACAAATAAAGTAAAAACATTCAATAAGTGGTGCCTATGTAAAATAGAACAAATGAATTAAAAACATTCAATAAGTGGTGCCTATGTAATACAGAACAAATGAATTAAAAACATTCAATAAGTGGTGCCTATGTAATACAGAACAAATAAAGTAAAAACATTCAATAAGTGGTGCCTATGTAATATAGAACAAATGAATTAAAAACATTCAATAAGTGGTGCCTATGTAATACAGAACAAATGAATTAAAAACATTCAATAAGTGGTGCCTATGTAATACAGAACAAATAAAGTAAAAACATTCAATAAGTGGTGCCTATGTAAAACAGAACAAATGAATTAAAAACATTCAAAAAGTGGTGCCTATGTAATACAGAACAAATAAAGTAAAAACATTCAATAAGTGGTGCCTATGTAATACAGAACAAATAAAATGGTATGGCAAAATCAATAATGTGTAGCTCATGAAGAGAACCAGATAAAAACCAATGAACCAAGTGATGAAGGAAATACGCTGGCGCTGGAGGGTTACACATTGAGACAGCCTGAGGATGGCATAACTAGACAAGCTTTAGTCTGAAACCCACAAGGCACACAAAATAGAGGAAGACATAAAAATTCACGGAGAAGAGGAGAAGAAATATAAATGAACCATATGGGAAGGACACAGACAGAGCTGCATGGGGTAGCTAAAGATTGGGGGGGGGGGGCCTTGAAGTGAGTTGGCTGAGGGCCTGAGTCCCAATTGGGGATAGAGGACGGATGACGAAGAACCAAAGTGACAGAAGGCTATCTCCAAGAAGAAATATGACGCCATGCAGAGAACACTGCAACGAAACTGGATCAAACTTTCCTCCATTCACCTAAGAAAATCTTTACAAATTGGTAAAAAGAATCAATTTTTAAACAAGTTTAATTGCCTGGACTTAACATCAATGGAAGAATCATAAACAATCTTAGGTACACTTATGATATAGTGTTACTAGCAGAAAGTGAGCAAGATTAACAAAAACTACTGGAACAAGTCAACAGGCAATGAGCAGAATGTGGCTTAACATTGAAAAAAATGAAAACTAGAATAATTGGAAGTGGAAAGGAGAGACTATCAATGAACATCACAGTAAACAGAAAGTTACTAGAACAAGTAATAAGTTTGTCTTATCTTCTACATGTAATAATATATGATGACAGACGTGAAATAGAAACATAAAAGAGAATAAGAATGGCAAAAAATGTGTTCAATCAACATCAAGAAATCAGTATTAACATCTAGAGAGATTAATAACACATTAAAAATATGAATTGTCAAATGTTATGTATATTCAACACTACTATATGGCGTGGAAACCTGGACAGTGAATAGGCAATTAGAGAGTCTAATAGAGGCCCTGGAGATGTGGATATACAGAAGAATATGTGATATTTCATGGGAACAAAAACAATCAAATGCAGAGGTTCTAGAAAAACTGGGAATGAAAAGAGAGTTGGTGAAAGAAATAAACAAAACAGAGGCAAGCGAAATATTTCAGCCACGTTAAAAGACATAACACTCTTATAAAAACCATACTGGGGGGTAAGGTTGAAGGCAAGCGAGCAAGAGGTAGAAAACGATACAAGAAAGAAGAAAACATAAAGAGATGGATGAACAGCAATCTGACAGAATGTACAATCAAGATGAGAGACAGACACTGTTGGAGATCCATTGCAGCCAATTTTCATTGTGGAGATGGCACCTGATTGATTGACTGACATGGTATAATATGGGGAGGATATGGCGAAAGCTGCAGGAGATGGCAAAAGACAAGAGGGCTTGTAGTGATTTGGTTGAGGACCTATACTCCATTGGGAGATTAAAGGCACACAAGTACCTCGTAGAGAAGGCACTGAACGATGACGAACTAGCTCCATACCTCACCATCTTTCCTTCCTAAAAAATATATCCAGTACCCACTTTATGATCGTGGATTGACCTCAGACCCACACTGGAAACAGAGCCCGGCAACTTCTGGAGACTGACAACCATGATTGTACTTCACAGCCTGTGCACACACCACTAAGTCACCATGATTGTCCGGCACAGTCTGGGCACACACACAACTAAGTCACCATGAGCCCGACAGACAGACAACCCCACAATCAACCTTACCATCTCCACCTGAACATCCTCGCTGTCCTCAATGTGCTCTATGTTAAATCTGTCGGCACTGTCTGGATTAGCTGCCAGTTCCTGCGCCATATCTTTGTTAGCAGTCGCCAGTTGGGGCAGGAAACTTCGGATCCGGGACAAAACTGATTGGGAAAAAATATAAAAAATATCTATAAGAGAAAAAAACAAAATGAAAAAAAAATAGTTATGGTACAGGTTTGAGCAGAGGCAGTGCCACTTTTATGTTAAATAAAGGTGAACAGGTTAAAAGCGAAAGGATCAATTTCATTGCACTGAGTGTTTAATGCCATCTGGTTTGGTCATTCTAAGGAAGATAGCCAGCCACCTGCCGAGAGCATTGCACTAACTCTATAGTTCCAGCAATGATCTCCAGAAAAATTGCACATGTCTGGATGATGTAGTCCAAACAAACCAACCAGTGACTGTCATGACCCACAACAATGTAAAAACATGTAATGACCGGAGAGTGTCCAACTTAAACATGATTCACCTAGTCAAGAATGGGCAGATTTTTCTTGATGCCGAATGAGTGTAAAGAAGTAGCCAGTTTGGTCTGAGCTCTGAGAGACATCTGGTGATCTCATGACATGAACATGCTTACGGCGAAGTACATTGCCTAATAACCAACATTTATAATAACTATAGAATTAAAAATATTAAAAAATTATTAAAAATTAAAAGTACTGGAGAGTTTTGGTCAGAGACCATAACTTTATGAAGGGAAAATCCCAACTGCACCTCCCCGCGGTAGAGGATGGAAACACACTACGGTGTGGCTAACACAGCTCTGGGGACCGAGTATCCACCGGAATAAGTGGACAACTCTGCAGCTGAGCAGAGCAGGGCACTCACTTGTCCTTACAGTCGGAAATGGCTGTCAAAGGCAGAGGTAAAAAGACCACCATGTGAATGTAGAAGGCAAGGGGAAACCACCACATTATCTTCCCAAGACTTCATGGCAAAACATATATCAAAGTTAGTGAAGGACGTTAATGGCTGTCTTAGGGCATCCTCGTCCGGTAGGGACAGTCATGAGCCACAGGTGACACCAGACCGTCATCCAGCTACTGATGGCAAAATCTTAACTAAAATAAATAAATTTAGAGTAGGAACATGGAATGTTAGGACATTAAATGAGCTAGGAAAGTTGACCAATGTTCTAAGAGAGATGGATAGCATGAAAATGAATATACTAGGCGCTAGTGAGATGAGATGGAAGGGATCGGGCAAAATTATAGCTGACAATCACACAATAATTTATTCTGGAGGGGATACACATGAGAAAGGTGTAGGAATAATATTAGATGAAAAAACAACCAAGTCAATTAATGGATACTGGTGTATTTCAGATAGAGTTATTATGGTAAAAATCAAAGGCAAACCAATAGACATAAATATTATACAAGTATATGCACCAACAGCAAGCAGTAGTGATGAAGAAATACAACACTTTTACGACGAAATAGAAATGGCGATGGCTCAAATTGGATCACAAGAAATAAAGATAATACTTGGTGATTTTAATGCAAAAGTAGGACAGGGAAAAATGGAGGATGTAGTGGGGAATTATGGTTTAGGTACAAGAAATGAAAGAGGGGAGAAGCTAATAGAATGGGCAAATATCAATGATATGATAATTGGAAACACATGGTTTAAACACCATAAAAGACGACTGTACACATGGATAAGCCCTGATAAGAAAATACGCAACCAAATTGACTACATACTAATTAATAAAAGATTTAGAAATGCTTTAATTAATGTAAAGACAATGCCTGGTGCTGACTGTAATAGTGATCATGTACCACTATGTGGACAAATAAAAGTAAGATTAAAGAGAGGGAAAAAAATGTTAAGAACATGAGACTTAATAAAGAGGTTCTGAAAATAGATAAAGAAATGCAAGAACAATACAGAGTGACTGTGAAAAATAGGTACAATGCAATAACTAAAATACAGAGTATAGATGAACAATGGGAAATGTTAAGGGACTCCATTCATCAAACTAGCAAAGAAGTATTACCGGAGAGAGGCAAAATAGCTAAGAAAAAATGGATGAATGAAGAATTCGCTAAGATAAATAAAGAAATAAAAGATAAATGTGAGAAGGCTAAAGAAAGTTGGTTAAACGAGCAATGCAAAAAAATTGAATTAAATTCCATTAAAGATACAAAAAATATGCACAGACAAATCAGTGAGCTTACAGGAAGAAAAATAAGAATAAATACAGGGTGTTTGAAATCAAAAACAGGAAAGATAATATTAGAGGAAGATGCTATAATGAAGAGGTGGAATGAGTATATAAGAGAATTATATGAAGGAGAAAGGGAAGAATTAACAGAAGATAGTAACTTAGAAGGTCCACCTATTCTGAAAGAAGAAGTCGCTGACGCTATGAAACGTATGAAGAAAGGAAAAACAGCTGGGCCAGATGAAATCACAATAGAAGAATTAGAAGTATTGGGAGAATTTGGAGTAGATATATTAACCAAAATGTTGAATGATATTTACAGCAGTGGATATTTACCCAGTGATATGCTGAAATCTGTATTTATAGCTATACCAAAAAGAAAAGGAGCAATTGATTGTGAAGATTTTCGTACAATTAACCTTATAAACCATATCACTAAGCTTCTACTCAGAATCATAATGAGAAGAACCAAAAAGAAAATAAAAATGGAAATTAGTGAAGAACAGTATGGATTTGTGGAAGGAAAGGGCACAAACAATGCAATTTATACATTACGGACACTAATAGAAAGGTCAATAGAGAAACAGAGAGACATATATTTGTGCTTCATAGATTATACTAAGGCATTTGATAAAGTAAAACATGATGAACTGATTAAAATGTTGGAAGATATCAACACTGATGGAAAAGATTTAAGAATAATAAAGAATATTTACTGGAACCAAGTAGCAGCAATTAAAATGGGAAATAAAGAGGGTAGTTACGAACAGATAAAGCTAGGAGTACGACAAGGGTGTGTCTTGTCACCAGATCTTTTCTCCCTGTATAGCGAAGTAATAATGAGAGAGATCAAAGAGATGCCAGGAATACTAGTTGGAGGTTATAATATAAATAATATACGCTATGCAGATGACACAGTATTGGTGGCGGATAATTCAACAGACCTACAACAATTATTAGACGTAGTAACAGAGAGTGCAAGGAAAGGACTCTCCTTGAATATCAAGAAAACAGTAACAATGGTAATATCAAAGAAAATGGTGACACCAAAATGTGACATAGAAATAGAAGGGAAAATCCTTAACCAAGTTGATAATTTTAGATACCTAGGGGCATTTATAACATCAGATGGAAGATGTACAACAGAGATTAGGAGCAGAATAGGGCAGGCAAAAGCCGCACTTCAGAAAATGAAGAGTATCTTATGCAATAAGTCACTATCACTGAATGTAAGAAAGAGAGTGCTGAAATGCTATGTAGAACCAGTTTTGCTGTATGGCAGTGAATCTTGGAATGTAAATGAACAAATTAAGAAGAAATTAGAAGCAACAGAGATGTGGTTCCTGAGACGAATGTTGCGAATTCCTTGGACTGCCAGAGTAACTAACGACGACTGCCTGAAACAGGCTAATGAAACTAGAACATTATATACAACAATAAGACAGAGACAAACAGCTTTCCTCGGTCATGTGATGAGAAGAGAGGCTTTGGAGAACATCGTAACAACTGGAAAGATCGAGGGGAAGAGAGGCAGAGGTAGACCAAGAGAAGTGATGCTGGATGGATTGAGACGGTGGCATGGAGGAATATCAGCAGCAGAGTTGATCCAGAAAACCAAAGACCGAGATCTATGGAGAGCCATGAACGCCTACGCCAGCCGGCACAGCACTTGATGATGATGATAGAATTAAGTATTTAAATTATGATAGTGGTGCTAACTTAATACAGACACTGTGAAGATATTAATAATTTTAAAAAGAGATATGCATCAAAAATCTTGCATACTTTTGTTTTCTTCGTTCACTCACTTTGAACTTGAGCGTAATCCAGTCCTAATTTTTGTGTGTAGGCAAGCTTTCAATCTTCAATTTTGTATACATACTGTTGTGCAATCAATTGTATACTGTTCTGAGGCGTAGAATAATGATTCATTCTGGTCTGTCCACAAAATGGTCATCATCTTGTGTTGACCCTGGTGGATTTCTAATTAATTTGCTGTTTCTTTTCTTTTGGTGATGTTACTGGCATATCTGATTGCTCTCCTGTTGTGCCTTACATAGTCTATCAGCTTTCTCATTTCCGAGCTCGTCATATTGAGACAGTACTCACTGTATGGTGACCTTACACTGGTTGTCTAGCTCAAACAGTCGTGTCTATAATACAGGAAATTATTCCGGACTGGAAGGCCCAAGCACTGATTTTGCATCTGCCAGTAATACCACAGGCTGTGAACCACACCATTTGTATTCATTAACTTCACCTTTGCTATATTGATTGTCTGGATTTCTGCATCATGGTTTGACAGATCTTTCCTGTTGGTATAACAATCTATGTCCAGCGCTACAGGCCCAGTGTGCCTTACAGCATCTACAAGCGTCCCTGACGTTACATTTAAAGTAAGACAAAAATCATTAAAGGTTCCCTTTACAAGCCTAAGACACATTGGGTTTATGGAGGTAGACTCATATTTCCACAGACCAGGCGGGCAATCAGAGGCTAGGATCACGCCAGCCATCTTAGCTTCCCATTGCACATCCTGGTACCCGGGAAGGTTAACCCAGTCAACAAATGCCTGAAGAAGTTGGATGTGTCGGCCGAAAGGTGCAAATATTGCAGCTCTGCTGTCGCTTAAAAGTCGGCAGGGTCATCTTCATTGCACCGGATTTTATCCCAAATGGCTCAGTCTCTTTCCGCAGCATGGAAAGCGTAGCACAAAGCACAAACTTTGTAGCTCCAGCAACAACCCTCAGGAGTCTAAAAATAAATGCACCCGTGAGCCGAAGGACGCGGCCTCGAATTGAACCCACAACCTTCGGAGCCTGTGTCAGGCAGCTTGACCACACTTGGGAGTCTCCGTGGCGAAGTGATCAAGCCGTCTGACTCAGGCTCCAAAGGTTTTGGGTTCAATTCCATACCACGTCCTTCAGTTCAAGACTTTTAAGCAGCTCTGCTGTAAACAGGCACAACACAAGTATGTCCAAAAGAACATTCTGGACGAACGCGAAACATTTCCTGGAATCAATTTTAGGCTGGATCAACCTGAGAGCACAGGTCAATTAATTTTTAAAAATTCAAAACAGCTGCAATGCTGATCGAACCCAAGACCACTGGTAAAGCAGGTGAGCATCTAGTCACTTCATTACTGCGGCACTGCACATTTACTACTTTACCATTTCTAACAGCACTAAGTGCTGACCCATCTGAGTAGAGTGATCCCCTCATTGACAGCTATACAAGTGTGGAGGTGAAGAGAGGTTATGGTAAGCATAAACTCCCTCCCTAGGATTACAGCACCTCAAAAGCTTTCAACAACAAACTACACTACACAATAAATAATAAATACATTGTCTTGAAGAGTTTCCTACTAGAGGTCTGTGATAGCACATCACATTTTATAGAACGAGCACAAGGAGGAATAGGTGGCCAAACATTCCCTCACTTTGGCAAGTAATGAGCCTAGCTATTAAACCCGTGCCCATGATATTACCAGCACAGTTGGCTACCAACTTCGCCAGGGCGCCCACCAATGTTGCATGTCCTTCGCAGGACAATGCCACAACCCCAGGTTAATTTTCTAGGCAATTGTATCTTCAGTAGCTTGCCACTGCTTTCTGAATGAGAAATCAACATGGAAGGCCAACTTAATGCTGGTGTAAGGGGTTGCACCTCCTACCTCGCCATCAGCGAACCGGAAGTTTAAGAGCAAGCACTGTTATCTTTTTGACCACGTCAATGTCTTAAACTAATATTTATACTACATAAACTAACAACAGGTAGTCATGTGAAGCAAATGGTACCTGAACTCTGTGGCATCACAACAGTTTTCTGCTGTCCCTTGACTGCTGCAGCACTTCCCTTACCCAGCACTGTTAACTTGTCTTCTCGGTAGCCTTAGGAATGATAATGAAAGATGCTTCACAAACATCCATGGACAGTTATTTGAAAATGAACAAGTTCTCAAACATAGCCTCTTGCAAGACCATTGCTCTAACAACAGTAAATGAGACAAACGAAAAAGAAGAAGAAGAAGAAGAAGAAGAAGAAGAAGAAGAAGAAGAAGAAGAAGAAGAAGAAGAAGAAGAAGAAAAAAAAAGAAGAAGAAGAGAACTGTTAGTAAACAAATGACAAACACCTGTAAAAGCTAAGTCTCATTATCATCATATGCCATGCTGATGCTTGTGGCTGCTCAAGTTCTGCCATCTCATACAATCACCAATCGTGGATCTGGTGTGTGTTCTTGTCCCAGTCAAGCTATTTGGCCAACTATTGCCCTTGATTATTTCCCATCTGGTCTACCGGCTGTGACAAAGTTTTCAAGTTGATCCTTCTCATCATCCTCATCATGTACCACACTGATAAGTTGATTCCTTCTCATCATGTACCACACTCATAAGTTGATTCCTTCTCATCATCCTCATCATGTACCACACTGATAAGTTGATTCCTTCTCATCATCCTCATCATGTACCACACTGATAAGTTGATTCCTTCTCATCATGTACCACACTGATAAGTTGATTCCTTCTCATCATCCTCATATGTACCACGCTGATAAGTTGATTCCTTCTCATCATCCTCATCATGTACCACACTGATAAGTTGATTCCTTCTCATCATCCTCATCATGTACCACACTGATAAGTTGATTCCTTCTCATCATTACCACACTGATAAGTTGATTCCTTCTCATCATCCTCATCATGTAACACACTGATGAGTTGATTCCTTCTCATCATCCTCATCATGTATCACACTGATACGCAGTCATAGTTCGCCATCTTACACAGTCAGGTAGCGATGGAGTGATCGAGTGTCGAAATCGATGGATCTAATAAATGTCTTTGTTTAATGTGAATTTTATTTGCCAAATAAAATATCACTGTACGTAGAGTGTGTCCTTGTCGACAAATATTGTCTTTGTGAGGGGGGAATTCCCCACCGGTTGAGAACCACTGCATTAATTTATTAATATCTTCAATCTTGACTTCGATAAGTAAGTCGCGGTAAGAGACTTGACTTGAATGAGGGCCGATACAAGATGGATTTTCATTTGTCCAGTCCTGATAAACAGTTTATAACAATTAATAATATTTAACTGGTATACTGAATTTGTATCTTATGGTAGCAATAATTAAACATGTATGAACTGTATGCCGATTCTATTACTATTATATACGTAAAAGTATTATGTACATTTACATGCCTTACATTTGCAACCGTTTAGTTTAAACGCACGTAGCAAGTTCCATCGTGCCGCGACCGGAAATGAAAACCGAAATCATATACGGAATCATATAGCCATGATTCACCATGTCTCCCAGTTCGCGCTAGTTCAGACCATGCATTCTTTCGACGTCATTCATTCATTCAAATCTCACGTGACAATAACACACGTCATCCGTGGTTTTCCAGGAAAGGTATGCTTAATATTCCATGCCCAGTGATTGGTTGAAATCATTTTGACCTTTTATATAAATAAGAATATATTTCATACTTACCGTAATTAATTTGTTTTTGGCGCCCTAATTAGAACTACCTCAATTATATATGTATTTTTGAATTCTGCATACAATTTTAAATACATCTGGTAAGTTTCATCACTGTAATTACCCCCGCTGTGTATGAAAACACCATTTTCTGCAGAGATGTGTTTTCATATTGATCGGATTGGCATGTGCACTTTGTAACACTATTCTCGCGCTTTAATTAGAACTACCTCAATTATATATGTATTTTTGAATTCTGCATACAATTTTAAATTTATCTGGAAAGTTTCATCGCTGTAATCCCCCCCCCCCCCCCCCCCCCCTATGTGTATAAAAAAACATTTTCTGCGCATCGAATTGGCATGTACATTTTCACTTTTTAACACTCAAAACATGCGATTTGACCTATTAAAGTTAAAGAGAACACAAGTTTAAAGATAATTAATAATTTATTTGCATACTTGTACTATTTTTTAATCAATTAACATGACGGAACATATTTTGACGTCAGTTTTCATAATCCGCCTATGACCCGAGACCAACCTCGCACGCAGAGAAAAATGAAAACTGCAAACTGAACCATAAATAATTTTTTTCTGGCCTTTTCAATAGAAAACCATCAATTGTAGATGGATCTTCAAATTTTGCATCAAATTTTTCGGAAATTTTGAAAGTTTCACGCTAAACTTGCTTTATTATGGTTGAAAAATAGGCAAAGATTTTATGATCATGAAACCCAAAATGGCGGCTTGACTATATAAATATCTTTGTGAAACAACCATTGTGTTCTCGCTAGCGTAGTCGTAAGCTGCCCGCCTGTCTGTGTCACGCGGGAGACTGCGGTTCTCTTCCCGGCTGGGCATATTATTATTTTTTTTTATTTTTCACAAAATTATTAGGCGATATAATAGAAACTATTAAACATTACGAACTAAAATATATAGAACTAAGAAACTGGAAGTTTGTGAATAAAGTGTGCTCTATGGATCTATGCGAGCTGCCGACCGCCGGGGAGCACAACCCACAGAGGCAGCAGAATGATCGCGTATCGGAATCGATGAATCCAATAGATGTCTCTGTTTAATGTGAATTTTAATTGCCATATAAAATATCGCCCCTGAATCAGCAAAGTTTCATCGCTAAACTTGCTCGAATTGTGCTTGAAAAACAGATTTTCTGCGAAGATGTGACTTTGTGAATGGGAAACCCACGGCCGCCGCATATCGATTGCGCTACACTTTTCAACACACAAACGTGCGATTTGACCTACCAAAGTTAAAGTAAAGAGAACACAAGTTTAAAGATTATTAATAATTTATTTGTATACTTGTACTATTTTGTAATAATTTAACATGACGGAACATATTTTTGAAGTCAGTTTTCATACGACAGTTTGAGACAATCTCGCACGCATACCCGCTTGTGGAGGTAATCGGACACATTGGAGAGCTACACTTACGGGTGAATGAATAGCATGAAAAATCGCAACTCGTCTCACCTTCACAAAATTGTTAGTTAGTTAGTCAGTTAGTCGACAGATCATCCTCGTTGCACATCGAACCATTCAGTCCATAAGTGCTCGGATCCCCTCCTCAGCAAATCCCGCAGCGTATAGCGGCTAACGACGCCAGTTCTGTGTTGGTTTATCAATCTTCTTTGGCTTCCTGCGTAGTGTTCTTGTTTGGCCACCCCTCTTTTAATTTGCTGCTCTCGCAGTCTGGCCATTGTTGTAGATTCAGTCATCACTTGGTTCTCGCAAAAGTCTCACTTCTCGTAGAGCATTCAGAATGTCAGCCTGGTCCATGGCGCGTCCGCCCTCCACAGTAGCCTCACCTGCGAGCTTGTCAGCCCGCTCATTTCCTTGTACTCCCGCATGCCCTGGCACGAAGATGAAACTAATCTTTGCCAGCCGAGACCGCTTCAGAGGCAGCAACCATTCTCTTCAGATCGACCCCTCCTCTATCCTCTTGATCATGTTCGTTGAGTCGCTAAGGAAACAAGCCCTAGTGAATGTCTGTGTCTCGAGCCATGTTATTGCTTTACTTACTGCCATGACTTCCATGGTCAGGCTACTTGTGGTTTCAGTGAAAGCACGAGAGTCCTCCTTCACAATTCTCCCTCCGGCCCGAGCTGTAAAGGCCCATGAGCTTCTCACATGTCGGACGACCGACCCATCTGTGTAGATGACCGCGTCACCGTCTAGCGAATTCTCGAAAATCAACGCTTGTACTTCAGCCTCAACAGCAGCCGGATTTTCTTGTCTGCATTTTCTATCTAGTTGGATGCAAACTGAAAAGGATGTGCAGAAGTCTGTTGGTACTTGCACCCACTCCTCGCCAGGTTCTAAGTCCTCAAGTGAACACACCTGTTGAAGAATGTCTTCGGCTTGACCCATCCACGACCGTCCTCTTTTTAACCTGCTGCCCTTCACCTTCCTAATTTCACTATGCAGTGGATGTTGTGTGTTTGCGTTAATTCTGAGGTAGGCGCGTGCCCTGCAAACTTGTATTCTCTCTTCAATGGTTGGAAAATCAAGAAGGTAGCGCATCGCCCTGCATGCTGTATCTCTTGTACATCCAAGAATAATGCGCATATAGCTTCATTCTGTATCCTTTCCATCCTTTCTATCTGCTTATGGCTGAGAGTCAGGGTTGCCATTGCATACTCCAAAACAGACATGACCAGCCCCTCGCACAGAAGACATAGATGGCGCTGCTCACAGTTTGCTGCCGCCATCACCCGCATTGCAGCCATACCCCGCTTGGCCTTTGTTATCACCTGGTCTATGTGCACATTATATGATTATAAGCACATTCACAAAATTGTGAAAATCTTCACTTATAAGTGACATACAGGCATCATTGAGGTACCATTAGATATTGAATTTCAAGGCCTATCTGCTATCGCGGTCTCATTTGTAAATACTCAAAATTAAATTGATGATAGGGCTCGCTACGCGGCACGATTGAATTTGAAAAATAAATAAAATTAAAAAAAAAAAATTATCCCCTAACTAAGTATCTGGCACTCTTCTGTCAAAATTTCTTATCATCAGCAATATTAATTCATGAACTTACTTTCGCCATATGTTTCAGGGTACAGGAGTTGACTGGAAATGTTAGCTAAATGCTCTGGCGTATGAGATACTCCAATGTTGATCTGTTCCATCGTGTTTGTATCACAACATGCATGTATATCTGTGTGCGCCGCCATTTTCTGTCAAGACTATCTGCACGTCTGTACGACACATCATGCTAATGACATGTCTAATCTATTAACACGGATGCTTTAATGTAGTCACTGTAGTGTCTTCTCCGCGCTCATATTATTATGATTATGTTGTGCTTTGTGTATTTGTTTGTCGATGAAGGCTTGTCCCCGCAACATCCTATGTTTTTTTCCGTTAGTGTGTTCTGTACAGCTGCATTATTTTGTGTTATATTATATCGTTTACACGAAGCAGCTACAAACGGCTTTAGAATTCACAACATAAGCACATGAGGTTCGAAAAAAAAAGATCAACTAGCTAAGGAAGATGCAACAAAACGAACGACCGAGAGAATATTTTCAAAGGATCACAAATTGGGCACGCAGGCCCGTCATACATTCGCCCCTTTCAACCATTCATCTTTCGTATATCTATTATCTATTGTGCATGTAACATTCACATGGTAAAAACACTGTCAAATGATTGTTGTGAACTTAAACAATGTTTATTACATTACCATGCTATGAGACAGACAGACGGACACACACACGCACGCACACACACACGCACACACACACACACACACATCTGCATAAACACAAACATTCTCACGTACATGCACACATTCATACAAATATATATAATTTACACACACACACTCACAGGTAAACACGCAATAACACACAAATACAAACTCCCTCGCATTCACAAATACCCACTCCCAATGCCAATCACAAACACACTAACAAACATTTTCTCATGCATCTCTCTCTCTCTCTCTCTCTCTCTCTCTCTCTCTCTCTCTCTCTCTCTCTCTCTCTCTCTCTCTCTCTCTCTTACGTCCGCCCACACACACACACACACACACACACACACACACACACACAATCATAAAGCAAAAATAGACTGCCCAAAATACGATATATCTAGGAAAACCTTATGGGCCTAGAGAAACAACAGTGGAAGATAAACTCTATGGGCCTCTGAGTGAACTAACAGAAGCAGTGAAATGTATGCAAGAGACAACATTGCAGATATAGACAATCGAATTCAAAGGAACGAAAAGAAAATAACAAGAAGACGGTAATATATCCATCGGCATTGTTATCATCATCGTCATTATCTTCATCATGGTCCAGTCTCCCTTCTCTGAGTCATCCCGGTGGTGTCTTCACGCGTATAATGATGTTGCCATCTTTCACACACCCCTCCACTTGTCCCTCCCGTGCATCAGATAACAAATAGCCGTGTCTCTGTGTGTGGCCTAAGAATATTAGATAGTTACAGAAGTTAAGCAAGTAACAGGGGGAACACCCATAAGCATTAATTGGCACAAATAAAATTGTCGTGTGTGCAGAGAATGGGCCGCATAGAGTGTGAGGTGCAACAACTGAATAACACACATCAAGGTGGCATAGTGATTTGCATCGATGGGTCAGTGGTGAGAAACAGACGTAATGGTTGGGGTTTTATTGCGAAGGCTGAGGTTGAGTCTTGAAAAAGAAGAGTCTGGCATATGAAGCTACGACCTCCAGCATGAGAATGGAGGTGAAAGCAGTAACAGCTGCATTCCGTTGGTTAGAGGAGACCACTGCAACACACATTTTATTCATTACGGATTCAAGAAGTATGCTTAGTGAGGTGGAGAAGGCAATGTTTCGTATGGAATGGTTATCCTCGCTTCAGAGGTCACAGATTGTGAGAATTGTATGAATTTGTTGCCCTGGCCTTGCGCGTGTGTGGGGGAATGAACAGGCTGATAAGTTGGGAAGGAAAGCACCTCTAGGTGGTAGATTGCGTATGGACAAGGGGGAGATGACCGTGCGCCTGTGGGAACAGGTGGAGAAGGTACGGGGACAGATTGAGAACCTGTATGTGGAAAGAATAAGATCTAGAGGGATGGGCAGGGGTTCTGGAAGAATCTCAAAACTGAGAGGGAAGACCATGAGAACTTTCCATTAGATAGCTGTGGGAATGATTAGTATTATGACTCTTCGCTAGCTGTTGAATGAGGGGAGCGTGTATGAGAATGTCATAAGTGCAGTGATGTCGGGTCTTAGCTCAACCCAACTCAAATTGTCGAGAAAACAATAAATATAATGATTGGGACACAATAAACTATAGCAAAGTGCAGAGGGCATTAAAGAACACTATTGACCTCTCTGAAAGAATACATCTTTTGTGTTTCCTTCAAGGGAAACGCGTAACATGCGTAAGTCAGCATGGCTTCGTTCTCCTGTCTGGTGTCAAGGTTGAGTCTCCCTACGTTTCCAGCCCAGTGTTATGGCCTGGTCTCCCTTCGTTCTCAGGTCTGGTAGTATGACCGAATCCCCCTTCGGTCTCCATTTTGATGATTATGGTCCATTCTCCCTTCGGTCTCCAGTCAGATGTTTATGGTCCATTCTCCCTTAGGTCTCCAGTCTGGCTTTATGGTCAATTCTCACTTAGGTCTCCAGTCTGGCGTTTATGGTCCATTCTTCCTTCAGTCTCCAGCCAGGTGTTTATGGTCCATTCTCCCTTCGGTCTCCAGTCTAATCTTTATGGTCGAGTCTCCTTTCGTTGGCCAGACTGGTGCTAATGGCGATACCAGGCAACGTTTGCGGTTCTAGGCAGGTTTCATTAAAGCGGAAAATATATCTACCCTGTCTTAGTTAGCCAGCCTAGTAGCCCGATGTCCCACGTGAAGGTCATCAGAGGTCATGAACAGGATGGACCCATGTCATATCTTATATTGTAATACAATTTGTATGTCTTTGACTATATGACACCCGGATCATACTGGACAGGGCTGGTACCATGTCATATCTTATATTGTATGTCTTTGACTATACGGCACCCGGATCATACTGGAGACGACTGGACCCATGTCGACCCAGCCTCATAAAAATGGGTCACAGACAATTTTCCGAATTGTCTGGTAATTGACCTATGATGGAAAGACGACGAGGAAGAACTGATGACCTCACCTTATATTTCGTGGCCAAGAACATGTACAGGTTCCAACGACATTGTCTGTTTTGTGACTCCATGTTTTCTCAATTTTCAATATGTCATATTTCTTGTACTTATTAACTGATTCAGTGCGAAACCAAATAATAGATTAGTACCTAACAAAATTGGATGGCGTAGAATGAGAAGTAGGAATGTGTCACCGTTATGCCATAGACGTTGTTAATATTATAGCAGACATGTTGAATTATATATCAAATTAAAGGGGGTTGCATAAGGAAAGCTACTGTATATAAGCCTATGGCAGAAATGGGAAGTCGCTTGAGACGATTAATCATCCGTCATTAATCATTCTCGTCTTTGACTTGGGGACGTAAATTACAAGTACCTAAAACATCGGAGTGGGTTCACTTGATGACGAGGGACACTGGTAATAGGGAAAGCTAGCCCACGCGTAAAAATGAGTTCAGTGTGTTCAAAGCTAGCTAACAACAACAACAACAACAACAACAACAACAACAACAACAACAACAACAACAACAACAAATTGTTAATGTAAATTTTCAAAAACAAATTCTTATTACAAAAAAATAAAAAAAGACGTAAAACTCTACACGCAGATAAGCAATCCAAACAAACGTATGGTACTGTATCTTGTGTGAAAATAACTAAATTAGCTCGAGACTTGGTGTGTATGTTTGTATCGCCTGCTTGCATGTCACACAGAACGTGCAAGCACAGCCTAGGGATTCGCCACCATTCAGTCAATTTATCCTTGTCAATCGATCCAAATCTTAGGAACAAAGTATATACGAAGCTAGACGTGACGAGAGCTGGAGACGGAATGAAAATAACAGGGTGATTATCATCCGCGCATGACGAAGGGAGCTCACACGAGAGAGTGGAAAGCACACACACGATGTACATACATTCACTCACATAAACAAATACCAAACGTGTACACTCATACATTGATCTAAAAGATGAACTGAAATGGTAGAAGTCACATAATTTTTCCCAAAAACGAATAGTGAATGACGTCATCAGATTGTGTGTGGGGGTCAGACCACAGCGCAATCGTTAGACAAAAGGACCGCAACGAATGGTCTCCAACTTTCTCCATCTGTGACAATAAGGGCGTCGTGTCCTGTCTTGGCCGACGCAAAGGATATGCCAAGAAAAACTGTTTGGTTATCGCTAGGACTTGCGACAAGATGTGATGTTTATTGTTGATAGTATTCATTTTGATATTTAAGAAATTACTAAGCAGAATAAGAAAAGAAAGAAGAAGAAGAAGAAACGTCATTCATGTATTGAAGTTGTAATGTCTGTCTTCCATACTTACTTCTATTTCATTAATTTACGTGTTCAATTTATGTAGCAACTGTAGAAAATGATATTTTTTGTTTGTTTCTTTTTTTGGGTGCTCGCTCGCTCGCTCGCTCGCTTTGAACTCAAGTGTAGTCCATACACACTATTTATAGTGGTAATGGACTGAATTTTGTGTGTGGGTTAGTGTAACAGTAGTGGGGGAATTGGGAGTATTTAGATGGGAAACGGCTACAGCACGATTGAGCATCAGAGGAGAACGAGAGGAGTGATGCTCAAGTCGTGAGGTAGTTTGTTGTCAAAGGGGAGTTAACATCAAGATACCGAATGGAAGGGTCGTCACGTTAGGTTCCAGCTGCCATCAAGATGAATAAAGTATTTGTATAAAAGAACTAACTGACTCCAGTCATCTGTTATGAGTTGGCTTCGTTACATTAGCTTTCCCTATTAACAGAGTCCCTCGCCATCAGGCAAACCCACTCCTACTTCAGAGATACTTGTAATAAACGTCCCCAAGTCAAGGATGACAAGTTAACATTTTAGTCCAGCTGCCCGGTGTAGGGGTTGAACCGCTAACCTCGGCATCAGCACAACGGATGTTTAAGAACACGCGTTCTTATCCATTCGGCCATGCGGACCTGCGAAAATGATAACGATGATGATGATGATGATGACGATGATGAAATCGTTGATGATAATTATTATCATAATGCTGGCGATAATGATGACGATAATGATGACAAGGAATTCGCAACACTCGTCTTAGGAACCACATCTTTGTTGCTTCAAGTTCTTCCAAATTTTTTTCATTTTCATTCCAAAATTCACTGCCATACAGCAAAACTGGTCCTATATAACATTTCAGCACTCTCTTTCTTACATTCAGTGATAGTGACTTATTGCATAAAATACTTTTTATTTTCTGAAATGCAGCTTTTGCCTACTCTATTCTGTTCTTAATCTCTGTTGTGCACCTTCCATCTGATGTTATAAATGCTCCTAGTTATTTAAAATTATCCACTTGGTTAAGAAATTTCTTTTCTATTTTCATGTCACATTTTGGTGTGACCCTTTTCTTGGATATCACAGTCTTACTGTTTGCTTGATATTCAAGGAGAGTCATTTCTTGGCACTTTCTGTTACTACAGTGTCCAAAACTTGGTGTAGATCTGTTGCATTATCCTTCACCAATACTGTGTCATCTGCATAGCGTATACTGTTTATATTAAAAACCCCGATTAGTAATCCCAGCTTCTCTATGATCTGTGTTATAATTACGTCGCTATAGAGGGAACATATATTCACCCCCCCCCCCCCCAAAAAAAAAAAAAATAATAATAATAACAGTTTTCATTCCTGCCCGAGGGGTTAGCAGCTTTCTCCGTTAACCCCGAATACTCTCGTGGTTAACGTGAGAGCACGACAATTGGAAGCGGTTCGAGTCGCGCTAGTGACTTATGAGAGTATGGAGCCAGTCGCTCAGAAAGTCATGGCGAGTTGATGAGCGTAATCTAGCCTAGGAATCAACATACAGCTGAAAGATGCTGATGTTGACCGCAATATCCTGAAACAGGATCTTCTTCTTCTTCTTTCGTTCGCCTGAAATATGTTTATAACTGCAATGTTGTCTCTTGTATGAATCTAACAGTCTTTTTTAGTTCATTCAGCGGTCCATAGAGTTTATCTTCCACTGTTGTCTCTCTAGGCCAGAAGGTTCGCCTGGATATGTTGTAGTTTGGGCAGTCTTGGAGTATGTGCTCTGCTGTCTGCGACGCCAAACCACATGTGCACATGGCTGAGTCACCAATCTTGAATTTTGAAACAGGATGGAAACGCGGGGGAAAAAAGTTCTAATTTCAATCACGCACGTATTTCACTTTCCGAGACAAGCAACTATCAATTAGCCAGTTTTCTTTCAAATGTTATGTCTTCACAAAATCTTTAGCATTGTCTAACGATGTTAATTTTGATGGTTTCTTGCGAATCCTTTGACAGTATGTCCGTATACGCTCTGTGTATAACACCGTTATGTGATTCAGTTTTCTGTAATCGATGGTATGCATCATGGTTTCACCTTTCATTCGCTCTATTACCATAGGAAATTAGTACGCTGAGTCTGCAGGTGCATTCCCAATCGTAATCTTATATATAAAAAAGGATGTGCGTATCTCTGTATGTATTTATGTATCTCCGTATGTCCTTTATACGCTCGCGAACGGCCCATCCGATTGAGATGAAATTTTCTACACGCCTTCCTTTCATTCCAGAGATGCCAACTGTCGTAGTTTTTTTTTCTTCTTCCTCCTCCTCCCTCCTCCCTCCTCCCCCTCCCAAAATACGTACGTCCAGGAAATGGTCTTCTACATAGACACTTCTCTCTGAGGTCCGCGATAACATCGGGAACGAGAACTTATATGACTACTTATATAAATTAAATGAGATGCTTCACACCAGGAGCTGGGCGATGTCGGGCCGGGTCAGACAGACAGACAGACAGACAGACAGACAGACAGACAGACAGACAGATAGTCGGTAACGGGAACGGGAACTTATATGACTACTTATATGAATTAAATGAGATGCTCCCCACCAGGGTCTGGGCGAAGCCGGGCAGGGTCAGCTAGTCTTATATATAAATTAGGATGTGCGTATCTCTGTATGTATGTATGTATGTATGTATGTCCTTTATACGCTCGCGAACGGCCCATCCGATTGAGATGAAATTTTCTACACGCCTTCCTTTCATTCCAGAGATGCCAACTGTCGTAGTTTTTTTTTCTTCTTCCTCCTCCTCCCTCCTCCCTCCTCCCCCTCCCAAAATACGTACGTCCAGGAAATGGTCTTCTACATAGACACTTCTCTCTGAGGTCCGCGATAACATCGGGAACGAGAACTTATATGACTACTTATATAAATTAAATGAGATGCTTCACACCAGGAGCTGGGCGATGTCGGGCCGGGTCAGACAGACAGACAGACAGACAGACAGACAGACAGACAGACAGACAGATAGTCGGTAACGGGAACGGGAACTTATATGACTACTTATATGAATTAAATGAGATGCTCCCCACCAGGGTCTGGGCGAAGCCGGGCAGGGTCAGCTAGTCTTATATATAAATTAGGATGTGCGTATCTCTGTATGTATGTATGTATGTATGTATGTATGTCCTTTATACGCTCGCGAACGGCCCATCCGATTGAGATGAAATTTTCTACACGCCTTCCTTTCATTCCAGAGATGCCAACTGTCGTAGTTTTTTTTCCTTCTTCCTCCTCCTCCCTCCTCCCTCCTCCCCCTCCCAAAATACGTACGTCCAGGAAATGGTCTTCTACATAGACACTTCTCTCTGAGGTCCGCGATAACATATTAACCTGGTGGGATGGCAATCAATCATCCTACTACCTCCTCCCTCCTCCTCCCTTCTCCCTCTTCCTCCCTCCGCCTCCTCCCTCCTCCCACTCTCTACTCCTCCTTCCTCCTCCCTCCTCCTTCTCCTCCCTCCTTCTCCCTCTTCCTCCTCCCTCTTCCTCCCTCTTCCTGCTCCCTCCGCCTCCTCCCTCCGCCTACTCTCTCCTCCTCCTCCCTCCTCCTCCTACTCCCTTCTCCTCCTCTCTCCTCCTCCCTCCTTCTCCCTCTTCCTCCTCCCTCCTCCTCCCCCTCCTCCTCCACCCTACTCCTCCCTCCTCTTCCTAATCCCTCCTCCTCCCTCCTATTCCTCCTGTCTCCTCCTCCCTCCTTCTCCCTCCTCCTTCTACCTCTTCCTCCCTCCTCCTTCTCCCTCCACCTCCTCCCTCCTCCTCTCTCCTCCTCCTCCCTCTCCCTCCTCCCTTCTCATCCTCCCCCACCTACGTTCTCCTCCTCCCTCCTCCTCCTTCTCCCTCCTCCTCCCCCTCCCTCCTCCCCCTCCTCCTCCTCCTTCACCCTCTTCCCTCCTCCTCCTTCACCATCCTCCCTCCTCCTCCTCCTCCTCCCTCCTCCCTCCTCCTCCCTCCTCATCCCTCTTCCTCCTCCTCCCTCCTCCTTCTCCCCTTTCCCCCCTCTTTCTCTTAATCCCTCCTCCTCCCTTCTCCTCCCTCCTATTCATCCCTACTCCTCCTCCTCCCTCCTCCTCCTCTCTCCGCCTATCTCTTCCTCCCTCCTCCTCCCTCCTCTCTCTTCCTCCTCCCTCCTCTCTCTTCCTCCTCCCTCCTCCTCCCTCTTCCTCCTCCTCCTCCCTCCTCCTTCCTCCTGCTCCCTCCTCCTCCTCCCTTCACCTCCCTTCTCCTCCTCCCCCTCCCTCCTCCCCCTCATCCGTCTTCCTCCCTCCTCCTTCTTCCTCCCTCCTCCTCCCCCTCCTCCCCCTCCTCCTCCCTCTCCTCCTTATCCCTCCTCCTCCATTCTCCTCCTCCCTCCTCCTCCTCTCTCTACCTCCTCCCTCCTCCTCCCTTCACATTCCTCCTCCTCCCTCTTCCTCCTCATCCCTCCTCCTCCTCTATCCTCCTCCTCCTCCCTCTACCTCCTCCCTCCTCCTCCCTTCACATTCCTCCTCCTCCCTCTTCCTCCTCCTCCCTCTCATCCTCTTCCCTCCTTCTCCTCCCTCCTCCTCCTCCCTCTTCCTCCCTCCGCCTCCTCCCTCCTCCCACTCTCTACTCCTCCCTCCTCCTTCTCCTCCCTCTTCCTCCCTCTTCCTGCTCCCTCCGCCTCCTCCCTCCGCCTACTCTCTCCTCCTCCTCCCTCTCCCTCCTCCTCCTCCCTCTCCTCCTCCTCCTCCTCCTGCGATCTCCTCCTCCCTCCTTCTCCCTCTTCCTCCTCCCTCCTCCTCCCCCTCCTCCTCCACCCTACTCCTCCCTCCTCTTCCTAATCCCTCCTCCTCCCTCCTATTCCTCCTGTCTCCTTCTCCCTCCTCTTCCCTCCTCCACCTCCCTCTTCCTCCTCCCTCCTCCATTTACCCAAGACAGACAGACATACAGATAGTCGGGAACGGGATCTTATATGACTACTTATATGATTTAAATGAGATGCTCTCCACCATGGGCTGGGCCGGGTCAGACAGACAGACAGACAGACAGATAGATAGACAGACAGACAGACAGACAGTCGGGAACGGGAGCTTATATGACTACTTATATGAATTAAATGAGATGCTCCCCACCAGAGTCTGGGCGAAGCCGGGCCGTGTCAGCTAGTAAGTTATAAATTTTCTTGCCTACAACTGTTTGATAATTGTAATGGCTGATTGTATGATCTGTGATATACAAGACAGTTATCCGGATGTTTGATAGTACCTGCTCATCGTCATCTTGTGCCTTGTCGATAAACGTATGTGATCACGGTCCACTATCTTACACCATCACCATGGTATGGATTTGACGAATCATGATGTTCTAGGCATCTGTATAGAAAGTAGTTTGCCATTGCTTTGGCTGGGTCTGCACCGCTCTGTGGAGTATTGGTGCGTGATAAGGCAAACTTGGCCGGGGCACTTTGGGATCGTGTGTATAGTACAGATTCAACGGGCAAGACGGCGTTTACCTGCAAAGCGTTGTACAGAACAGATAGATCATCACGGCCTGGAGAGAATGGTGCTGCAGGGAGTGACCAGAGGATCTGGCCGACACTCAGGACTCAGAGGAAATACCAGATAGGTACATAATCAGACTGCAGCCGGTATCATCAGTATTGGGACTCTTCGCTGGCTGTAGCAGATGGGGACGGAGCACGCAAGGGAAGGTTTTGAGTGCTGTAATGTCGGTTCTTGATGCATCTTAGCTCTACATCTTTGCCTGTATATCTGTCTATACGCCCTCGCGTTCCTTGGAAACAACATCGGCGTAGACTAACGCTCCAGGTCTCCACGTATTAAGTCTGCTTAATCAATCACGTGACTCCCCGGCGACAGGGGTGATAATCTCTTGTAGACTTGTGTCCGGGTTTCATTATGAGCGAGTTGTGGGACTTTGTACCGGGTTGTAGTTCTTGCACACGTCATTTGTAGTCTGAAACACTGTGGGATCTGTCTGTCTGTCTGTCTGTCTGTCTGTCTGTCTGTCTGTCTGTCTATCCCTTAATCTTTCTGTCTGTTTGTCTTTCTTTTCACCTATTCGTTCTCACATTTTGAGCCGCGCTAGCACAATGGCTGGTTCGCTAGCCAGCCACACACAGCTCCCGGTTCAAATTCCAGCAGAGGAAACGCTATTCTCTCCACCAGCACGGCGCTGGGTCGACCCCTTCTCTCTGCAATGGCATCAGACAAAGGCCAGAGCTTCGTGGCAATTACCTGGAAAGGAAAGACGGCGAGGAATGGAACCTGTCACCTAACCTCATATGTAGAGACCAAGATTATGTGAAGGGCGAAAGCTTCACACCCCAGCGGCAGTATGTGCTATGTGAAGGGCGGCAGTATGTGCTATGTGAAGGGCGGCAGTATGTGTTATGTGAAGGGCGGCAGTATGTATTATGTGAAGGGCGGCAATATGTACTATGTGAAGGGCGGCAGTATGTACCATGTGAAGGGCGGCAGTATGTGTAATGTGAAGGGCGGCAGTATGTACTATGTGAAGGGCGGCAGTATGTGTTATGTGAAGGGCGGCAGTATGTATTATGTGAAGGGCGGCAATATGTACTATGTGAAGGGCGGCAGTATGTACCATGTGAAGGGCGGCAGTATGTGTAATGTGAAGGGCGGCAGTATGTACTATGTGAAGGGCGGCAGTATGTGTTATGTGAAGGGCGGCAGTATGTGTTATGTGAAGGGCGGCAATATGTACTATGTGAAGGGCGGCAGTATGTGTTATGTGAAGGGCGGCAGTATGTGTTATGTGAAGGGTGGTAGTATGTACTATGTGAAGGGCGGAAGTATGTGCTATGGGATGACCTTTACCAAGAGGTCAGCATAGCAGAATGGTTAAGAGCGCTGGCTCTTAAACTTCCAGTGTACTAATACCGAGGTAGCGGGTTCAACCCTTATAGTTAAACTAACATGTCGTTGACATGGAGCAGTAAATTATCAGTACCTCAGAAGCAGGAGTGGGTTCGCCTGATGGCAGTAGACACTTGTAATAGGGAAAGCTAATCCACACGCAAAAATCAGTCCAGTACACTAGAAATAGTAGCACGTGAATGAACTACGCTTGAGCTCAAAAAGAGCGAACGCAAAAACGCAAAAAAAAACAACCAAAAAAAACAAAACAAACATGATACGGTGGATGTTTCCCTGCTTCCTGTAGCTTACCCATGTCTATTAAAAAGCTCCGGGTTCCATATTTCTCGTCTATTCTACTTCCTCCGGTCTCCAAACCAATGGATTCCATTACCTGTAATATAGTTCATATTTCCGAGACACAAGTTTGCTGACGTCACAAACAGTTATTTATTCATACGATATATCGTCATTTTCTACATGTTTTTAAACACTTATTATGTACAGTATTTTTCATTTAGTCCATAGAGTTGGTAATTAGTGATCTTTGTCTTCCCCTACTCAACCTCTTTCTTTCTTTCTTTCTTTCTTTCTTTCTTTCTTTCTTTCTTTCTTTCTTTCTTTCTTTCTTTCTTTCTTTCTTTCCTTCTTTCTTTCTTTCTTCCTCTTTCGAGACGAGTGTGTCACACCGATGTATGCACCTGAAAGGTCGATGTGTTCAACTTCAGCATGCATGTGTTGAAGGTTTACTGCCTCAAAAAGGATTTCCTATAAAGTAGCGGGCTCTAACTGCTCGTGGGTAAGTTTTCTTTCCTAAACATTTCTCTAGAGCAGCGGTTTTAAGGCCTACTCTTTGCGATTTTCAACTGCCGTGGACTTTTCAACTTGCACAGTTTGCACACGATATCTCCTATTTTTCACCGTTTTCCGAGGAGACTAGGTGTTCGACCTCACTACTCTAGTGACCAGGGCGGCGAGTGTTAGCAGATACCAAAGAGTCTTGGAAAATTTTTCAACCCTATGTTGGGATCGAACCAGACACCTTTTAATCGCGAGGCAGTCACCGTACCTACTCAGCCACCCATATCCCTGGCGATCATGCATGTCCTCACGGACTGGCTGGCAGGCGACGTTCTTGTCTCTGTGCTATCAGCACCTCCTGGCGATCATGTATGTCCTCACGGACTGGCTGGCAGGCGAGGATTTTGTCTCTATGCCCCTTGTAAAAAGTGGAACAGACAGGAGTCTCCATAAGCCAACAGCCAGCATATGGGTACTATGCGTAATGCCGCTACCAGAATGCTAACACAAAAGTCTGCCACGAAAAATAGAGTTCAACGTAGATGGAAGCGGCAGTCACTAGAAAACCAGCAACCACACAAAACTGCAAAAGACAACTCAGTTTGTTCAGCGAATAGCCGGCCGCCATTTCTTTGAACATGCAATTCAAGCTACAAACAACTCGGACAGATGCAAAAGCACTCTACGCGAAATTCAGAACTCACAGTGTCACTCCACACACTCAACTCAGAAGCAGGGCGACGGAACCACGCACTACCAGTCCAAAAAGGAGGAAAATGCGTAAACAAACCGTAGCGACAAACATCAACACTCTAGAGGGCTTAACAGCTCTACCACCTATCCTCCATGTTGGGGACCGGAAGTGTGGAATATAGCACCACAACCACGCGCGCATGTAAAACAGTTCATGATTGGTTGAATGTTGGCTGATGTTGTGTTTTCTTTTACGGTGTGAGATAGCCAATCACAACCCAACCTTGCTTGGTCGCCTTTTACGACATGCATAGGGGGGTCCACAGTCTTACTGTTCTTTACAGTCAATTTAGGGACCCGCTAACACTTGGGCTCTGTCTGTCTGTCTGTCTGTCTGTCGCTCATCTCTCTGTGTCTGCCTCTCTCTGCCCCTCTTTCTGTGTCTCTCTCTTTCATCTGTCTCTTATTTCTCTCTGATCTCTCTCTCTCTCATTATCTCTACCGCCTTCGATCCATCCTTTCTTTCTTTAGGAGCAGAAGCAATAAAGATAACCGATGGTTCCCCCCTGGAGACACGATAATTTGTGGCTTCTCTCCCTTTATTAAATTACACAAACTTTCTTCAGGGAACACTGGGACAACTTTAAGATGTTGCCCCTAATTTTCCCATAGACCCGCCCAGTTGTATTACCCTTCCTCCCCTGCCCGATATCTCCTATTAGAGCAGGGCACGTCAAACCAGTTCACCCTAAGCAGACCTATCTTTTGCCACATCCTACAGCTCCTTTGCAAGGACATCGCGTTGCGTTAGTTTTCAAACAATAGTATGAGTCCCGACCGCTTAGAAAGCAATGGGAAACTACTGAAAGTAAACTTGCCAAGAAATCACAAACAGCCAAAAATGTTGGGGTTGACTGCGACGTCCTGTAAAGGATATACAAATAACACCTGTTTGAATCGCTCCCTCCACGCCTTCCGCATATTCTTTGTTTTTAATCCTCTTCTCCACGTGCTTTAGGTCGGCCTCAATTTTCGTTTACCTTTTGGTTTCCATCGGAATAAGCCTCTAGTTACATTATTATCAAATTTACAGAAAACGTGGTATGATGACTGATAAATTAGCCCATCTCTCAAACAAGTGGCGAGGTAGACGGTTCACCCATATGCGAGCATTAAATTAGACTTAAACATTAACGGCTCGTTCAAAAAGTAATGGCAAAATAGTGAATGTACAAATGCCTCAGAATAAGCCTGGGTTTGAACAGAGCGTCCTGCAAAGAGTTGAGTTGAGTTGAGCTAAGAACCGACATCACTGCACTCAGGACATTCACACACGCGTGCTGTCCCTTCGTTCAACTGCCAGCGAGGAGTCATACTGCTTATCGTTCTAACTGCCATTGGATTGAAAGTTCTTCTGAAAAGGACATGCAACGTGTGCATTGTATAGCAGCACCAACACCTAATTGTGTCTCAACCGCCACAGAGGGGCCCATTGCGACCGTGATCTCATACATAGTGGTGACTTTTGTTGGTTGTGTAACGAAGAAGTTTCAAATGATTGTTATAAACCTCAACAAGAATACGTAAGATGAAATCTCACCGGAACGTATAAACAAACACAGACGCTTCTCGGATCAAGGTTAACGTGTTCTTTTATTGCCTCCATTCATATAGAGTGATCCGGGGACGACATGTCGTTCATATACAAAAGACAGTTGCTCGGCACATTCATTTACACTAGAAAAGCATTTATTGTTGATGTTGCGTTTCTTCTTTCTTCATCCTTTTACCCCTTATAACCTTAGACGGCTTTATCTTGCCTTGACATCTTTAAAATATCAAACGGAACAGCTTCTAAAAAAAATCTAGATGGTGTCAATTCTCAATCTTCAAAACACGACTAGCTATGGAGACTCCTGGATGGTTTCTTCTCAATTGTTGTTGTTGGTAACAATCGTAGTCGACGGCTCGTCATACCTGCATTTTAGTTTGGTGCTTATCAGTGCGTCTCCTATTTTCTGTTGCATGCAGTTCTTTCAGTATTTTACTTTCAGGTCTGAGCTCTGCTGACCAAACCGACGACCTTCGGCCCATGTAGCCTTCATAACCGTTGCACTGTTATAATTGGTTCTTGAGTGCAGGCAACATTCGCTTCATCCTCTAAATTGTTTCTTGGCTGTAGTAAACATTCTTTGCAACCTCTAATTGGTTCTTGAGGGTAGGCAACATTCGCTGCAACCTCTAAATTGGTTCTTGAGTGTAGGCAACATTCGATGCAACCTCTCTATTGGTTCTCGATTGTAGGCAACATAGCCTGCAACCTCTTAGGTTCGGTCTCGAGTGTAGGCAACATTCGATGCAACATCTAAACTGGTTCTTGAGTATAGGCAACATTCGTTACAACCTCTAAATTCCCACACTTTTCCGAAACAAGGCATCCACTCCACTACCATGAGGTTGATGATTACCTGGTTCCAGATACTCAGTAACTCTTTGGTTTTCAACTTTCGGTATCATGCCCTATCTTAGTGAGCTGGGATGGATACTTTCCTTTTGACCCGGTGACGAAGTGCTAACTCCACGGATGCAATGCTGCATAGCACCCGTTCCCTACTCCAAGGTCAGAAACCAGGGAGGTTGTAAAACCGTTAAAGGAATGTAGAATATCCGGAAAGAGATGATGGTCTTTGGAACGATGACGACACCCGGGAGCCATTTGATAGATCGCACCACAAAGCGATGTCGCGTGTTTTCATTCATGGTGAGACTTGGTCCTAGTCTTAGAACCACAGCAGTCCTACTAGAGCTGAGAGTGTCCCACGGTCCTGCTATAGATGAGTATACCACATAGGTCCTTCTAGAGATGGGAATAGTATAGCGGTCCTACCAGAGATGAGTATAGTAAATCGGTCCTACTAATGATGAGTATAGTACAGTAGTCCTACTAGAGATGAGTATAGTACAGTAGTCCTACTAGAGATTAGTATAGAACAATAGTCTTACTAGAGATGAGTATAGTACAGTAGTCTGCTAGAGATGAGTATAGTATAGTAGTCCTACTAGAGATGAGTATAGTACAGCGGTCCTTTAAGGAATGAGAGTAGTATAGCAGTCCTACCTGGGCTGAGAAAAGTACAACATTCTTGCTTGAGACGATCATAGCACAGCTGGTACAATAATCCTACCAGATATGAGAATAGCAATATGCCATCCTCCGCTGTTTTATTATTTTTGTGTTTTTGTTTGTTTGCAGATACTTAAACCCAGAGGAGGAAGAACTAGTTGCTGGATCCACACCTCCAAACTACCATTGTCCACTTTAGATGTTCTGATTTCCTAATCGACCGTAACACCTTGGCGAAAAGGTACCCCCACGCAGAGCATTCTTAAACTGAAATGTTGACTTCTCGTCCTTGACTTGGGAACGTAAATTACAAGTACCTCAGAAGTCTGAGTGGGTTCTCCTGATGGCGAAGGAAATTGGTAATAGGGAAAAACTAACCTTCACGAAAAATCAGTCCAGTGAACGCATTAAATATAGTTCACGGATTTAGTCACATGTATTATTTGGCGCCCATAGAAGTACTGCTGTGTATATGCTGCGATCAGTTATTGAACGTTCTATAGAAGTAAAGAAAGATATACATCTTTGCTTTATTGACTACACGTAGACTTTCGATAGAGTAAAACATGTCAACATGGTAGATATGCTTGCAGATCTACAAATTGATGGAAAAGAATTAGACTTTAAAAAACATATATTGGAAACAACAAGCCGCCATAAGGACTGATAATGAAGTGGGACAATAGTAGCCTATTAAGAGAGGTGTTAGGCAGGGATGTGTAATGTCTCCAGATCTTTTTTTCCCTATACAGTGAAAATATTTTCAGAAATGTAAAAGATATAAATGGAACAGCATTGGAGGAAGAAATATCAATAACATTAGATACGCAGATGATACAGTATTGATTGCAGACAATGAGCAGGATCTGCAACAATTAGTAGATGCGGGTGTTGCACACAGTGAACGACTGGGGTTAGAATTAAATTGCTAAAAGACACAAATTATGGTCGTCACTAGGAAGAACGAAATACCACAATGTAATATACAAGCAAATGGGCATATTCTTCAACAAGTGAATCGGTACAATTATCTCGGAACAGTCGTAACGTCTGATGGGAGATGCCTTGAAGAGATTAGAACAAGAATCGCAATGGCGAAAGTAGCCTTTAGCAAAATAAAAAACATACCAATAAACATATTTCAGTTGAAACGAGAAAAAGAGTGTTGAGGTGCTACATAGAGCCTGTTCTTTTGTATGGATGTGAAACTTTGACAATGAACAGTCAAGCTGAAAAACATCTGATGGCTGCAGAAATGTGGCTTCTGAGGAAAATGCAAAGAATTCCATGGACAGACAGAAAAACCAATGACCAAGTACTACAGGAGACAAATGAAAATCGTAAATTGATTAGAGAAATTAAACGTAGACAGTCAACATTTTTTGGACATGTTATGAGAAGAAATGGATTGGAGAACTTAGTGACAACTAGCAAGATCGAAGGGAACAGACCAAGGGGAAGACCGAGAAGTAAATACCTGGATGGCTTGGCCACATGGCATGGTCGAGACAGGAACACTGAGCTGATCCACGACTCTGGTGATCGAGTGAAATGGCGAGTCATGACCGCCTACGCTTTCTGGCATGGCACATGATTGATTGATAAATCTACATTAAATTAGTAGAGATGAGGAAACTACTAGTAGTAGTAATAACGCGCTTATGGACTACTGTCGTGTCCTCCTTTACAGTGTCGTCCCTGGAGTGAAGAGAGTCGACACCCACATTATAATATTTTTTTCCTCTCAATATTCTGGAGAATCCACCAGCTTCCGTCCAACACACTCCATCAGCCTATGGACACCTTTTCCTATCACTCTCTCACTGTCGTACTATGCCCCCCTTCTCATACTTCCCCAACGCAACATACTCAACAACTCTTGCTTCTAGAAATTAATAAAGATTAATTTATTAAAATAAAAGTGTAACGTGTATGAGACGTGTATGCGAAGAAAATGTGTGACGTGTTCTATAAAGTGTGTAGACTCTGACTCTCAGACAGCAACTCAGTCAGCTGATCACAGCAAAGATAGACCACAGCACGTTACGTCAGAACAAGTACGTCTCACCCGTTGCCGGAACCATCTTGCCGGATAATGCTTTGCCTCTGTAGACCTCTGGTAATCCAATTTCATGAACATCCGAAATAGACACCGGTGGTATTAACAGTTAATCATGGACCGGTTGCACTCTACCCAATGTCCGTTCCTAACTTTCCTTAACAAACTGCACAAGTCTTTTGTAGTGTGTACGCAGTTAGTTAGTTAGTTAGTTAGTCGACAGATCATCCTCGTTGCACATCGAACCATTCAGTCCATAAGTGCTAATTTCTAATGTTAATTGTTGCTGTACTAACACTAGGTACTCTTAGCCGGTTCTCGGTTCGTTACTACTGTCTAATGCTGTGTGGTGCATCAGTATGCATCACTCTCTTTGATGAATCAATTTCCTTCTAGTGTAAGTTACGTTTCTGTATGCAACTTTATTGACTCTTGAACTGGTGTTCTTCAGAATGGGTTTTTTAATTCTTTCCCAAAACTTGTAGAGTTTCCTTGGATCTGGTAGGGAACCTAGGATAGAAACCACACATCTGGTGATAGTACTAGTCACTGATCCTTTCGGCTGAGTGTAAGCCTATCACCTTGCTTAATGATCTTTAGCTAACTAGACTTAGTCATAGAGCAGATTAGCTACCCACCTAGACCCGAATCAGGCTATGATAAGAAAAGACCAATAAACAGAGTGCAACCTCAGTATTCTATTCACCTTAGCAGAGCCAATATCACTATTCTACTCTAACTAGTTTCCACTAACAGTGCTAATCATCACACTATAGTTTAACAAGGCTACAGTCTATATTAATTAGAACTAATAGACTATATTGACTACCTTATGTAAAAACCGCCTCATTCCCGGGATGGCTACTACACTTTGCCATAACGGCACATGCTAGTTACTCTTAAATTAATCTAACACTGTAGAGCTCTCCCACAAACACGTCCATCCTAATCCACGGTTCTTGGTCAACTCCCCATCTCCAATCATGGTTTTCTGGCAAACCCCTAAAATTGGTCACGTGATATGGGTGACGTCCTGCAGGTGTTATTTGCGCATATCATCCATTGTCAGGAAACTATTTTCCTGGCTTAAGTCCTGTCAAAGTTGTCAGTAATAGTTTAGATTCTCAAAACAAGCCAGCGAGTTGTTGTCGAGTTCCAACAAAGAGTTTTCCTCAACAAGCTGTCAGTAGCAATCTGCCCCTCTGAGTGATGTCCGGAAACTATATGACATATGGACTGTTTACTTCCTTGCTGAGTACTTCCGTTTTCCATCTGACTTGTCAAAACGATGTATGATTCAGCGCACTCACTTCCTCCTCACTCACCACCAATTGTGTATATGGGCTGACCCCACGGCTTCCATTTGTATTCAAATGTTGACAACCTTGTCAAGGCGATGTCGGGATTCGGCTCCCGCACTTCCGACAGTGGCCAATCCGTCAACCAGATGTACAAGTACAACTGTTATTTCTGCCCGACCTGTTTTGGAAACACGTGTAGCCACAACTATGAATGTTTTCTCTGTATTCGTTGAAACCCTTGTTGCTTAGCAGATAGTCCGGTTAATCAAAAAATCCTCCCTAACAATTAGCTGGGTAAACGCACGGTTTCATTTTGTGACATAGGCCCCCTCTTAAGAGAGTAGTCCATCTCACTCTACTCCACCGTGAGTTTAATCCAGATGATTCATTGTTCTTCTTCAGGAGCTGGGTGTCTTGATAAGAAATCCGCTCCAACATTTTCCTTCCCAGGAATGTACTCCACTGTGAAGTTATATGGTTGAAGTAACAACGACCACCGCATCAAACGGGCGTTGAGCTTCTGAGAAGTAGCCAGGAACATCAGGGGCTGATGATCCGACTGGACCAGAAACTTAACTCCATACAAATATGGCTGAAATTTTTGCACTGCCCATACGAGGGACAAGCACTCTCTCTCGACGGTTGAATAATTCCTTTCCGCCTGTAGAAGTTTCTTACTTGCGTATGCCACAGGTTTCAAAACCGAAGCATCGTCTTTTCCTTCCTGTAACAAAGCGGCTCCAATTCCAATCGCACTCGCATCTGTTCTCAACACAAATTGTTTGGAAAGGTCAGGGAGCTGTAATACAGGTTTGCTGACCAAGGCCTCCTTTAACTGACTATAGGCATTCTCACATTCTGGTGTCCAAATGATTTGGTCCGGGAATCCCTTTTTCAAGGTTTCCGTCAACGGAGCTCCCAGTTCCGTGAAATGTGGGATAAATTTGTGGTAGAACCCACACAACGAGAGAAAAGATCGCACATCCTTCTTCGTTTTTGGCCTTGGTGCATTTCTGATTTTCTCCAGGTTCTTCTCTTCTGGAACAATGTGTCCTGGAGTGATGGTGTGACCTAGAAATTCCAGAGTCTGGTAACCAATCATGCACTTGGTTGGACGAGCAGTAAGCCCTGCTTCCTTGAGCCTATTAAACACTCTCTCCAAGGATTGTAAGTGGTCATCCAAGCTGTCACTGGAAATCAGAATATCATCCATGAATGAGATGATGGACGGATCCTGTAACGGATCTAGTAAAGTCCTCATCATGCATGTAAACACACTGGGTGCATTGCTGAGTCCAAAGGGCATGACTTTGAATTCGTAGTGTCCACTGGGTGTACTGAAAGCTAACAGTGGTCGAATCTCCGGTCTGACTGGTATCTGATAGTACCCCCGACTCAGATCCACCTTTGAAAAGTACCGAGCCTTATGGAGCCTAGCGAATAACTGAGTTGGATTCGGCAAAGGTTCCACCTGAAACTGTGTATGACTGTTCAGAAGTCGGTAATCTATACACAACCTGTGTTCTCCACTTGGTTTGCGTAACAAAACTACCCCCGCATTGTATGGGGATGTGGATGGTGCAATCACGTCATCCTCCAGCAGTTTTTGTATTTCCTCCTCCAGGGCCTTTTCTTTAGAGAATGGCACTGGGTAAACCTTTTGGCGAACAGGCTCCTGTGTGGTCAAAGTCATCTCGAACTCAACCAACCTCGTTCGTCCTGGTTTATCAGTCAGTATCTCCTTATGAGAATTGAGAACCTGGGTTATCCTTTCCCTCTCCTGGGAGGTCAGATCAGGGTTCACTTTCACATCCCTATAGGTTTCCTGGTGTACCAAGGGATATTCCCTGCCCTCGTTGGTTCCCACTTCTGTCTCCACTGCAACTGCCATTGCCATGAGGTGAGCTGCCTTGTCTCCGGGTCTCTCTTCGTATTTCCGCAAGAGATTGATATGGAAAATCTTCGACTTTCCCCGGATCCGGATCTGATAGTTGGTTCTGGATATCACCCTTTCCACGGGAAATGGTCCTTGCCAACCTATCTCCAGTTTGTTGTTTCCCGTTGGGAGTAGCAACAAGACTTTATCTCCCACCTCTAGAGATCTTTCTTTAGACCTACGGTTGTAGTAAGCCGCATGTCTTTTCCTGGCCTTTTTCAAGTTTTGATTTGCCAGAGTCCATCCCTTGTGGAGTTTTTCTTTCAGTTCCTCCACGTATTTGTAGGATGAGATCACTTCTTCTGACGTCCCCTCGTCAGTCCAACTCCTCAACATGGCTTCCAACGGTCCTTTGATTGGACGACCAAACAGCAACGTAGCGGGTGGTAGTCCTGTTGAGCCATGAGGAACTTCCCGATAGGCAAAGAGTGCTGCGGGGATATATTCATCCCACCTATCAGGTTTTTCCTGCGCTAGTTTCCTGAGCATTGTCATCAACGTGCCGTTGAAACGCTCTACTTGTCCATTGGCTTGAGGGTGGTAAGGGCTGGTATGTATGTGGTTAGAGTGAAACACCCTAAATACCTCCTCCATGAGTTTTCCACAAAACTGTGATCCATTGTCCGTCAGAATTTGATCCGGAAAGCCTAATCTGGTAAAGGCCTCCATCAGTGCGTCCGCCACTCTTTTCGAGTCAATCGTGGTCAACGGTATAGCTTCACCCCACATTGTACAGCAGTCCACCATTGTGAGTATATACATGTTCCTCTTCCTAGTCCTGGGAAGTGGACCCACGATATCGATGGCTACCCTCTCGAAAGGAGAGTTCATGATGGGCATCTCACCCAACATCACCGGTGCTGTCCAGTGTTTCGGTGCCACCCTCTGGCACTCAGGGCATGACTTCACATACCGACGCACATCATCTGTCATTCCCGGCCAATAGTAGTGGCAGGAAATCCGCTGCATGGTGGCGGCAATACCCATGTGTCCACTAAAGGAGATGGTATGCCCCATATGAAGAATCTGGGACCGGTGAGCTTTCGGGACGACCAACTGACCGTATAGGTTGTCTCCCCTTCCTGCTCTCCTGTAGAGTATCCTATTCTTCATGTAGTACTGCCCCCGTCCTGGTGGATCAGCACTTTTCTGCAGCTTTTTGTAGCAAGGACGTAAAGTATCATCCTCACTCTGGGCAGTTCGTAGCTCCCCCGGCATTGGGTTAGTCACAATTGCGTCTGCCTCTTCCGTTTTCGTCTGAGAGCGAGTCTGCATTGCTCCCATATGGATTGGCTCCCTGGGCATTCCCAGAAAGACATACCGGCAACCTAGGATGACTGGAAAAATGGGATCGGTCAATACAGCGGCCTTGATGGTGCCGGTGACGTACCTTGACCGAATCTCCACATTAGCAATAGGCAACTTCATGACTACAGCACTCTTCTGAGCAGGCTGTATATCCAAGGTTTCACCTGTGAATTGTTCTGGATGTACCAGATCCGCAGAAATCACGGCCTCCCCGTCCAGTCCTGTGTCGTATAAACACTCCACTTGACGACCGTTAACCTCTACCAATTCCACTACAGGTGGTTTTTCCTGGTCTGGAGTCTCTTCCTCGGCCTCGACCTGTTTGGTGGGCTCCACCTTAGGTTTTCCTGAGCACACGACGAATTGAGTGTCTCCTGACATTCCCCCACAGTCAATAGCATGGTGCGTGTTTGACTTGCATTGGTTGCACCATTTCCCTGTCCTAGATTTTCTATTGCCAAACTTGAGTGAGCTCTCCTGGTGGCGAGCTTCCTTGTTGACCTTGGCATTTTCTGTGACAACCTCCTTGGAAGTCACTTGACATGCTGCGAAGTGAGGGTTCTTAGCCTTCGATTTGCAGTCCCTCGTATTGTGAGAGGGTGACTTACAAATTGAACACCACTTCTCCGACCACGGTCGTTTTGGTGTAGAGCTTGAAGTGCTCTTGCTTCCCTCCTTCTTCTTCTCTGAACTATCCTCTGATTTTTGCACATAAGGTTCCCACTTTTTTGTTCCTGAGTTTTTGGTTTTCTTCTTGTCATGTTTCTCTTGACTTTTGGAGTTGGTGGAAAGGTTCTCCCCTGCCTCCCCATGTACCTCGACGAACCGTTCTGCTAATTTAGTCACGAGGTCAATACGTTCCGCTCCTTGTTCTCCCAGGAACGTCCTGAGAGGTTTAGACATTTGCTTCTTCAGCTGGTCGACCACCATGAGCTCTTCCAGACTCTCATAGTCATGTGCGAACCCAGCCAAATCCATCCACTTGTGGAGATAAGATTTTAGACGCAAACTGTAGGCGGCAAACAACTCCCCCGGTTCTCGTTTCGCTGCTCGAAATTTTTTCCGGTAGGTATGTGACGTAACCTCGAATCGTTTCAGCAGAGCCGTCTTTAACTCGTCATAATTGTTCTCATGTCCTGGTGGCAAGCGAGAATAAACCTCGTATCCCGTCCCGCGTAATCCCTGGGATAGCTTAAGATTCCATTTGTTACGCTCCAAACCCATAGCAACTGACATAGCCTCGAAGCGTTGAAGGTATTGATCAATCTTCTCTTTGTCCTCCTCGTAGACCGCTAAAGGAAACTTCATAGCATGGTACCCATGTCCACCTACTGGTGTTGCGCCTGGGATGGAGGAACCTCCAACTGCTCCCTCAGTTTCTCCATTAGATTGACTCTTCAACTCGAGTTCCCTCATCCGGTACTCGTGCTCCCTTTTCTGTGCTTCCTGTTCAGCTTCTAATTTCCTAGCTGCTTGCTCAGCTTCAAATTTCCTAGCTGCTTGCTCAGCTTCCAATTTCCTAGCTGCTTGCTCAGCTTCCAATTTCTTAGCTGCTTGCTCAGCTTCCAATTTCTTAGCTGCTTGCTCAGCTTCCAATTTCTTAGCTGCTTGCTCAGCTTCCAATTTCTTAGCTGCTTGTTCCAACTCCATCCTTCTCAATTCCAGCTCGGCCTTTCGATCATCCCTTTCTGCTTGACGATACTCTCTCTCCACTTCCTGTATGTAATCCGTTAGAGCAGAACCCCCCAATCCCATTTCTTCCCCCTTTGCCTTTAATTCTAACGTGGTTAGTTTAGGGGTGGCCATTATACAGAGAGGTAAGCTAGCAGCTCTAGTACAATATAACTGCAAATTACTATACAGATATATGAACAAGTACTATAAATCTAGATATTACCACACACAGTACATTCACTCAGTGACAAGAGTAGAATCAGGACCACAGACCTATGCAGACGTGTGAAGTGTGAACAGGTAAGATATTTGTCCTAACCCCTATCCACATTCACTCTAGCTGGATTCTCCAAAATGATATCTCCCTCTTATAACTAAGGATCCCGTGTCAAAAGACCCCGTTGTCAGAAGATCCCACTGTCAAAGGTTCCTGTTTGCAGGAGATCTCGCTGTCCAAGGATTCCGTTTACGAGAGATCCCGCTGTCCAAAGATCCCGTTTACGAGAGATCCCGCTGTCCAAAGATCCCGTTTACGAGAGATCCCGCTGTCCAAAGATCCCGTTATCGAGCCCCCAATAATGTCGTGTCCTCCTTTACAGTGTCGTCCCTGGAGTGAAGAGAGTCGACACCCACATTATAATATTTTTTTCCTCTCAATATTCTGGAGAATCCACCAGCTTCCGTCCAACACACTCCATCAGCCTATGGACACCTTTTCCTATCACTCTCTCACTGTCGTACTATGCCCCCCTTCTCATACTTCCCCAACGCAACATACTCAACAACTCTTGCTTCTAGAAATTAATAAAGATTAATTTATTAAAATAAAAGTGTAACGTGTATGAGACGTGTATGCGAAGAAAATGTGTGACGTGTTCTATAAAGTGTGTAGACTCTGACTCTCAGACAGCAACTCAGTCAGCTGATCACAGCAAAGATAGACCACAGCACGTTACGTCAGAACAAGTACGTCTCACCCGTTGCCGGAACCATCTTGCCGGATAATGCTTTGCCTCTGTAGACCTCTGGTAATCCAATTTCATGAACATCCGAAATAGACACCGGTGGTATTAACAGTTAATCATGGACCGGTTGCACTCTACCCAATGTCCGTTCCTAACTTTCCTTAACAAACTGCACAAGTCTTTTGTAGTGTGTACGCAGTTAGTTAGTTAGTTAGTTAGTCGACAGATCATCCTCGTTGCACATCGAACCATTCAGTCCATAAGTGCTAATTTCTAATGTTAATTGTTGCTGTACTAACACTAGGTACTCTTAGCCGGTTCTCGGTTCGTTACTACTATCTAATGCTGTGTGGTGCATCAGTATGCATCACTCTCTTTGATGAATCAATTTCCTTCTAGTGTAAGTTACGTTTCTGTATGCAACTTTATTGACTCTTGAACTGGTGTTCTTCAGAATGGGTTTTTTAATTCTTTCCCAAAACTTGTAGAGTTTCCTTGGATCTGGTAGGGAACCTAGGATAGAAACCACACATCTGGTGATAGTACTAGTCACTGATCCTTTCGGCTGAGTGTAAGCCTATCACCTTGCTTAATGATCTTTAGCTAACTAGACTTAGTCATAGAGCAGATTAGCTACCCACCTAGACCCGAATCAGGCTATGATAAGAAAAGACCAATAAACAGAGTGCAACCTCAGTATTCTATTCACCTTAGCAGAGCCAATATCACTATTCTACTCTAACTAGTTTCCACTAACAGTGCTAATCATCACACTATAGTTTAACAAGGCTACAGTCTATATTAATTAGAACTAATAGACTATATTGACTACCTTATGTAAAAACCGCCTCATTCCCGGGATGGCTACTACACTTTGCCATAACGGCACATGCTAGTTACTCTTAAATTAATCTAACACTGTAGAGCTCTCCCACAAACACGTCCATCCTAATCCACGGTTCTTGGTCAACTCCCCATCTCCAATCATGGTTTTCTGGCAAACCCCTAAAATTGGTCACGTGATATGGGTGACGTCCTGCAGGTGTTATTTGCGCATATCATCCCTTGTCAGGAAACTATTTTCCTGGCTTAAGTCCTGTCAAAGTTGTCAGTAATAGTTTAGATTCTCAAAACAAGCCAGCGAGTTGTTGTCGAGTTCCACCAAAGAGTTTTCCTCAACAAGCTGTCAGTAGCAATCTGCCCCTCTGAGTGATGTCCGGAAACTATATGACATATGGACTGTTTACTTCCTTGCTGAGTACTTCCGTTTTCCATCTGACTTGTCAAAACGATGTATGATTCAGCGCACTCACTTCCTCCTCACTCACCACCAATTGTGTATATGGGCTGACCCCACGGCTTCCATTTGTATTCAAATGTTGACAACCTTGTCAAGGCGATGTCGGGATTCGGCTCCCGCACTTCCGACAGTGGCCAATCCGTCAACCAGATGTACAAGTACAACTGTTATTTCTGCCCGACCTGTTTTGGAAACACGTGTAGCCACAACTATGAATGTTTTCTCTGTATTCGTTGAAACCCTTGTTGCTTAGCAGATAGTCCGGTTAATCAAAAAATCCTCCCTAACAATTAGCTGGGTAAACGCACGGTTTCATTTTGTGACAACTACACTCAAGTACAAAACGAGCGAACGAAACAAAAAATCTATAATCGTGACGGAAACGCAAACTTAATCTCAAATTCTCTAAAACATCTAACCATGATTACGTATCAAATCATACCAGTCAACAATTCTATACGATGGTTGGAAAAAGAAAAAAAAACAACAATAACAATGCATAACAACAACAAAAATAACCGTAAAAGTAATAAAAACAAGAGCGGCAGCAGTAGTAACAGCAGCACCAACAACAATTCAATACAGACCAGCCGAATAATACCCATTTCCTCACAAAAGAAAAGACATTTTGTAATACCAGTTGAACAGTTTGAAAACTATCGTTCCTTGACCGTAATCAATAACCCAGCATAACAGTTTAATCTGTCTCCTATCAGGGAGGTATCATTAAAAGATCTATTATTCGGGTCTAATTCAAACGTGTTGGGAAATTCAGTTTCCAATGCGGGAGACTTAGTAGAGCAGCCTTTGAAGTGGGATGTTTTTAAAGGTCAATCTACAGACACGTGGTGCCAGGGCTCGTTAGGAAGCGATAAGGGAAGGGTGGTAATTAGGTTTACAATTGTCGAGTCAGTTAATTTAGATTTTACGAATACAATGGTATCCATCGATCCATCCATCCATCAATCCATCCACCCATCCATCCATCCATTCATCCATCCATCCACTCATCTATCCATCCACTCATCCATCCATCCATCCATCCATCCATCTCTCTCCCGTCCATCTCTCTCCCGTCCGTCCGTCCTTCTGTCTGTCTGTCAATCGATCGATCGATCAAAGGATTGATTGATTGATTGATTAATCGATCCATTGGTCAGTATGTGGGTCGGTCAGTCGGTCGGCGGGTCGGTCGGTCGGTCGGTTGGTCGATCTTTCCTTCCGCCCGTCCATCCATCCATCCATCCATCCATCCATCCATCCATCCATCCATCCATCCATCCATCCATCCACCAATTTCTTGTTTTCCCTACCAACCAAACCGCCTCATCCATCTCCCTTCCTTCACATTCTCCTACCCCATTAACCACCCCATCCATCTCGCCAAGTCCCGCTCTCCCTACCCTATCAACCCCCTATCCATCTCCCCTCCATGTTCTCCATATCCCAACCAACCGCTCCATTCATCTCCCCGCCTATCTGTTCTCCCTACCCCACCATCCCCACCATCCATCACCCCTACTCCCACTCTCCCTACTCCATCAACCACCCTATCCATCTCCCCTCCACGCTCTCCCTACCGCAAACAACCGTCCCATCCATCCCCCCGCCTCCCCAATCTCCCTGGCCCCACCTCGGTGACAGACCAGGCATCATTCGGCAACCCTAGACCCCTCCCAGAGCACGTACACGCACACAAAAACATTGACACATGTCAAACAAATGTAATGGTAATTCATCCTGCGACAAAATTAAATGAAGTGCTAGGCCAACTTGTCTGTGAGCCGCAGCTTTCTTTGTCGCTATTTTAAGATTTTAATTCTAAGCACGGAATTTTTAGCCTGGTTGCCCCGCTATTTTATTTATTCATTTAAATGTATTTTCCTTCTGGGGAACAAAAAACGGAGGGTAATTTACACATGGAGAAGTTAGAATTTCTTTATTAGAGGTTAGAATTTCTTCACGTAGAAGTTAGAATTTCTTCAAGGATAAGTTTGAATTTCTTCATTTATAATTCCTTCTTTAGAGGTTAGAATTTCTTCAAGAAGAAGTTATAATTTCTTCAAGAAGAAGTTAGAATTTCTTCATTAGAGGTTATAATTTCTTCATTAGAGGTTATAATTTCTTCATCAGAGGTTAGAATTTCTTCATTAGAAGTTAGAATTTCTTCATTAGAAGTTGGAATTTCTACATTAGGAGTTATTATTTCTTCAATAGAAGTTACCATTTCTTCATTAGAAGTTGGACTTTCTTCATTAGAAGTTATAATTTCTTCATTAAAAGTTGGAATTTTTTCATTAGGAGTTATTATTTCTTCAATAGAAGTTACCATTCCTTCATTAGAAGCTGGACTTTCTTCATAAGAAGTTACAATTTCTTCATTAGAAGTTATCATTTCTTCATTGGAAGCTACAATTTCTTCATTAGAAGCTGGAGTTTCTTCATTAGAAGTTCTAACTTTTTCATTAAAAGCTACCGTTTCTTCATTGGAAGTTGGAATTGCTTTATTTGAGGTAGAATTTCTTCAAACAGAATTTAAAACTTCTTCATTGGAGGCTAAACATTCGTCATTAGAAGTTAGAATTTCTAAATTAGTAGTTGGAATTTCATCAAGAAAAAGTTAAAATTTCTTCATTAGAAGTTATAATTTCTTCATTAGGCAATCGTAGTTAGTTACTTTGGCAGTCCAAGGAATTTGCAGCATGTCGCCCTGCTACTGAGTGAGTGCATGGGCGACACTGTGAGCTGTGAAATTCGCGGGGAATGCTTTTACATCTGTCCTGTACAGTGACCTACATGTTCAGAACAATAGCTACCGGCTGTGGCTGAACAGACTAATTTGCCTTTTCGGTTCACGAGTGCATTTTTTAGGAGACTCCCGGGAGTCGGCGCTGAAGCTGCGGAGTTCGTGCTTTATGCGACACTTTCGGCGGGTCGCCCTGTGGTAAAAGACCGAGCCATGTGAGAAAACCCATGTCAAGAGGTATTTCTGGTGACTGCCGAGTCCATCGACGATTAACTGTGATTTTCGTGGATTAATTTTGTGTTGACTTTCTGACAGCGGCATTATGCACAGTGTACCTATGCGGGCTTGTTGGATTGCCGAGACTCCTGCCTATTCCACTTTTCACATTGGACAGTGGGGAGCATTTTGTGTGATATTCACTGGCACAGGAACGGAGCATAATGGGGACGACCCGTTGCCGTGAAGTTGGAACCTCGACTAACTAACAGCATTCGTTTTAGGAACCACGTTTCTGTTGCTTGCAAGTTCTTCCTAATCTGGTAATTTACATTCCATTTATGCCTCAACTACTTGTTCTGGAGTGAGCACGTTGCGCAACTGGTCTTATTTATGCCTCAACTGCTCGTACTGGGGTGCACAAAAGCCACACAGCTAAACATATAGCACTTTATATATAGCACTTTAGCACGCTCTTTCTTACATTCAATGATAATGACTTATTGCACAAGATAGTTTTCATTTTCAAAAATGAAGCCTGTGCTTGCGCTTTTCTGCTCTTAATCTCTGTTGTGCGTCTTCCATCTCATGTTATTATAGCCCCTATGTATTTACAATTAGGCAGTTGGTTAAAAATTTTCCTCTCTATTTTCATTTCACATTTTGGTGTCAGTTTTCTTTGATATTATCATTGTTACTGTTTTCTTTATATTCAAGGAGCGTCGTTTCTTTGCGTTCTCTGTTACTACATTGTCCAACAATTGTTGTAGATCCCGTGCATTATACCCCACCAAGACTGTCATCTGCATAGCGTATATTATAACCTCTGATTAGTATTCCTGGCTTCTCTTTCGATTTCATACAACCGGGGAGTTTTAACATGCGTAACAAACACATGATCCCCCCCTCCCCACCCTCCCTCCCCCAATCCCGTTGTTCGCGTTTATCCGAGGGGATTATGTGTGTATTCTCATTACACCAGAGATCAGAGGATCGTCTGATATCATTAGAAACAATTGTTCTTGACGTTCTGAGAGAGTTATAGTAATGACACGAATCGCTGACTTGAATGCACTGACTTATTTCTTAAAGAAAATTAGCCAGTCGCGGTTCCAACTCGTATTATTTAATGAAATATGACACCCTAGCTCTTTTGACACACACCAAGGTGCCTTTTTTCTCCAGCAGATCGTCCTAATGCAACTAGCACTTTTATAAATCCTAGGCACTTCTCAAGCATTCGTTAATCGTGTTATTTTGAACCCCTTGGAATTTCTTGGACGTTTTCTCATTTCTTTGTATAACAGAAATCTCCTTTCAACACATCTCTTTGCTGACATCTATCATCCCCGTTAATTTTCTCCCCTCAAGCTATATTTATATTAGTTTTGTGTTCTATGTTTGCTCCACACAACACAGAATTCGACAAGTATTTCCCATAATTTGGGGCGATCGTTAAAGACACCACCGTCAAGCGGCTGCAGCAGTGGTCGTGTCGGAGGACGGTACAGACATGAGGTGCACGCTTTTCTGACAGAAAATGAAATCTATTTCCTGCTCTTAGCGGTAGTAATGGCCGTATCGATTATTACCGTGGCTCCCACTCCCCTAACCTTGCCTTCGCCCTCATAATCTCGCTGTTCTGCCTCGCGTCTTTGCAGTCTCATTCTCACAAAAGAAGCGGAAGTGGACAAGTTTATCTGGGAGTGACATGGCGGTGAAAACAAGAGTGAGTGCTGACGGGAATGAGGTTGGAAAGAAGGAAGGCATTTTTTTGCTGTTGTATCAACAAGAGTTGATACGTATTGATTGTGGTCATTTACTAAAGGCGAAATTAGGCTATGAAAGAGTATTACAATTGTAATATTGCAAGTCCTTTCCACGTTGTTGCGGTCAACTTCATATTGATTTTCTATTCAATTTTACGCCCACTAGTTTGTCATTGCTGTCTGAACGAAAAGTCAACATTTAAGTTCAATTTAATGACGGTGAAGGGATTTAAAGCCCCTCTTCGCCCTCCGCACCGGAAATCTAAAAGTGAGAGCGCTTATCTTTTCGGTAACGTTGACTTCTTTTTATAAAAGAGTACACATTAGAACGCAGAAAATTGAAGACTCTAAATTCGATCTCTAGAAATAGTAACTCGTTATCTGGTTGGCTGCGTATCATCTGGAGGGCTGAGGTTCAACTCTGAAGTTCGGTGCTCTGGAGTCCAAGTGGGTTAGGACATGGCAAGGGCTTGCATCTACCGACATCATGATGGTACTGACACTTTCCTTGTGAACACAGTACGGTCTCCACGGGTTCGGTGCTGCAGAGTTGTCATTCCCCTCTCCAATCACAGAAACCACGGTGTGCGCAAGACGCGTAGTGTCTCTTCAAATCTGAAGAGATGTATCATCATCATCATCATGTGCCATGCCGATAAGCTTTGAGTCATGTTTACACAATCACCGGTGTCGTGGATCAGCTCAGTGATTTTGTCTCGATTATACCATGCGGACAAGCCATCCAGTTATTTACCTCTCCGCCTTCCTCGTGTTCTTTTCCCCTCAGTCTTGCCAGCTGTCACCTAGTCCTCTCGTTATTTCATCTTATAACGTGCCCAAATAATCTTGCTGTCTACACCAATTTCTCTAATCAGTTTACGGTTTTCATCTGCTTCTTGTAGTACTTGCTCATTGCTTTTTTCTGCATTTCCACAGCCACGGGACGTTTCTCAGCTTATCTGCTCATTGTACACGTTCAGTATCCCTTTTCCCCATTCATTCAGTAGCATGTCCTTTGCAGAACCTAGCTCCCATAACGACCTTCCGGAAAACTTCTCGGTCATAAGCAAGATGTTTCGCGTCCGATACACTCCTTTAGAGATCATCCGCCACATCCTGCACCCATCTTTACTTTCGCCTTCCTCTTCCTCTCTTCCCAGGCATATACCCTGCCATTATTGTTCTCTCCAAACTTTCATGACGTTTCAAGTGACCAAAATATTTAAATTTTATGTGTGTTGTCTGTCGTCTTTAGTACCCAACCTTCTTCAATATTTAGCTCTTGTGTGTATGAATTTGTTCTTTCCTGTATCCAAGATATTCTTAGAACTCAACTATAACATTTATAGTCAAAGACATTTATGCGCTGTTCAGCTTATTTAGTAAGTGTTAAGGTCTCACAGGCATATGTTGCAATGGGGAAGGTACATGCTCTTAAAAATCTAATGTTTATAGTTCTATCTGTCCTAATCCAGGTGTTTTAGTTTTTGAAGAGTAATAGATATTTGTCTTTTAACTTCTTTCAATGTGTCACCATTGTTGGTAATCAACGACCCACGATCTCCAACATTTTCTACCACCTCCTCATTAACACATATTGTACACCCTTAAAAAAGTATAGGTTAGAGGAAGACATTCAACGCTCATTGTCTCGTTGCAATGGACATCTCTTTATTGGTCGGTATGTTTTCCATCTCGCAATAGGCTACCTTTGCCATATACATCTTGTTCTCTAGAAGGCACCTCCCATCAGATGCGGAGAAGCACACTTAGATACCATCAGGTCATGATTCGGCAGATTGCGTACGGACTAGCGGGAATTATAAGATTAGGATGAGGTCAGAATGGCCCATTAGGTACGAGCAGTGTGTTGATAACAAGGTAGCGGGTTCAACCCGTACACCGGTCAGATGGACTAAAATATTGACTTCTCGTTCTTGACTTAGGGACGTAAATTACAAGTACCTAAGAAGTCGGAGTGGGTTCATCTGATGGCGATGGACACTGGTAATAGGGAAAACTAATCCACACGCAAAAAATAAAATTAGTCTAGAACTAGTACCACGTGTATTGACTACGCTTGTGTTCAAAGCGAACTAATGGGAGAAAATAATAATTGGAGAATAGGACAAACAAAAACGGCATTCAATCAAACGAGGAACATGTCACGCAATAAATCCGTGTCATTGGAAGTTAGAAAAGGAATTCTTACATGTTACACAGAACCGGTTCTAATATTTTGCTGTGAATCCTGGACAATTAGTAAACAGGCGAACACATCCCCGAAAGGTTTTGAGATATTGTTTTATAGAGAAATGCTGAATATAGACCTTGGACAGCTAAAATGACCATGGACATTTTGAGGGAGCATAAATAACAAAGCCAACTTATCACAAACATCAGAAGGAGGCAGTCATCATTTTTATTATCACATTACGAGAAGACAAAAACTGGAACATTTTGTAATAACCAGAAAGATTTGTGGGAAAAGAGATAGAGGAAGACAGCGAGAGATAATTATTGAAAGTCTCGTGTTATGGCACGGTGGGGAGTCAATAAGCGAATTGATACATGCCGTCGAAGTTCGCAAGATGTGGAGTAGCATGAGCGGCCAGGCCAGTCGGCGAAGCACTTGATGATGAATGCTCTTCTACGGGACTTGGGCATTTCATCGTCACATAACATGCTGGTGTGGTGGGAAACGAACAGACCGACAGATTGGCTGGGGCTGCATCACTTGATGGGGCTATTGAGTCATGATAACGCAGATGTGGTCTTGTCAGTCGTGTGTCATGAGACGGATTAAGTCAACACATGAATTGATCTATATCGTCGGAGATCGCTATTTATGGATAAATATGAAAGCCTACGCCAGCCGGCAAGGCGCTTAATGATGATGATGCTCGGGGCCCTTTCGAATCGTGTGTACACTCCAGAAAAACAGACAGATTTCACGGCTTGGAGAGAATGGCGCTTCTGGGGGTGACCATAATTCCGATGAAAGGCCCCACGAACACATAATCAGACTGATACTGCTACCATTAGTATTGGGAGTCTTCGCTGGATGTTGCAGATGAGCACGGAGCACGTATGGGAATATCCAGAGTGCTATGATGTCAGTTCTTGACTCATCTCATGGTCAGAATCCAACCCAACACACAGGGAGATGCTCACTAGGCACCATGCGTTGATTAGTCTTGTCTCACCACAGATCCCAGACTATCGCCATTGTTCTGCATTCTGATTCAATTGTCTGGTTTTCAGCAACCATTGATGATCATAACTCTCCAGTATTTTTATCATCGGCTTTCTGATTGAAGTTTACATTATTTGGGATTTTGTTCTAATTACTCACTTTGAATTCAAGCGTAGTCCATACATATTTACTTCTGGTAGCATTGGACTGTATTTTACAAGTGGATTAGCTTTCCCTATTACTAGTGTCCCTCGCTTTCAGACGAACCCACCCAGACATCTGAGGCACTTGTAATTTACGTCTTCAAATCAAACATGAGAGGTCAACATTTTAGCACACCTGACCGGCGTAGGGGTTGAACCCGCTACCTCGGCATCAGCGCATTGGAAGTTTAAGAGCTCGCGCTCTTATCCATTCGGCTATGAGGTCCGACATTATTTGGGAGTAATGGTTAGGGCACTAACCTGCCTGGCCGGAGGTAATTTATTCGAATCACCGTCTCCCCGGGAAGGTTAACCCGGTCAACAAATGCCCGCAGAAGTCGGATGTGTCGGCCTAACGGCGCAAGAACGCAGCTCTGCTGTAAACAGGCACAACGCAATCACGTTCGAAAAAAAAAACTCCGAATGAACGCAGAAGAAGAAGAAGAAGAAGAAGAAGAAGAAGAAGAAGAAGAAGAAGAAGAAGAAGAAGAAGAAGAAGCAGAAGAAGAAGAAGAAGAAGAAGAAGAAGAAGAAGAAGAAGAAGAAGAAGAAGAAGAATCACCGTCTAGGAGATCGTTTTTCCTCCCTGTTGTTACCCGAAAGCCAAAAATTAGTACCCAGAAATTTCATAGAAAGAGAAGACGCCCAGGGCGGTGTTGGTGACATTACTCATCGTGTTTCTGTCGGTCTAAACATGTGGGTTAGAACCATATACCTGGCCATGTTAGTCCAGAGGTTTGCACCCCGGGGTAGAAGAGGAATGACGCGTGAAGAGTGACACATCAATACGGCCTACGTGTATTGATCCGGGCATACAGCGCGAGGCAATATGTTCGTGTCCTAAATGTGTTCGTATTACACACACATACATACATAAACTTACGTATTTACTCACATACACACATACATACATACACCCACTCACGCAAGCACGCACGCACGCACACACATACACACATGCATACATACATAAATACATTACATGCATGCATGCAGGCAGGCAGATTGACAGACATACTGGCAGATAGACAGACAAATGGATGGATGTATGAACGGATGCATACAAGAATCGATGGCAGACAGTCAAACAGAGGCAGGGATTGGCAAACTGACAAACAACCAGTTAAACTGACAGCGAGTATATCAAAAACACAAGCCTTTCCACAATCAAAACTAAAGGAATGGAGCAAGGTGATTCAACCCAACTTGCTTGCATATATATAAATCTGTACATCTGCATCCTACATATAAAATACTAACATATCTTATTTCCTTTAAAATGCAACGATAGAAGAGAAACACACGGAACACAAAGAACAGAGATTGAGTAATTGTATTGTCTCTTCTGCAAGCAAGGTTGCTGACGTCAGAGTCGACAGGCGTGATCGTGAATTCTGTAACAAGATTTGAGCTCAATCCCATTCGGAAGCGATTTCTGTGCTCTGGTGACTCGCTTGCGTGCTGATCTGCTGATTGTTTTATTCACGCAGATCATCTGAGTTGATTTATTTTTGCCAGGTTTAAGCATTTCTCATTTCTTTGCGACTGATTCTTGTAGATCTTTAAACTTATATTCAGGGAATCTCGAAATATGAAGCTCATAAACGAACACTCTCCCATTGTTTATGCTTCACCTCGACACCGCAAGGTACAAGAGGAACAAGATGAGGTTAGATGAGGTGAAATGAGATGAAATAAGATGAGATGAGATCCGATTTTTATTATTAAACGTTTCTTTGTGGTGTATATTCCTGCCTTCCATTCCTCTCTTTCTTATAGTCCATGCCTGGCGGTGTTGGTGATCATGCCAGTCCACAACCCTCTGTCTCTTGTACTGCTAATCATTTCTGGTACCGACATTCCTCCAAGCCATGATATCACCCTCCAGTAGCTTCTCTCGTCGTCTCTCACTGCCTCTCCTCTCCTGCAACTTTCCTGTTGTGACGATATACCCCAGCTTTCCCCTTCTCAAGACATGCCCAAAGAACGCGGACTGTCTTCTTCTGAAGCGTGTAACCCGTTCTCTCTTTGTCTTTGTGAGTTAACTTCTTTCAAGAGATCTTCCTTGCTCTTTCTATCCGCTCATAGTGTTCTTATTATTCTTACATAAAATCACATTACCGCAGCTTCAACATAATTCCTCACCTTTCTACTAATTGTTCATGATTCACTTCTGTACATCAAGACTGGCTCTTGAGAATTTGTTCTTTATTTGCTATGCATTCCTATATTTCCGGTACGAATGTTGTGTTTGTAAAGGACTCACAGAGCATGCTTCGGAAAGCAGAAACTGGAATGTTTCCGGTGGAGTGGCTAAGGTCGCTAGAATGGACGGAGACTGTGAGCATATCTTGGATATTCTACCAAGAGCATGCAAATGTGCGGGGCAATGAATATGTTGATAGCTCAGACGCTGTTGCCGCTTTGGTTTGAGAGCTACTTTATGATAAAGGCGATGTAGTGAGGGCTGCCTGGAATCGGGTGGAGAGTGCAGCTGAACAGATGGAGTATCTAAATCTGGAAAGACTGAAGCAGAAGAGTGTGAGCAGAAGGTGCGTGCGATTTTCAAAGCATGCAGGCTCTGTGGTGAAGGCGTTACGGATTACGGACTCTCATTATCCCGGATAGCGCGTTCGAAACAAAGCTGCGGGAGATTTGGCAGCAGATTGCCTTGCTTAGGGTTTAAATGATATGAAGGCCGGTCGTTCAGAAAGCGATGCTAAACCACTGAACGTAAAATTTGCCAAGAGATCACAAAAAGCCATCAAAAAAAAAAATTGCTGGGGTTGACTGCGACGTCCTGTAAAGAGTATGCAATTAACTAACAGGAAAAACAAATCAGGTGGACTTGTAATGAAATTGCTGGATGGAGACTGAGCATGTTTGGGAATGTCCGGAGTACAGTGTGGTCAATTCTGGTATCTATGCAAGATTGTGTATACAAGTATGTATGTGTGAGTGTCTGTGTGTGAGTGTATGTATGTGTCTCTACATGCCTGCTTGTCTCATAACATAGTAATATGCGTTGTGTATGTTCGTTGCATTCATTTGACATTTTGTTTTCTATGTAATGTAAAATGCACAATAGAAAATTGATGTGTCAAACATGAGTGGTTGGAAGGGTTGAATGTAAGACGGGCCTGCGTGCCCTATTGGAAAACTATGAAAGTTCGTTCATTCTCTTTTCCACTTATTTCGGAATTATCCGTGCATAAGACATAGACTTTTGAACTGAAAATGTTACAGAACATTCTTAAAATAACACGGATGAAGAACATGAAAACTCACAGATATTCTATAAGATTCAGTTGAGTTGAGCTAAGAATCTACATCACTGCACTCATGACATTCCCATACGCGCTCCGTTCCCTCGCGATTAGAACAAGAATCACTATGGCGAAGGTAGCCTTTTGAAGGATATAGTGATTCCTCTCATATCTTCTAAATAAAAGAAGGGTGGGGGGGGGGGGGGGAGAATGCGTGGTCTCGAGGTAAGGTGTCCGCCTCGAATGCTGGAAGTCCCGGCTTCAAGCCCCGGTGAGGGCCGGAATTTTTTCACGTGCACTTCTAGTAATAAAATTTCCCCTGGTCTCTGGGTAGTGAGATCGGACGCCCGTGTGTATTGTTGCGCACGTAAAAAATCCCTTGGCAGTTGGAAATCGAAAAAGAGTAGTCTAACGGCGCTGCCCGGGCAAAATTTCGAGTTAAAAATCTACCCAAAGTATTTCAGGATCCTCGCCGGTGCTACGGAGTTCGTGCACTGAGCTGAGAATCTCCGGACTCAGGTTTGAGTTAGGAGGAGAACGGAGCACTTATGGGGTACACCTGTGTGCCGTGATGTTGATCCATCGACTAAACTAAACTAAATTAAACATATCTTCTAAATTTATAAAAAAAAAAAATATGTTCAATGTATAGGGAAAAAAAAAGATCTGGAGACATTACACATCCACGTCTCACACCACTCTTAATAGGCTGATTTTCACCTACTTCATTATCAATCTTTATGGTAGCTTGCTGTTTCCAAGATACAACTTTTACAAACCTAAAGTCTGTCCCATCAATTTGTAGATCTGCAAGCGTCTATATAGATACATTTCTTAACACAGTTCACATTCAAATAAACCTGATACACCCGTAATCAGTAGTGGCCTCTAACACACTTTAGCTTCCCTCACACTTGTTCCCTTGATAAAGATTTCTATGGACACGATGTTTGTATCCTTGTGTTTAGACCCATCCGTCGAGTTTCTTGGTCACATCTTGTGTTGTTCTCGTCCCTCAGATACAGCCGACCTTCCAGTATCGATGAGCCGATAGCCTCTGTCAGCTTTGACAAATTTTCGGATCGTATTTCACAACCATCCGGGCATTACAACTCGCTGGACATTCCTAGCGTTGGCTATCACTCCCCGGGGACGATGGGTTTCCTACATCCCGTGGTACTATAAAGTGGCTGGATTTAGGTATATCATCTTAAGAGAGTGGTTTTCAACATTTATTTGCTGGGTACCACTTTCATGTGGCAAAATAAATAAAATGGATCAAAACTTCGTTAAAAATGTAAACAAAGAAACAAGATGATATCGAGCGCAGAGCGCGCAGAGCGCGCACTTCGTAACTACAGCGATGAATCTTATGAACCGTTTTCATGTAAGTACTTTTTATATTGTAGAAAATAAGCAGTCATCGTAGTAGAGCCTGCCTGCTAGGGAAGAGCCCCGGAACATCCAGAAGACGTCCATATGTCTGGTGTTTCCCCTACACACCAGACGCCCAGAAGACGTCGATACGTCTGGTGTTTCTCCAGTGTTTACCCCTAGACACCATACGCCTAGAAGACGTCCATGTGCCTGGTGTTTCCCCCACACACCAGACATTCAGAAGACATCCATTCGCCTGGTGTTTCTCTCACATACCAGACGTCCAGAAGACGTCCATATACCTGGTGTTTCCCACACACACCGGACGTCCAGAAGACGTCCATATACCTGGTGTTTCCCACACACACACCAGTCCAGAAGACGTCCATATACCTAGTGTTTCCCCCACACACCAGCCGTCCAGAAGACGTCCATATACCTGGTGTCCCCCCCCCCCCACGTCAAGAAGACGTCCTTATACCTGGTGTTTCCCCCACACACCAGACGTCCTATGTTAACGACCAAGTCACCCATGACCATCCAGTTTCTCAGCCCGTGGATTCTCCTTGATATTTGAGTTTTCCTTCTTCGAACAACTTTGCTGATCCGGCAGTTTCTGCAGCTTGTCTTGTTCCTGATGTATTGGTGTTACCTTTCCTTTGGAGTAAATTAGACAGGCCGAGAGAGGGATCCTGCTGCATGGGTAACACATGGTCTCTAAGTTCAGTCCGGGTTTTATGCTATGGAGAGGTATATCTCCATTTTACGAACTATCGTCTGTCAAGACAGCAAGGTGTCTGTCAGTCTGAATGATGACCAAACTCACCTCGGGGGACACCTTGCTCCAACACAATCCTCTTATCGGTTTGTCCTTTATCTTTTATTCTAGCAGCTCTGTTCTCAAGTTCGTGGCTGACCCATCTGTGTATGCCCCCTCATAGCTGCATGTGTTAGTTTTACTTTCAATTTCTGTTTTCATACTTTATCAAATGCTATCTCGCTAGAGTGCGTGTTTTCTCTGGGCAACTATTCTCTATATCCTGGTATATATAGGTTATTTATCTTCAGTGGATCTTCACTACTCGAATCTTGCTTGTTATTAAGATGTGTCTTATCCCTTCCAGATGACACGTTAGCTTGTCATAGATTATCATCATCATTATGTGACATGTCGATAAGCGTGATTGGTCACGTTTCGCCATCTCACACGACCTACAGGGTCGTGGATCAGCTTCGTGTTCTTGTCTGCTACCTAGCGAGGCTGCTCGTATAGAGTACCCATGTATGCCGTTTCTCTTATGCTATACTATATGTTGAAACATGATTCTCTTGGCTTCCGTAAAGAAGGTAGTTTGCCATTGATTTTCTTCTTAACAGTGACCATACTGGTCGATGACAGAAGCCATTGTCTCCAAAGAGAGATCCTCTACCTATCTTCGTGCCATTGAAGACCATAACCAACAACTATCTGTCGACTGCTCTTCAACTTCATCTACCACCTGAGCGCATGGCTTCACGTAACTCTGATCTGAACGGGGCCGGAGGGGAACTAAAGGGTAGTCTACCTTGCTCAGAGGTGCGCCGTAGGGTAGCTGAGGGAAGGAGGCTCCTTATTTCTCCTTTGATAGGGGATACCATTATCCCGTCAGTAATAATACATTCCAATAATCCCCCCACACTGCTTATGCAGATTGACAGGTCGATAGCCATGTCATTCTGCCAGGCCTTTTCTTTTCTTTGCGACTGGCATTGGTATAGCTTCCATCCATACCCATGGGACTATTCCTTTCTTCCAGCTAAAATTTAGCACTGCTGGTAGTTGCTTTTTTGCCTTGTGACCCAGTGCTTTTAGCTTTTTTATTTGTAATTCAATCCTTTCCTGTTGAATTCTTCTTCTTAAGGACACTGTTACATTTCTTCTATTTTAAATTTGCCATCAACTGTTCTTACAGCTGCTGTCTCTGTGTTATTACGGCATATTTGTTAGTTTTGTTTTTCGCATTTTTGTGTTCTGCTACAAAATTAATGTATTTTACATTAGCACAATGTTTTATCAGTGCATTGACAGCAGTCTTCCATGAAGTAATTCTCGCATAATACTTTCTATACACCCGTGCACCAATTTATACCAAACATCACTATCATCGTTTTTCATACCGAGCGGCACGAGAGATCATGTTCCTTCAGAATATTTGTTCTTTATATTCTTTATAAATAGTCCACTGACCGTTAACCACACTGTCACTCAACCCACAATTTTTCTCCATGTCAAACCCTTTGTTTGGTACTCTCGATCAACCCGGGTTTCGCTGCTTACCTCTCCTACATCAGGGTATGGCGTCAAGTTCTCTTTGACTTATTTTACCGCTTTCCTCTCCAACTACACAAGTGTGGAGAATGGAGGCGGAGGCAGTCTCGGCGGAGTTCCGCTGGCTGGCTGACAAACAGGACACGCATGTCCTAATTGTAACGGACTCACAAAGTATGGTCAGAAAATTGAAGACAGACAAGCTTTGGATGGCAGGCTTCCATTCAACAATCAAAAATAGAGAGCATCTTTTGGGTTTGTTCTCCAGGACATGCCGGTCTTATGGGAAACGAGCAGGCGGATAAATTGGCTGGGTCTGCAGAACTTAGTGGGGTTGTGACAAGACCGCCGGGGCTTGGTCTGGTTTGCCACGATAGATACTATCCCCTGCCTTTGCTCCAACCACCTCAATAGCACTCTACCTCTACCAGGCCCCACACAAGCCGGGACAGCTTAACCTTCCCTCCCTCACCTAGGGTTCCAAACCCCAAGGGGGCTCGGACCAGACACCAGTCATATCACTGCACAAAGTCATAGCTAAGAGAACAAAAATTTAATTCTGAACTACGTCAACCACAACACAGAGAAGGGTGGCTGAAAGCCAGACTAGAAGAACTATGTACAAGATCAAAGACGCAGATGAGTATTCATCATGGAGGCGGACGATAGCTCGTGCGGTTGTCCAGTCGTGGTAGCGACTCACCCAGGCTCCTCCAGTGGACTGGAACTCCAAGGTCTGCTGCCTCTCCAAAGTTCCCTCTTCACACAGAGAACCAAGCAAGGGCTGATCAAGCGCAGTACCACTGCCTGACTGACACGGCACTGATGAACAAGGATCCTTCCTTGCTGTCGTACTATTTCACTCGTCACACTCCTGATGAAGTCTGGGCCGACCCTATAACATTAGCGGTCTCCCACTTGCAGAAAAAGTACATGTATCACCGTCTCACAATACACAAGAGCCAGGTCACTCTTCTATCTCATAGGTGACCCACACATTGATATGTCACCTACACAATGAGCGGTTGCTCCACCGGACCACACAATGTCACTGGTAAAGTCTATCAGGTGACTAAACACTTCACCTTATTTCCATGTCCTTGGACGAATAGATCTTCACACCGTATCATGTAATTACCCTGATCAATGGGTAGTAATCACAACCTAGCATACACTGTCAACAGTTCATCACGATCGCATGAGGTAGCTCCCTACCTTCACAAACATTGTCAACAGTTCATCACGTTGGCATGAGGTAGCTCCCTACCTTAACAAACATGTCACTCAGGTGTTTCCACCAATGTTGTAATCAATGTCCTAGTTCACTGGACCACATGTTGGCTTCATAAAGGTAACCAATGTAAAAACACTATTTAAGCATCAACTGATACATGGTGTCCCATAACCCAGCCGGGCCAGAAGCATATAACACAGATCATGGTGACCGGTAACAATGATCACTTTGCTCAACTTGAAAGGTCACTACCTTGCAATTACCAAGGTTTACACAGAGGTTGAATGTCACCAGTGCTTCACTGGCCAGAATCACCAGACGTTTCAGTGTTGGATCCTCTCAGGATCGGATGACACTCGTCGGACTCTCGACGGAGGTCCTAACCTAGACCTACCGACTTATTCAGCACTCAGCTCCTTCCAACATTGATCTCGCAGAATCAGACAACCACTCCCAGTATGGCCTCAATCAACTTCTGGATAGGCACTGGAATGAGTGGGCCCATAGAGCTCATGGTGCAGCTCTTGAATCTTCTTCTGTCTAGTAATAACAGATCCTGTGATTGAAGAATCACAACCTTGACGGCAGATGTCCGCACTGGCCGCGAATATTGACATCAAAATTACATCAGCCTGTTGGCTGCGATCTGTCTACGCTGAGGTTTGGTGGGCGACTCCTCACGACAAAGTCAGTGCGCCTTCCACTCGCCTACACGGGCCGCGTGACTTTCATGATTCATGAAGAAAACCAGAGTCACGATTAGTTCCACCAACCCGTGCTGCATGAAGCACTCGTGAACTTAGAGATCTCTACCCCGTACGCACTTGAGGGAACATTCTAGATTTTTCTATAAATAACTAGAATAGCTCCGCCCCACACTACTTTTTGATGGGGAATCCCCTATTAATTGATATTAATTCAAGGGAGACCAACGCATCGCACTCCCTTCAAAGGGATATTATGCAGAGATCTGCCGATCTTTATCCGTTTCGTCACATAGGCCCCCACTTAAGATGGTCGACCCGGTCGAACTCACTAGACAAAGATCGGTCTGAACTCTGAACCTCTACTCTATCAAGATTGGATTCCCAGGAAAAGACGTTCCATAACATTCACTTTCCCAGCGGAGATCCACCAGAATGGTATGGATGCTGGATCACCAACCACCGCCTCAAACATACGTTATCTCCAGCGATTAGGCCCGAAACGTAACGGCCTGGTGATTGGCTTACATGATCTGCCTACACTGGACTGTTCCGCATCCACCTGTTGCAGGCCATCGGTTACTTTACTGAAGGTTCGTTCGTCCCTTCCGACAATAGGATATTTCCTATCCCGACTAGGCATCACCTTCGTGGACTGTTCGCGGATGTCGACCGAAATGAATGGTCGCTTACTCCAGGTTCGTCTGGAGTACCCTTGCTCCTGCCTTCTCTCCCGCGAGTAAGGACAGTGAGCCTGTCGGCGTATCGAGTCACCCGACGATCCCGTCGTGCCAGATGTGACTTCGCCTGTCCGACCTCGATTCCCAGTGTGCTTAACACCATGGGCCTCTTCCCGACGGAGCCCGTTCGCCCTATCTACGGTTGAACGCTCAGGAGACCGCAGACCCTCCCCACAGGATGTACTGCGTAGGACTGAGTCTTCCTCGCCCTCGTCTGGACCCAGAACTGAATCTAGCGCGATGGTAGTCGCACTATCTTGTGGAGAAACTACCTCGAACCTCTCCAAATTCCGAAGGAGAGTACAATGGAACTTACGCAATTCCCCGCGGACCTTCACCTCATACGTGGATCGGGACATTATCCGCTCCACAGGAAAAGGGCCCTGCCATCCGAGTTCGAATTCCGCCCCCTCGATTGGGGGAAGCGCGAGAACCCTATCTCCAATCTGCAAAGATAAACCGTTTCTGGTCTTGTGCTTAGGTGCTGCCAGACAACACGTTGGGCACGACCGGATATATCTCCGCACGTCGCCTGTCATTCCAGGCCAGTGGTAGTGGCTGGAAAGACACTGGACTGTTGTCCCCACATCCTTATGTCCGGTTAAGGATAAGGTATGCACTCTATGTATCAAGCGGGATCTGTAGTCAGTAAGGACTACCATCTGACCGTACTGGCTATCCCCTTGCCCGGCTCTACGATAAAGCAACCGGTTTTCTACATAGAACTGACCCGGAGTTGGCGGGACAGAACCTTGGGACCCCTCCAGTAAGTAAGGACGCAAAGTCTGGTCCCTACTTTGAGCACTGCTCACTAACCTCGCAAGAGAATGGTCTATTTCCTTACCACACTGCCTTTTTCCATCCTTAGCCCTGGCCTGCCTAGCGCTCACTAGACAATGTTCCCTGGGGTCCCCCAGGAATACATGCGGACGACCGAGGATCAAAGGGTAAATAGGATCAGGCAGCACAGCCGCCTGGATGCTACCCGTAACGTACCTGCACCGAATGTCAATCCGAGCAATCGGCAAGTCCATAGCTACGGAGCTCCTCATGGCCAGCTGAAATTCTCTTGTCTCGCCGGTGAGCTGCCCTGGGCTCACAAGGTGGGATGAGATTACAGCTTCAAACTGCAATCCTGTATCGTATAGACAATCCACCTGCTTCCCATTCACCTCTATCGTTTCGATCACAGGTGATTTCTCAGACTTTGGTTTCTCCCGACCCTTAGGTGTGGTCTCGCTAGGTCTACCTCTAGTAGAGGCGAGACACGCAAAGTGCAAGTCCCTTGGCTTCCTCAGACAATCTACAGTATTATGGGAAGGAGACTTACAGTGCTTACACCACCTCTTACTCCACTTCCGTTTTGGGGAGGCGGGAGGGCTTATCTTATCGCGTTTCTTACCAGAGTCTTTTACCACAGGATCTGCTACATTGGATGATTCTTTGGGACCTTTGGTCTTGGGCTTCTGATCAAGCCCCTTCTGCCTTTTCTGTGAATCAGTCTGACTGGAATCCCCAGTCTCACCATAGACTTCCACATACCTTTCAGCTAACTTATTTACTATGTCTAGCCTTTCCGCCCCATTTTCCCCTAAGAAATTCCTTAAAGGCTTGGACATCTGCATTTTCATTTGATCCACCACCATCAACTCTCTCAGACTCTCATAATCCTCTTTGAAATTGGCCAACGCCATCCACTTCAACAGGTATGAGTTCAACCTCACACTATAGGCCGAGAACATCTCACCTGGTTCTCTCTTGGAAGTTCTGAACCTCCGCCTGTAAGCATGGGCTGTCATTTCGAATCTTTTCAAAAGAGCCGATTTCAGGGTTGGATAATCATTTTCCATCCCTGGGGGAAGACGCGCATACACTTCGTACGCGGTGCCACGGAGTCATTGTGAAAGCTTAAGATTCCACCGCTCAGGCTCTAAACCCATAGCTTTACACATTGCCTCGAACTTCTCTAAGAATTGATCTATCTTCTCTTGGTCCGGTTCAAATGGTGGAAACGGCCATTTCATAGCATGGTAAGCTGGTCGGCTGGCTACTGATGAGCTAGGTAAAGCTACTCCACCTACTGCTCCCTCAGACTCACCAACAGATTTAGCCTCTACCTCAAGTTGCTTCATACGGAACTCATGTTCCATTTCCAACTTCCTAGCATCTAATTTCTTAGACTCTAGGTCAGCTGCCAGTTTTTGTGCTTGTTGGTCTGCCACCAACTTTTGCTCTTCAAGTGCTACCTTTCGAGCTTCAAGCTCAATTTCTGACTTTCTTCTCTCCCTCTCTTCTGCTCTGAAGTCTCTCTCTACTTCCAGTACATAGGACTTAAACTCCTCACCTTCCAATCCCATCTCAGTTGCAGATGCCCGCACCTTAGCTAAATCTAAAGTACGAGTAGCCATGCTTAGTGTAACTTAGTATCAGTATAGATATGCAATACTCAATCACAATGCTAACTGTTCTCCAACCAACACTGTAACTATGTATCTATACTAACTTAACTAAATGTCTGTCCACGTCGAAGAGAAAGGTATCAGTAGCCCTACTCGTCAAGTAGACAATAGGTATAGGACAGATGACACTATAACCTATTCCTACGAGATGTCAGAACAAAGAGAAGATCCCGGACGAGCCCCCACTCTATCTTGTGACAAGACCGCCGGGGCTTAGTCTGGTTTGCCACGATAGATACTATCCCCTGCCTTTGCTCCAACCACCTCAATAGCACTCTACATCTACCAGGCCCCACACAAGCCGGGACAGCTTAACCTTCCCTCCCTCACCTAGGGTTCCAAACCCCAAGGGGGCTCGGACCAGACACCAGTCATATCACTGCACAAAGTCATAGCTAAGAGAACAAAAATTTAATTCTGAACTACGTCAACCACAACACAGAGAAGGGTGGCTGAAAGCCAGACTAGAAGAACTATGTACAAGATCAAAGACGCAGATGAGTATTCATCATGGAGGCGGACGATAGCTCGTGCGGTTGTCCAGTCGTGGTAGCGACTCACCCAGGCTCCTCCAGTGGACTGGAACTCCAAGGTCTGCTGCCTCTCCAAAGTTCCCTCTTCACACAGAGAACCAAGCAAGGGCTGATCAAGCGCAGTACCACTGCCTGACTGACACGGCACTGATGAACAAGGATCCTTCCTTGCTGTCGTACTATTTCACTCGTCACACTCCTGATGAAGTCTGGGCCGACCCTATAACATTAGCGGTCTCCCACTTGCAGAAAAAGTACATGTATCACCGTCTCAAATCAAATCAAATCAAAATCAAATCAACTTTATTAGGGTCACAAATTGGGCGCGCAGGCCCGTCTTACATTCGGCCCTTCCAATCACTCGTCTTTCGTTCATCAAGAGCATTATACATTTACATAGGAAGAAAAATAAACATTGTGAAATGAATGTTGTAAACATAAACAAGGCTAAACATGGAGAAAAATGTGTACATAAAAAGTATGTGACGTAAAAGTAGTGATGCCAGCGCGTCCCACACACACACACACACACACCACACACACTCTCTCTCTCACTCTCACTCATTCACTCACACACACACACACCACACACACTCTCTCTCTCTCTCATTCACTCTCACTCTCACTCATTCACTGACACACACACACTCTCACTCATTCACACTCTCGCTCACTCATTCACTCTCCCGTTCACTCATACACTCTCCCGCTCACTCATTCACTCTCCCGCTCACTCATTCACTCTCCCGCTCACTCATTCACTCTCCCGCTCACTCATTCACTCTCACGCTCACTCATTCTGTCTCTCCCGCTCACTCATTCACTCTCCCGCTCACTCATTCACTCTCCCGCTCACTCATTCACTCTCCCGTTCAATCATTCACGCTCCCGCTCACTCATTCACTCTCACTCATTCACTCTCACACTCACTCATTCACTGTCCCGCTCACTCATTCACTCGGCCGCTCACTCATTCACTCTCACGCTCACTCATTCACTCCCACGCTCAATCATTCACTCTCCCGCTCACTGATTCACTCTCACGCTCACTGATTCACTCTCACGCTCACTTATTCCTTCTCACGCTCACTCATTCACTCTCACTCATTCACTCTCACGCTCACTCAATCACTCTCACGCTCACTCATTCACTCTCACGCTCACTCATTCACTCTCACGCTCACTCATTCACTCTCCCGCTCAATCATTCACTCTCCCGCTCACTCATTCACTCTCACTAATTCACTCTCCCGCTCACTCATTCACTCTTCCGCTCACTCATTCACTCTCCCGCTCACTCATTCACTCTCACGCTCACTAATTCACTCTCACGCTCACTCATTCACTCTCCCGCTCACTGATTCACTCTCCCTCATTCACTCACACTCATTCACTCCCACACACAGACACTCTCACTCATTCGCTCTCACGCTCACTCATTCACTCTCCCGCTCACTCATTCACCCTCACGCTCACTCATTCACTCTCACGCTCACTCATTCACTCTCCCGCTCACTCATTCACTCTCACTCATTCACTCTCCCGCTCACTCATTCACTCCCACGCTCAATCATTCACTCTCCCGCTCACTCATTCACTCTCACGCTCACTCATTCACTTTCACGCTCACTCATTCACTTTCACGCTCACTCATTCACTCTCACACTCACTCATTCACTCTCACGCTCACTCATTCTGTCTCTCATTTACACCCACTCACTCTCTCACTCAAACTACAGTAATGAACATAAGTTTAGATTATACATGATAAAATAAAATGGTATTTAACTGATAATATGACAGATGAGAATACACAAACATATGGATTCGCGTGTTACATAACATGCGTGTTACATGACATGCATCTGCTGAGCTCTCTCTCTCTCTCTCTCTCTCTCTCTCACTCTCTCTGTATTCTTTCATATACACACACTCACACGCATGCGTACGCTCACACACACACACACACACTCTCTCTCTTTCTCTCTCATTCACTCTCACTCTCACTAATTCACTCTCCCGCTCACTCATTCACTCTCACGCTCACTCATTCGCTCTCACGCTCACTCATTCACTCTCCCGCTCACTCATTCACTCTCCCGCTCACTCATTCACTCTCACGCTCACTCATTCACTCTCACGCTCACTCATTCACTCTCCCGCTCACTCTTTCATTCTCCCGCTCACTCATTTACTCTCCCGCTCACTCATTCACTCTCCCGCTCACTCATTCACTCTCACGCTCACTCATTCTGTCTCTCCCGCTCACTCATTCACTCTCCCGCTCACTCATTCACTCTCCCGCTCACTCATTCACTCTCCCGTTCAATCATTCACTCTCGCTCATTCACTCTCACGCTCACTCATTCACTCTCACGCTAACTCATTCACTGTCCCGTTCAATCATTCACTCTGCCGCTCACTCATTCACTCTCACACATTTACTCTCACGCTCACTCATTCACTCTCACGCTCACTCATTTACTCTCCCGCTCACTGATTCACTCTCACGCTCACTCATTCACTCTCACGCTCACTCATTCCTTCTCACGCTCACTCATTCACTCTCACTCATTCACTCTCACTCATTCACTCTCACACTCACTCATTCACTCTCACGCTCACTCATTCACTCTCCCGCCCACTCATTCACTCTCCCGCTCACTCATTCACTCTCCCGTTCAATCATTCACTCTCGCTCATTCACTCTCACGCTCACTCATTCACTCTCACGCTAACTCATTCACTGTCCCGTTCAATCATTCACTCTGCCGCTCACTCATTCACTCTCACACATTTACTCTCACGCTCACTCATTCACTCTCACGCTCACTCATTCACTCTCCCGCTCACTGATTCACTCTCACGCTCACTCATTCACTCTCACGCTCACTCATTCCTTCTCACGCTCACTCATTCACTATCACTCATTCACTCTCACTCATTCACTCTCACACTCACTCATTCACTCTCCCGCTCACTCATTCACTCTCCCGCTCACTCATTCACTCTCCCGCTCACTCATTCACTCTCCCGCTCACTCATTCACTCTCCTGCTCACTCATTCACTCTCACGCTCACTCATTCACTCTCACGCTCACTCATTCACTCACACACACAGACACTCTCACTCATTCACTCTCCCGCTCACTCATTCGCTCTCACGCTCACTCATTCACTCTCCCGCTCACTCATTCACCCTCACGCTCACTCGTTCACTCTCACTCATTCACTCCCCCGCTCACTCATTCACTCTCACTCATTCACTCTCCCGCTCACTCATTCACTCTCACGCTCAATCATTCACTCTCCCGCTCACTCATTCACTCTCACGCTCACTCATTTACTCTCATGCTCACTCATTCACTCTCACGCTCACTCATTCACTCTCACGTTCACTCATTCTGTCTCACACTCACTCACTCTCTCACTCAAACTACAGAAATGAACATAAGTTTAGATTATACATGATAAAATCAAATGGTATTTAACTTATAATATGACAGATGAGAATACACAAACATATGGATTCGCGTGTTACATAACATGCGTGTTACATGACATGCATCTGCTCAGCTCTCTCTCTCTCTCTCTCTCTCTCTCTCTCTGTATTCTTTCATATACACACACTCACACGCATGCGCGCGCTCACACACACACACACACACACACACACACACTAACACATCAACTCTCCCACTGTCTCACTCTCTAACACACAATCCTACACACACACACTCACTCTATCAATCGCACTCTCTCACACATACACGTACACATGAACGCATGCACGCACGCACACACTCCCTCACTCACTCTCACACATACACGTACGAATGCATGCACTGACACATTCCCCCACCATTTCTCGCTCAATCACTCTCTCCACACACACGCATGCACACGCGCATTCACTCTCTCCCTCTCTCTGACACCCACTCTCTCTCTCTCGCTCCCACACGCACACACATATATAGTGAACAATTATAATAAACAATTATACCAGTAAATGAATTATGGTGGCATATAGTCGGTATGGATTAAGTATTGAAAGAGTTTCTGGTTAAATGTGTAGGGACTCATTGGAGTTTTCAGATCTGGAGGCAGATGATTCCATAAGTGAGCACCAGAATAGGCAAAACATGTTTTGTATAGGTCCAATCTAGGCTTTGAGACATGTAACAAATTTAGGCGCTTGCTGTTCATTGCATTAGATTGAATTAGCGGCAGAAGATACTCTGGGGTATTTTGAGATATAATTTTATTCACTAATTTGGCTTTGTTGAAAAGGAAGCGCTTTTGTAGTGGTAGAAGTCTTAGATGACTGTACAAATTATTACTTTCAACGTGCTTTATGCCAGAAACCAGACGAATAGCGCGGTTTTGTAGAGAACATAGTCGTTTTAAATTAGATTTAGGGCAACCATCCCAAACTGTGGAACAGTAATCGAGATGTGATTGGATATAGCATGTATAGAATATTTTTCGTGTGCTTTCGTCCAGGAAGTGCTGAATTTTAGCAAGTTGGTAAACTTTTTGTGCTATTTTCTTGGTAAGAGCGTGAACATGAGAGCTCCAGTTCAAATGGCTGTCTATTAAAAGCCCTAGTGTTTTATGTTCAGTCACATTAACTATAGGTAACGTGCCCATGAGGAGTTCGAGCGGTGATCCAGTTATGGCTAGTGTCTGTAGTTTTTGTCTGGTCGTTATTAGCATGGATTTGGTTTTGCCGATGTTAATTTGCATGCGGTTTTCATTGCTCCATCTAGTAAGATTATCAAGTTCCTTTTGTAAAGAATTCTCTAATTCACTACGGTTTTCTTGACTAGTATATATAGTACAGTCGTCAGCAAATAGATCACAAGTTGTATTGATATATAAAGGAAGATCATTAATATAAACTGAAAAAAGCAGCGGACCTAGTATTGAGCCCTGAGGCACACCAATATTAAGCTGTGTGGGTCTTGATAGACAGTTGTTGAAGGACACGACTTGTTGCCTGTCGGATAGAAATGACGTAATTATGTTCACCATGTTGGTGCTTGTCTTCATTTGCTTTAGTTTTCTAATTAAAATATCGTGATCTACCATATCAAAAGCTTTTTTAAAGTCTACAAACACCGCTCCACAAATTCTACCGTCGTTGATGTTTAAGTGCCAGTTATCGGTCATTTTTGTTAGAGCACTATGGCAAGAATATTTAGGTCGAAACCCAGATTGACTGTTAATTATTAGATCGTTGTTAATTAAATGGTGTAACGTTATTTTATGAATGTGTTTTTCTAGTGGTTTTGATAGCGACGATAATAAGGAAATAGGTCTATAATTACCCAAAACGCTATTATCGATTGAGCCATTTTTAATTAGCGGAAACACTTTAGCAATTTTAAAAGCAGATGGAAAGTAGTTTTTGGCAAGGCACTGGTTATATATGAACGTTAAGGACTCACTAATGACTGGTGCAGCACAGCGAAGAATTCTATTACTGATACCATCTAGGCCGTGTGAGTTTGTTGATTTGAGGTTCAAGAGATATTTATAAACGTCTGCAACAGACATTAAAGGAATCTCATCGGGAATATTTCTGGTGCACTTCTCCTCACAGAATGATGCCAGTGAACTTAAATTACACGATGAGTCTGGTATTGAAGACTTTAGATTCTCTATTTCTGATTGAAAGAACCAACTGAATTCATCGCATGTTATAGAATTTGGTATTGCTGATTCTGTAGGGCGTTTCTTATTGGTTAGCAAGTTAATAGCCTTCCATATATTTGTACTGTTTGAATTATCTACAATCAAATTTTTAAAATGATCTTTTTTTATCCTACGAATGTCATATTTAACTTTATTCCTTAGTCTGCGGTAATTGATGAAGTCTTTATTTTTGTGTGCTGTATCTCGCTCTCTCATGATTTCCAGCACTTCTCTAGTGACCCATGGGGATTTATGTTGATTTTTGACTCGAACTTCTTTGATTGGCACGTGTTTATCGAACACATTGTAGACTGTCTTCGTCCAGAAAGCTAATGCATCGTCCGGGTCAGGAAGTTGGTAAACGTGATCAAGGGCTGCTTTTCTTAAGTCTTGCAAAAATAAATCTTGGTTGAATGCTTTAAAATTCCTAAATTTGATACTTACATGTTTATGTTTAAGAGGTTTGAACCCAATTCTTGACCATGTACAACATACCGGGTAGTGGTCACTAACTGTACAAACAGGAACAGAACATTCAACAATATTATCTGGACAAGTAACATATATATGATCAATTATAGTTGAGGATGTGTCAGTAACCCTTGTGGGACGGTTTATTAGTTGTTTGAAATTGTAAGAAAGAATGATATCATCCCATGTCTGGTTGGATTTAGGAATATCTATGTTAAAGTCACCTAATATCATGACTTCTCTACCTTCTGTAAACACTATATCCATCATTGTAGTGAAACAGTCATACCAATTGTACCCAGCACACGGATTCCTATATAGGTATCCAATGAGAAACGGCTGTTGGCTGGCTGGCTTCACCTCTAACCAAACACATTCTATCTCTACTGACTCGAGATCACTTCTACGGTAACAGTTGAGAGAATTGGAAATGTATACAGCAATACCTGTCTCTAATTTTTGATTTGCGTCTCTTCGAATTACTTTAAACCCCTTAAGAGTGATTTCAGAGTCGGATATTTTGTCGTTGAGACGACTTTCTGTGATTCCAAACACATGGAATTGTTTGCACAGTATTACCGAAAGCTCAGGTAATTTATTGAGCAAATGATAGATGTTGAGATGGCCTATACTTAGGCCATCTTTGTGAAGCCACTGATCGTGATTTGCGAACATTGCACGATGAAAGGATGATGTCGCTTGCGGTAGAAATTTTCAGAGTTTTTGAAACTTTATTTAGTAGTAGTTAAGACTATTAGATGGGGTAGGAAAATGTCTGTGCTGGAGTGACATCGTGAAAGCTTGATGCAGGGCTGCAGGATTGTATTGCATTAGCTGTTGAAGTTGGCGGTTCCACTGATAGGAGTGTAGATTACCATCCAACGAGGGACCACTGCTGTGAGAGTTACTGGAAGTGCCTACATTAGAAGCATACATCGGGGGCACAGCAACATTGTTTAACGGTGTCCCTTTTGACACAATAGGGGGAGGATGCTTTATGGGCAAGGGAGGAAACAAACCATCATAGTTAGCAACATTGGGATTGGAGCATGGGTTGCTATCCACGGCATTGTATTCCTGAGGTATAGGCAATGGTGGTGCAGGAAGAGAAGGAGCATTTTCTGAACACTTAGATGTCGCTGTCGCCGGGGGTGAAGTTCGGGTTACTCCTGTAACTGGTGCTGGTTGTTGTGCACGTTCGGGATATTTTATGTTCTTCGCTAGTATACTACTTCCTAGCTTGGAACAATGTATTTGATCCCTGTATAGTTTTTTCTTAGGAGCCCCGGACGACGAAGTAAAGTACGGGGTGTTATTAATGAAACTAATGGCATTGTCTTTACAAAATTTAAACAAAGTTAGATTGGCAGCATCGGCAGTCCGACGCTGGAATCCATAACATGGTGGAATGATGGATGAAATGAACATAGATGAGTTAGGAAATTTATTTCGTAACAGTACCTCCAGCGTAGATAGTTGTGAGGTGCTTATGATGTTATTATCCATTATGTCATTGACACCAATATGGACTGTCGCTTTTTTAATTCTCTCATTCACTTGGAATTTTCGCAGTGTAGCGGTAAGCCTATCAATGTCAGCGCCTGGTAGAGGAAAGATTGAAGTTGACTCGCTGTCAGAAGATGACATGCGATCACTATAGATTCCCTTCAGCAGGGAGTCTCCAATGATAACATGAGTTGCACTGTCATCAATTGTAAGGTCTCGCTGCTGGCGTGTCCGCTTGGGCTGTTGTTGCCACTGACCACTGCGGTCTTTCTTGTGTTCTTGATTATTATAGCTTGCTTGCGTTGGTTGTTGATGCCCAGTAGTGGTAACAATTGAACTTTGTGATTCCTGGTCTGCTGCTGGAGAGTCTACACTTAAGGCCTGGAACCTGTTGCTGATATGCACATCAATGGGGTAGATGGATGGTGTGCGTTCTACAGGTTTAGAAGTAGTTTTGTTGATTGTAGAAACTGTCTGTATGTCATTATGCGACGAACATTCACTGGTAGCACTCGCATCTATAACACCAAGGGTAGTTTCTGTCTGTGCACTTTTATTAGATGACTGTGCACTTCTTAGTTCTAAAGCATGTATTGATGCTTTGAAAGTTTCCTTCTCTTGTCTAAGGAGGCGGATTTCTTCTCGAAGAAGAAGGTTTTCGTTTTTAAGCACAGCAATAATATTAGTGGTGTTGCTGGTAATAAAATCTGTTAACCTCATCTCCAAAGCCTGAATAAGTTCACGACAATCAATATCATTGTGGCTCTGTGGTTCGGCCGAAGAAAGAGTGCTTGAATGTGATGTGCTGGTTTGATTAGATTGAGCTGGTGAATTCTGTTGTATGTCCAGCTGGAATTCAGTGTCTGATTGTTCACTAGACAACGCGATTGAGGTTGGCGATGTAGTTGATCGATTCATTCGCTGAGCTGGCGTGCTCGTCAAAATTTGTCCCGTCTTGTTCTTGTTTACATTGTGCCGCTTGGACACAGTTGATGATCGCAAGTTGGAGGACATTTTGGCAACATAGGCAGCTCGATAAGGCAAGGAATAAAATAATATTGCAGGCTTTTCTGTAGGTCGTGCGTGACGTTTACTTGCTAGCCATGCATGGTTAATTCTCACGTTGTCGTAGATCGATAATTGGTAAAATTGAAAAATGGGTGATCTTACCGTCACGATTCACAAAGACATCCTCATTTAACTAAATACACATTCACATAAACTTGACATTTTGTGTTGTATGTAAATCCAGCTTTAAACGAACAAAATGATGGAGTAAATATACGCGCAGGCCTTTCTGTAGAAGGTGCGTGGTGTTTATCACTTGTTAGTCACGCATGGCAAACTCTCACGTTGTCGTGAATCGACAATTGGTAACATTCACAGATAGGTGCTCTTACGGCCACATAAAATAAAGAAACTCTCATTTCATTAATTAAACAGTCACATAGACCTGAACTGCTGAGTAGTATGTAAATCCAGTTTAGAATGAACACAATGATATACACAGCATCGTGATTGAATTGAGTAAACTTATTAAAATAATCAAAAATCGGGAGAATATGTTAAAACACGTCCTCTCGAAGCCGGAAACCGGAAACGACTCTCACGACTCTCACAATACACAAGAGCCAGGTCACTCTTCTATCTCATAGGTGACCCACACATTGATATGTCACCTACACAATGAGCGGTTGCTCCACCGGACCACACAATGTCACTGGTAAAGTCTATCAGGTGACTAAACACTTCACCTTATTTCCATGTCCTTGGACGAATAGATCTTCACACCGTATCATGTAATTACCCTGATCAATGGGTAGTAATCACAACCTAGCATACACTGTCAACAGTTCATCACGATCGCATGAGGTAGCTCCCTACCTTCACAAACATTGTCAACAGTTCATCACGTTGGCATGAGGTAGCTCCCTACCTTAACAAACATGTCACTCAGGTGTTTCCACCAATGTTGTAATCAATGTCCTAGTTCACTGGACCACATGTTGGCTTCATAAAGGTAACCAATGTAAAAACACTATTTAAGCATCAACTGATACATGGTGTCCCATAACCCAGCCGGGCCAGAAGCATATAACACAGATCATGGTGACCGGTAACAATGATCACTTTGCTCAACTTGAAAGGTCACTACCTTGCAATTACCAAGGTTTACACAGAGGTTGAATGTCACCAGTGCTTCACTGGCCAGAATCACCAGACGTTTCAGTGTTGGATCCTCTCAGGATCGGATGACACTCGTCGGACTCTTGACGGAGGTCCTAACCTAGACCTACCGACTTATTCAGCACTCAGCTCCTTCCAACATTGATCTCGCAGAATCAGACAACCACTCCCAGTATGGCCTCAATCAACTTCTGGATAGGCACTGGAATGAGTGGGCCCATAGAGCTCATGGTGCAGCTCTTGAATCTTCTTCTGTCTAGTAATAACAGATCCTGTGATTGAAGAATCACAACCTTGACTGCAGATGTCCGCACTGGCCGCGAATATTGACATCAAAATTACATCAGCCTGTTGGCTGCGATCTGTCTACGCTGAGGTTTGGTGGGCGACTCCTCACGACAAAGTCAGTGCGCCTTCCACTCGCCTACACGGGCCGCGTGACTTTCATGATTCATGAAGAAAACCAGAGTCACGATAAGTTCCACCAACCCGTGCTGCATGAAGCACTCGTGAATTTAGAGATCTCTACCCCGTACGCACTTGAGGGAACATTCTAGATTTTTCTATAAATAACTAGAATAGCTCCGCCCCGCACTACTTTTTGATGGGGAATCCCCTATTAATTGATATTAATTCAAGGGAGACCAACGCATCGCACTCCCTTCAAAGGGATATTATGCAGAGATCTGCCGATCTTTATCCGTTTCGTCACAGGGGTATTGGTGCACAAGATGTGTGTGTAGGGAGGGGGAGGGGGGGATTAATCAGACTGCTAGTGGTACCATTAGCATTGGTACTCTTGGCTGGCTGTTGCAGATTAGGTCGCAGCATATATGGTAATGCACAGAGTGCTGGGATGTCGGTTCATGACTCAACTTTACTGCACTAGTGTAGTGTCTCGAGCTGACTGACTTCATTTACCACTTAAATCTCCCACTGAATGACGTCTTTTACCACTTAACTCTCCCACTGAATGACGTCTGTTACCACTTAACTCTCCCACTGAATGACGTCTTTTACCACTTAACTCTCCCACTGAATGACGTCTGTTACCACTTAACTCTCCCACTGAATGACGTCTCTTACCACTTAAATCTCCCACTGACTGACTTCTCTAACCACTTAACTCTCCCACTGAATGACGTCTTTTACCACTTAACTCTCCCACTGAATGACGTCTCTTACCACTTAACTCTCCCACTGACTGACTTATCTTACCACTTAACTCTCCCACTGAATGACTTCACTTACCACTTAACTCTCCCACTGACTGACTTCACTTACCACTTAACTCTCCCACTGACTGACTTCTCTTACCACTAAACCCTCCCACAGACTTAGTTCTCTTACCACTTAACTCTCCCACTGACTGACTTATCTTACCTCTTAACTCTCCCACTGACTGACTTCTCTTACTACTTAACTCTCCCACTGACTGACGTCTTTTACCACTTAACTCTCCCACTGACTGACGTCTTTTACCACTTAACTCTCCCACTGACTGACTTCTCTTACCACTTAACTCTCCCACTGACTGACTTCTTTTACCACTTAACTCTCCCATTGACTGACTTCATATACCACTTAACTCTCCCATTGACTGACTTCATATACCTTAACTCTCCCATTGACTGACTTCATATACCACTTAACTCTCCCACTGACTGACTTCATATACCTTAACTCTCCCATTGACTGACTTCTCTTACCACTTAACTCTCCCATTTATTGACTTCATATACCACTTAACTCTCCCACTGACTGACTTCATATACCACTTAACTCTCCCACTGACTGACTTCATATACCTTAACTCTCCCATTGACTGACTTCATATACCTTAACTCTCCCATTGACTGACTTCATATACCTTAACTCTCCCATTGTCTGACTTCATATACCACTTAACTCTCCCACTGACTGACTTCATATACCTTAACTCTCCCATTGACTGACTTCTCTTACCACTTAACTCTCCCATTTATTGACTTCATATACCACTTAACTCTCCCACTGACTGACTTCATATACCACTTAACTCTCCCACTGACTGACTTCATATACCTTAACTCTCCCATTGACTGACTTCATATACCTTAACTCTGCCATTGACTGACTTCATATACCTTAAGTCTCCCATTGTCTGACTTCATATACCACTTAACTCTCCCACTGACTGACTTCATATACCTTAACTCTCCCATTGACTGACTTCTCTTACCACTTAACTCTCCCATTTATTGACTTCATATACCACTTAACTCTCCCACTGACTGACTTCATATACATCTTAACTCTCCCACTGACTGACTTCTCTTACCAGTTAACTCTCCCACTGACTGACGTCTTTTACCACTTAACTCTCCCACTGAATGACTTCTCTTACCACTTAACTCTCCCTTAACAACTTCCCTATCCAAATGCACTAATGCCGCGCCTCGTTCTGCTCCACTTGTTTCATCAAATCCCTATCTCACTGGAGTTGACTGCGACGCAATGTAAAAGATATGTAATTAATTAACATTTTTTTTTTAGAAAGTCAAGCTTGGGTATTCTATGTACACTTTTGGTTTTTCTATTGCACACAAAACTATACAACAACCAAAAATCGCTATCTGCAATGAAAAAATCAACATATCATAGACTGAATATCCAGGCTTCATAATCAGCTGTTCAAAAGAAGTCATATACTGGCTCGGGTACAAGGTGGATCGTTAGACTGGATCAGGTACAAGGTGGATCGTTAGACTGGATCAGGTACAGAGTGGATCACTATACTGGCTCAGGTACAGGGTGGATCGCGAGACTGGCTCAGGTTCAGGGTGGATCGCTAGACTGGTTCAGGTACAGGGTGGATCGCTAGTCTGGCTCAGGTACAGGGTGGATCGCTAGACTGGTTCAGGTACAGGGTGGATCGCTAGACTGGTTCAGGTACAGGGTGGATCGCTAGACTGGCTCAGGTACAGGGTGGATCGCTAGACTGGCTCAGGTACAGGGTGGATCTCTAGACTGGCTCAGGTACAGGGTGGATCGCTAGACTGGTTCAGGTACAGGGTGTCACTGGTTCCCCCAGAGTTTGTCTCGGTGAATTACTTCTGGGGCCAGGGCCGTGCCTTGCCGTGCTATGATACAGAGAGGCGGCCGCATCAGGCGGCACCGTAAGAGGGCTTCATAAGGGTGCGGTATTTTAAAAGAGAAAACATGTAAGGGGCGGCATTTCGTAGACTTGCATCATACTGAGAAAAGCTATCGCACGGTACTGTCTGTGGGCCAGCTTTCTTGACTGTCTGGAGGAGTCAGGACAATCTTGTAGGACACGCTATAAATTTTCCTTTGGTGCTCCAGTCCACACCTACCAGAGGCAGAGTCAGTGAGATCTATTCGGTGGTGGTGTCATCTGCAGCTGCAATATCTTGTTCTGAGTTCGCAAGGATGATCAATTAATTCACCTAAGCTGACCAAATTATATTACTACCTATCGGAATCTCAATGTCCATCTCTTTCAAATAAAATGAAGTTAATTAAGACTCCCTCTTACAAACATTATTTGCTTGTTGTAATTGTAATCGCACATGTGCCCTTGTATCGAACATTTCATTACCAGCATATGTGGGTCACGAGGACAGAGGATGGTAGAAGAAAAAATCCGACAGATCGCGAGGTAGTGAGCGAGGGAAATGGGAACATAGCTAAATAATGTGGCTACAAAATTGGTGCCGTTGGGGGAAGGGGTGAGGGGATAAATAATGTCAAACAGAACGGGGCGACATAACTGTGCAGTGACATAGTTGTTGAATATTCATTACAGTAATTTGCAGTCACCTTCAGAATTGTGTTAGTTATTTGTGATTTCTTGGTAAGTTTATGTTCAGTAGTTTCTCATTGCGTTCTGAACGACCGGCATTCATACCATTGTATGGAAACTGACGCAAGGCGGTGTGCTTCCAAATACAAGTTTGCAGAGCATGCGCCTACCTCAGAGTTAATGCAAACACACAACATCCACTGCATAGTGAAATTATGAAGGTGAAGGGCAGCAGGTTAAAAAGAGGACGGTCGTAGATGGGTCAAGCCGAAGACAATCTTCAACAGGTGTGTTCACTTGAGGACTTAGAACCTGGCGAGGAGTGGGTACAAGTGCCAACATATTTCTGCACATCCTTTTCAGTTTGCATCCAACTAGACAGAAAATGCAGACAAGAAAATCCGGCTGCTGTGGAGGCGGAAGTACAAGCGTTGATTTTCGAGAATTCGTTAGACTGTGATGCTGTCATTTACACAGGTCGTCCGACATGTGAGAAGCTCATGGGCCTTTACGGCTCAGGCCGGAGAGAGAATTGTGAAGGAGGACTCTGGTGCTTTTGCTGAGACCACAAGTAGCCTGACCATGGAAGTCATGGCAGTAAGTACCGCAGTAACATGGCTCGAGACACAGACATTCACTAGGGCATGTTTCCTTAGCGACCCAATGAGCAAGCTCAAGAGGATAGAGATGGGGTGGGTCCGAAGAGAATGGTTGCTGTCTCTGGAGCGGTCTCGGCTGGCAAAGATTAGTTTCATCATCGTGCCAGTGCATGCGGGAGTACAAGGAAACGAGCGGACTGACAAGCTCGCAGGTAACGCTACTGTGGAGGGCGGACGCGCCATGGACCAGGCTGACATTCTGAATGCTCTACGATAGGGGCGGGCAACTTTTCGAACGGAGGGCCGCATTGACAAATATAAAGCTATTGGCGGGCAGCATATATATATATATATATATATATATATATATATATATATATATATATATATATATATATATATATATATATATATATATATATATATCCATTTTGTTTACATCAACCTATCACAATAAGTAATTATTAATTATTTATAGGTTATTAAGCAGTATAAATAACTAATTATCGCAATTTCATTTTACTTATACACTTAAACATTATATTTGACAATATGGACAAAAACTTTTACTAATTTGTTAACACGATTTTACAACTTGTTATTATAACAAATATTCTTTATTATCTATCAATGGCTTTAATTTAGACACACAGCGACTACATTGTCACTACAGTTTTTGATTTCTAATGAGATGTATGCAACTGCCTGCAATTTTTGACAATATTCTTGAAATCTGGAGCAAGTTTACTTGTTGAATTTCGTATGACAGCATGCAAGTTGCAGTCCGACAATAAAGACCTATTCTTAGATTTGTTGATCTTCAAGCAAGAGAATGCTTGTTCGCAAATGTATGCTGATCCAAATAATGATAAAAGTTTAGCTGCAAAGTTTTTCAAGTTTGGAAATGATTCTTGTGATAAAGATCCACAGAAATCCAGCAAACCATCTGTCTTGAATTTCTCTTTCAGTTCATTATCTGCTTGTAAGTCAAGCAGCTCCAACTGTATGTCCTCTGTAGCTGTATCAGCCTCTGAACTAAAAGGTGAACTGAGAATATTGAACTATGGCTCTAATTTCTTGAAATCTTGGAATCTCCATCCAAATTCTTCAATCAATGCATCTACCTGGGCTTTGTATTTTTCAGTCATTTCACCAGGAATGGTTTTTTGTTTCAGCAAAGGGAAGTGACAAAATCTTTTTTCACTTGCTTGTCTGGAGAACAGTGAGAGTTTTGCCTGAAATGATTTTACATATACGTACAATTCATGTGCAAACACACCATTGCCCTGAAGTTTGACATTCAGTTCATTTAACTTTCCCATAATTTCAATGGCAAAGATAAGGTCTAACTACCACTCTTTATTGACAACGTTAGTATTAAAGTCACACGCAATGCCCTTCATCTCTAGGAACATCACTATTTCTTCTCTGAGTTCCCACACTCGCCCCAACACCTTGCCGAGACTCAGCCATCGAACATTGGTGTGGTTCAAGACATCGGAATGTTCAGTTTCCAAATCGTCAAGTAATGACTTGAACTGTCTGTTGTTAAGTCCTCTTGATCTGATGAGGCTGATGACACTGACAACTGGGTCAATAACAGGCTTGATATTCAAAACAGTGTTACACAGACTTTCTTGATGAATCACACAGTGAAGTGGTAATAATGTGTGATCTGGATATTCTACTTTAATCTGATCACTTATCAACTTTACCAGACCTACATTTTTTCCAGTCAAAGCACGAGCTCCGTCAGTTCTAACACTTGCCATCTTGTTCCAAACCAAGCCAGTTCTTTCAATACAGTTAGTAACAGCATTGAATATATCATGACCTGTAGTTGTGTCTCTGAGTGACTCAACACTCAGTAACTCTTCAGTGAGTTTGAAAGAAGTGTTTATTCAACGTATAAATATCAATAATTGGGCAGTATTATGTACATCGGTACTCTCATCCAATGCAAGAGAGTACCACAAAAATTGTTTACTTGCATCTTGAAGTTTATGCATCAAATTGTCACTTATCTTGTCAACACGTCTGACCACAGTTCTCCTTGATAAAGTAATGTTGTCAAATTTGTTTGTTTTATTTGGTTCTGGACACATAATGTTTGCTGCATCTAGCAAACATTCCTTGATGAACTCGCCATCAGAAAACGGCTTGTTCTGTTTTACAATTCTGTGTGACAGCACAAGACTAGCTTCAATTGCAGTATCTTGAATTGAAGACTGTTTAGTGAAAACAGTTTGCTGTTTCTTCAAATTTTTCACCAACTCAAGGCATTTCCTTTGCTTCTCTTCGGTCGTTAAATTGTATCCGAAATTGGAATGTTTTGTTTGATAATGTCTTTTTAAATTGTACTCCTTGAAGACAGCCACTGACTCACGACACAACAAGCAAACTGATTTGCTACCTACTTTTTTAAAACAGTACTTAGTTGTCCATTCATCATTAAAAACACGGCATTCATCTTCATCTTGCGTTTTTTATTGACAGTCATTATAACGGTACATGAAATTTTGTAAAATTCAACAAAATAACTCAAAAACGAATGTAAAATTTTTATTTCTAAATGCCCTCGCGGGCCGTATAAAATCACTTGGCGGGCCACATGCGGCCCGCGGGCCGTAGTTTGCCCACCCCTGCTCTACGAGAAGTAAGACTTTTGCGCGAACCAAGTGATGACTGTGAATCTACAATTATGCCAGACTGCGAGAACAGCAAATTAAAAGAGGGGTGGCCAAACAAGAACACTACACAGGAAGCCAAAGAAGATTGATAAACCAACACAGAACTGGTGTCATTAGCCGCTACACGCTGCGGGATTTGCTGAGGAGGGGATCCGAGCACATATGGACTGAATGGTTCGATGTGCAATGAGGATGATCTGTCGACTAACTAACTAATTAGCTTCCAAATCGCATGCATCTGTGTTTCGAACGCGATATGCGGGATTACAAATTGCGTTTACATCCCCCTCGACACAGCTCCAGCAGCTTTACGAAGGACACAGAAAACAGTTTAAGAAAGAAAAAAAAAAGAAAAATCAAAATGGAACGGCGAGCACGTTTGGGCATGCTAGGAGAAGCGGTCATCTGGACATCTTTAGTTGTAAATTGTATGGGCAATTAGCACACGAAATACACAATACACAACTATCCGAACGGCTGGCCTAAATGGTATAAGTGGAACAAGAAGACGGATGTGATCAGAAAATCTGTTGATCACGTGATATAGCGCACACGATGGCGCAAGCTTATCGGTATTGCACATGATAATGATGATGTATTTTCAGCTTGTCCTTTTTAACTCAACTGAATAGGAAATGGCGACTGTCATAATCGCCATGTCCACTACAATTTCTAACGGCTATTTTAAGAGACTCATTGTTCTGTGTCCACGGCGCCCCGAATCCAAGTCCACAACAAACGGATCGAATCGTTTGACCAGATAAAGAGAGCTAATGCACGCTGAAAGGCCGCCATCAGCAACAAGTTGGCAAGCAATGGCTGGCGGCGCGCTAGACATGTAGCGATGGACAAATGCCTGACAAGAAATCAATACCCGTGCTCATTAGTGGAGCATTTTCCTCAGGATTTATCTCTTTAAAGTAATTAATGTAGTATTTTTGGCATTCCCAACTGGCTCATGAATATTAATATGGACATAATTTCTGAGGCAGAGAGCTTTAACTTTCAAAATGGTGATTAGAATTGATTAGTTATCCGGGTCTAGCGTAACCCAGGATATGGAGGCCTGAGCGATGTCCCTGTTTGTTGGAGCTAAATTTATGACTAGATAAAATATTGAAGACATGTATGCATTGCTGAAGTTTAGTAGAGACGATCGGTTCTCAAAATTGTCAGCAATGGCACACAGAACAATCATAGTTCCTAAGTGTCATCTCATCTCATCTCATCTAATCTCATCTCATCTCATCTAATCTCATCTAATCTCATCATGTTCCTCTTGTACCTTGCGGTGTCGAGGTGAAGTATAAACAGCGGGAGAGTGCCCGCTTATGGGCTTCATGTATCGATATTCCCATGGACTCTGTTATTCCCTGCGTCCATCGTTTACGTCGTCGGCCTCTTCATCTGCTTTCTCTGGTCTGTACATCATTGCTTGTTGTGGTATGCTGTTGACTGGTAGCCTACTTGCATGGCCAACCCATTTGACTTGCTGCTTTCTAATAAAATCTAGTGAAGCTATAACCCCCACTTTAGTCCTGATTTCTTCGTTTCTGATCTTATCTCTTCTTGATACATTGAGTATTCTTCTCGGGAATCTCATTTCTGTTGTGATTTTCTTTTCTCTTTTTCTGTCATTGTCCAGGTTTGGCATTGATAACATAGAGGTGGTAGGAAGACTGTGTTGTAAAGTGTCTTCTTAGTAGTTATTGATACATGGTTGTTCTTTAGTATTGGTGCCATTTGTCCAATGACTTGGTTTGCCTTAATGCATCTATTTTCGATCTCGTCTTCTGATTTGCCATTTGATGATACTATACTTCTTAGGTACTTGAAACTCTTTACTTGTTTCGAGGGATGTTTGTTTAGGTGAATCGTTGTTGCCTTTTCTTCTTTAGTTATAGTCAATACCTCTGTTTTGCTTGTGCTAATTTTCATGCTATGTTCTCTACACATTTCGTTTAGACTATTCATGTGGTCTTGTAATTCAGCTTCTTATTTTGCTATTAGTGCTTGGTCGTCCGCAAACAGGAGTTCTCTAATGGTTAGATTTGCAGATGGTTCTTCTTATGTGTTCTCATCATGCGGTGTTCTAGCTGTCTCTATTTGACTGGTTTCTTTACATATTGTCACTTGTTTTCCTGAGAGGAAGTTGGAATCAACACGTACATCTTCAACTTATTATCTGTTGGGATTATTGCCTGACTTTAGTCTACACTCCTCTCTTCTGTCTTCCCTTCCATATATCTATTTCTTTCACTCTCTCTCCGTTATTCCTTCAACACATACTCCGACAACAGTTCCTTTCAACAATAAACAAAAGATTTATTAATAAAAACTATGTCTGGTGTATGTATGGATAGTGTCTATGTAGTTGGTATGTTCTTCTAGTGTGGATGCAAGATAAGATGTTGATAGATAGTCTCCGTAATCTTCTCCGGCATATTCAACAGGCCAAAACATCAGATATCAAACACAGACTTAGAACGTTCTCACCCGGTATGATCCGTTCAGCTTGGGTCTTGACTTAATCCAATTCTTGAAAACACAAACAATTGTTCACCACATTAACACCGTACAGTAATGTGATCACGGTAAGTCCTTTCCGTAGACAGAGTTTTCAGTTTTATGTTGTTATAATCCATCAGTGAAAACACCTCACACCTGTCCACAGTTATTTAACCGTTTTCTGAATATATGTACACTGGTCTAGGGTTCTTCCCTGTTTCGTTTAGGTGAGTACTAAATGAAAATGTTTTATCCTATTTTCTATGCTTGAATAAAGTTTCTTCTCTAAGGTTCACCAAAACCTGTTTTTTTTTTACATTCGTTAAGTCACCCACTTTGCATTTGCTATAGTGATATACTTTCACTGCACCTGGGAAGTGCCTGATTAAATTAAAATGTCTTTCCTGTATTATCAACACTGCTTTCTCTGTACAAGAGATGTACTGGTTGATCTTCTTTGATAGGTCAGGCTGTGTAGTAGAACCTGGGTAATAAACATTAAATCAGGTGATTTAAGTCTGCCTCATATCACTGTCTATGTGATTATCTTTCTCCAGCCGTAATGAAACAGCCTCCGAAAGAATTACTCTGACATAAACAGCAGAATTCACTAAAGTATAAACTATTCACTAAATAGAAAGCAATAGTAAACCCTACGCACAACCACATATTTCCCTATGCTAATATTAGTGTTACCTTATATATCTAGAATTAATGATACTCCAAGCATTGAAATCTATTAGCACACAATCACTTCTATCCCATTTCCCGGGATGATTTCTTTGCTATTTTCAGGAGACATAAATCCAGTTTGCCGTCCCTTTCGGTAGCACACACTAACCCAACCATCCCAGTTGCTACTATTTATATTGGGCCTTCCGTTCTTCGTTAGTGTTTGATGTCCATACATCAACAATCGCCTTTGTCGTTCCCGTAACATCAAAAGTTCAGTGAAATCACGTATACGTCCGGCCGCTCCGTTCTCCGCTGTTGAGCTGGTCCTCTGTCCATCGCTCGTTTGCACTTCAAAGCATTCTCCGTTCATTTTCCCGTCGGCCGATACTAGCGGGAGTCACTGCCCTCGGCGCGTACCTGTATCCTATTTTTATATTCGTAGGTCAATGCTCGTGAATTTTATTCCTCCTCGCAGAATGAAGTACACAATTGTTAACCTTTCTCCTTCCTTGTATTTTAATATGTAAGTTATCAAGGAATCATTAAACTGCAGTTTTTTCTGTGACATAGGCCCCCTCTTAAGAGAGTTGACCGCGTCGACTCTTCATCCCTGTAGTTTTGATTCCTATGATCCTCCAACTAATTCCTCTTCCTCTGGAGTTGGATGTCTAGATAAGAAATCCGCTCCTACATTCTCCTTACCAGGAATGTATTCCACTGTGAAGTCCTGTTGCAACAACAACTTCCATCACATCCACCGTGCGTTGAGCTTCTCTGAAGTAGCTATTAACATCACGTGTTGATGATATGATTGGATCCTCACCTGGATCAACACCTCATCCAGTAGGCGAACTCATATGCACCCTACCATACTACTCATGACTGAAACTAGTGTTGGCTCATCGCTCCTGTACGTTCAGTCGACCTCCTTTCCACTGGCGTAAGCGATGGCTCACAATACAGACGGATCGTCCCATCCTGATTGTAACACTGCTTCCATGTCCTCTTGGTTTCCCCCGGCTTTGCCTCTGGGGATGTTCCGCCTCGTCCTCGTTGGACCGAGTCGTCTTTCCCAAATCTCCTGGACTTTTGCTTCCAGGACCATCTTGGGCGAGATTGTATCTGGTCAGCCAATCTTCGGTTGGAGTCCTGGGTATTTCTCGCCTTTCCCGACGTTACCCACCCCTTCTGAACTTGGTTACCGTTGAAACTTTCACTCTTGTCCTTTCCCTGACTTGTGATTTCCCTCCTCCTGTCGTTGGGTAAATCTGACCTATCACGTACTGTCCCATAGGCCCTCCTATGTTGTACTGGCGATCTCTGGTCTTCGTCTGGACTGGTAACTTTTGTCCCAATGGCTGCCATCACCATAAAGTGCGAAGCTTTGCTCCCGGATCTCTCTTCATATTTCCTAATGAGATGTCTAGGGAGATTTTTCTTCTCTTCCCCGATCCGTATTTTGTAGATGTTCTTGGACACCACCTTTTCCACAGGATAAGGTCCTTTCCATCCTACTTGGAGTATATTGGTCTCTGCTGGACCCCACACTTCCACTTTGTCTTCCACTTTAAAAGCTATGTTACTCTTAGTCCGCTTGTTGGGTGGTGCGTTCTGGCACTCCGAACAAGACTTCAACCACCGGCGTACATCTCCGGTCATTCCTGGCCAGCAATAATGGCCGGATATTTGCTGCAAGGTCTCTCTGACACCCATATGTCGATTTTCGCCAATGATGTGTCCACTCTGAAGAATGTGAGGACGGTGGGTCTCTGGAACCACCCACTGCTCGTGCAGGTTATCTCCCCTCCCAGCTCTCCGATAGAGTAGTCGATTCTTCAGAAAGTACTGTCCCCGTTCTGGTGGCTCAGCACTTCTTTGCAGCTTCCTGTAGCAAGGACGCAACGTAGTATCCTTCCTCTGGGCAGTATGCAATTCTCCTATCCCTGAGTTGTCGCATAGTGTCTCTGCCTCTCTTTCCTTCCCGTGAGATCCACTGACTACTGTTCCCTTGTGGGCTGGCTGTTTGGGCATTCCCAAAAAGACATATTTCGTACCAAGGATCATGGGAAATAAGGAGTCAGATAATACAGCAGCTGGAATAATGCCCGTGACGTACCTGGATTTAATCTCCACCTTGGCGATTGGCAGCGTTATGGTAACTGCACTCCTCATTGCCGGCTGTATTTCTATGGTCTCCCCTGTAAGTTGGTCTGGGCTTACCAAGCTGGCATCCACCACCGCTTCCCCATCCAAACCGGTATCGTAGAGACAAACAACCTGCTGGCCATTGACTTCAATCAGTTCGACCACAGGTGGCCTCTCTTGGTCCGGAGTGTCTTCCATCTCCTTGACCGTTTCCTTGCCTTCCTCTTTTGATTCCTCGAGGTTGGTTATGCAATTGGCGTCTTCTGCCTTGCATCTGCAGCCCACAGTATTATGTGTTGTCGACTGGCAGAGTGTGCACCATGTTCCCTTCCTAGGTTTCCGTGTGTCTTTTTTGTTCCTTTCTCCTTCGCCGATCTCAGCCTTGTCTGTGATCACCGTCGTAGGAATCACTTTGCATGCTGCGAAGTAAGAACTTTTAGGTTTCGATCTGCAGTCCTTCGTGTTATGAGATGGCACTTTGCAGAATGAACACCACTTCTCCGACCACTGTCGTTTCGCTGAAGAATTCGAGGTGCTCTGGTTTCCTTCCTTCACCTTCTCGGAACTCTCCTCTGTGTGCTTTATATAAGGTTCCACTTTTTCTCCTTCCCAGTTCTTAGGTTTCTTTTTCTCTTGTTTCTCCTGACCTTTGGTTTGAATACTGAGTTCCGCAGCCTCCCCATGAACCTCTACGAATCGTTCCGCCAGCTTATTTACAACATCAATCCGTTCCGCCCCTTGTTCTCCCAAGAAGGTTCTGAGAGGTTTCGACATTTGCTTTCGCATCTGGTCGACCACCATCATCTCTTCGAGACTCTCATAATCCCTCTTGAATTCTGCCAAGTCCATCCATTTCTGGAGATAGGATTTCAGCCTCAGACTGTAGGCGGCGAATAGTTCTCCCGGCTCTCTTCTAGACGATCTAAACTTCTTCCTATACGTTTGTGCTGTGACTTCATAATGTTTCATCAAAGCGGCTTTTAATTCCTCGTACTGATTTTCCTGTCCTGGTGGTAGGCGTGTGTAGACCTCGTACCCTGAACCACGTAAGGCCTGGGATAATTTAAGAGCCCATCTGGTTCTATCCAGTCCCATAGCGACTGCCATAGCCTCGAACCGATCCAAAAACTGGTATATCTTCTCTTTACTTTCATCAAAGACCGCCAAGGGAAACTTCATGGCATGGTAACCCTGCCCAATCATGTGGGTTGCCCCAGGTGAAGATGAACTTCCTTCTGCTGCATCTATTTCACCCTTAGTTTGTGTCTTGAGTTCTAACTCTTTCAAGCGGTATTCATGTTCCATTTCTTGTCTCCTGGCAGTCTGTTCCATTTCCAGTTTCTTGGTCTCCTGGTCCATTTCCAGTCGCTTGGTCTCCTGGTCCATTTCCAGTCGCTTGGTCTCCTGTTCCAGTTTCTTGGCCTCTTGTTCCATTTCCAGTCGCTTGGTCTCCTGTTCCAGTTTCTTGGCCTCTTGTTCCATTTCCATTCGTTTGGTCTCCACCTCTATTCTTCTCACTTCCAACTCGGCCTTCCGATCTTCTCGTTCCGCTTGACGAATCTCTCGCTCTCTTTCCTGGATGTAATCAGTTAGTTCCGAGCCAGCTAAACCAATTTCCCCCCGTTGGCCCTTAGTTCTGCTGTAGTTACTTTAGGAGTTGCCATAGTTAAGAATGTAAGTCCGCAAATAGAGTACAGACACCTCAAGCAATAAAGAAGTCCTTCCTATAAACAGATAATCTACCTAGATCCTATATCATTTATCTATGTCTATTAAATATTCTAAATCTACAACACCACACCGTACATCACAACCACTCTCTCATCCACCAGAGGAGATATAGGATAAAGACTTATGTAGACGTGTGACCGTGTGACTAGGTATGTAATGTGTCTTACCACCTATCCACATTCACTCTGTCTGGAACTTTCTCACTGTAAAGTCACCAGCATTAATGAAATGGTTCTACCATAAATGTAATGGCACCATATATCCAATGGACGTCCTTCCATTAAAAGTCATCAATGTATACTTATATTTATTCCAATCAGTATGTCCCAACATGCAGGTACTCCGCTATGCCTGTGCCAATATGCAGGTACCCCTCTATGTATATGCCCTGTTATGCCCAGGTCATATGGGTATTATTTTGTACCCCGCTCGCTCCACCAATTATGTCACTTGTTTTCCTGAGAGGAAGTTGGAATCAACACGTACATCTTCAACTTATTATCTGTTGGGATTATTGCCTGACTTTAGTCTACACTCCTCTCTTCTGTCTTCCCTTCCATATATCTATTTCTTTCACTCTCTCTCCGTTATTCCTTCAACACATACTCCGACAACAGTTCCTTTCAACAATAAACAAAAGATTTATTAATAAAAACTATGTCTGGTGTATGTATGGATAGTGTCTATGTAGTTGGTATGTTCTTCTAGTGTGGATGCAAGATAAGATGTTGATAGATAGTCTCCGTAATCTTCTCCGGCATATTCAACAGGCCAAAACATCAGATATCAAACACAGACTTAGAACGTTCTCACCCGGTATGATCCGTTCAGCTTGGGTCTTGACTTAATCCAATTCTTGAAAACACAAACAATTGTTCACCACATTAACACCGTACAGTAATGTGATCACGGTAAGTCCTTTCCGTAGACAGAGTTTTCAGTTTTATGTTGTTATAATCCATCAGTGAAAACACCTCACACCTGTCCACAGTTATTTAACCGTTTTCTGAATATATGTACACTGGTCTAGGGTTCTTCCCTGTTTCGTTTAGGTGAGTACTAAATGAAAATGTTTTATCCTATTTTCTATGCTTGAATAAAGTTTCTTCTCTAAGGTTCACCAAAACCTGTTTTTTTTTTACATTCGTTAAGTCACCCACTTTGCATTTGCTATAGTGATATACTTTCACTGCACCTGGGAAGTGCCTGATTAAATTAAAATGTCTTTCCTGTATTATCAACACTGCTTTCTCTGTACAAGAGATGTACTGGTTGATCTTCTTTGATAGGTCAGGCTGTGTAGTAGAACCTGGGTAATAAACATTAAATCAGGTGATTTAAGTCTGCCTCATATCACTGTCTATGTGATTATCTTTCTCCAGCCGTAATGAAACAGCCTCCGAAAGAATTACTCTGACATAAACAGCAGAATTCACTAAAGTATAAACTATTCACTAAATAGAAAGCAATAGTAAACCCTACGCACAGCCACATATTTCCCTATGCTAATATTAGTGTTACCTTATATATCTAGAATTAATGATACTCCAAGCATTGAAATCTATTAGCACACAATCACTTCTATCCCATTTCCCGGGATGATTTCTTTGCTATTTTCAGGAGACATAAATCCAGTTTGCCGTCCCTTTCGGTAGCACACACTAACCCAACCATCCCAGTTGCTACTATTTATATTGGGCCTTCCGTTCTTCGTTAGTGTTTGATGTCCATACATCAACAATCGCCTTTGTCGTTCCCGTAACATCAAAAGTTCAGTGAAATCACGTATACGTCCGGCCGCTCCGTTCTCCGCTGTTGAGCTGGTCCTCTGTCCATCGCTCGTTTGCACTTCAAAGCATTCTCCGTTCATTTTCCCGTCGGCCGATACTAGCGGGAGTCACTGCCCTCGGCGCGTACCTGTATCCTATTTTTATATTCGTAGGTCAATGCTCGTGAATTTTATTCCTCCTCGCAGAATGAAGTACACAATTGTTAACCCTTCTCCTTCCTTGTATTTTAATATGTAAGTTATCAAGGAATCATTAAACTGCAGTTTTTTCTGTGACACATATGCTGTCTACATATGTTATAAACAAGAGAGGGGACATGACGCAACCTTGTCGTACTCCGGATCTTATAGTGAAGGGTTCTGAGTGACCTCCAGTTACTCTCACTATGCATTCACTGTTGTTGTATAAGCTTCTACATAGGTTCATTAGATGTGTACTCGCTCCATACTGTTTAAGGATTTCCCACTGCTTGTTTCTATCTACTCTATCAAATGCCTTTTCTTGGTCGAAAAAGGCTAAGTAGACTGTTTAATTGAATTCGATTGATTTTTCTATAAATTCCTAAGTATGATACTGTAAACAATAAACTTTTCTCAGTTTGGTACGCCAAGCAATGACATTTCCTTAGTAATTAAAGACAAAAGCCACAAACAATATAAGTAATGAATAATTATAAATCATACGAAATAATAACACGCAGTTTCTGACCATGTTAGAATATGGGACAATGTTATCCCCACGGTAATCGCTGAGTCATTATGAAATCTTCCCCGCCACACAATCCCGGTGCTAGATACGAAATTGTTACTGCCTCGGTGTATTTACGTAAATACGTACTGTTTACCAAATACAATATACGGGACACAGAGGTGTTTACAAGGCACCAGGGCCAGGTTCTATACTGGCCAAGACCTAATGACACGTCCTAGCCGTGCGTCCTGGGCAACAGGTCCCTTCGGGGTCCTGGCTAACGTAGTAGGATCGCAGATTCTTCCGAAGTCGGAGAGCGACGAGGGACCACCAGTCTGTACACAAATAATCCAGACATGGGACAAGGATACTCACGCAAACCTCAGTCCAGTATAACATCACACTGATGTTGGACAACAGGATGTCACCATCTGACATACAGGACTTCACGCTGGAGTTCACTGCCAGCGAACGCAAGCAAAAGCAAGCAAGCAAATACAATATACGAAACTCCGTTTCTTTGTTTAATTTATGACCGCAATTTAGCAGTTGTTGATAAATGGACGAGTTTGGAGTTTTACAGCCTTTCGACCGCATAAGATTTTCTTGAAGACTGATTAACTCTTGTGTACAATGACATGTCTTAGCAAGTAAAGGCGTAGGCGCGATATTAACCACGTGACCTTTCGAATGCCGAAATTAAAATTCTGTTTTGCACTATATGCCCACTACACATAAAATCGTTTAAAACGGTTCTTTTCTTACTTTTTACTTTCCTTTCTTTATCGTTTATCCAATATCTATTGTTATCTCCCCGACAATTGTGACACCCACATATTCAATGACCCGCCCTTGGCAGTTGACAATTAACTTTACAAAATCTTTGGAGAAAAAAAAATAGGTGTTAAAGTCAAGACTTCATTGCACCAGATTTTATCCAGTATGGCTCGGTTTCTCTCCGTAGATTATGAATTGGAAACAAATAGGTATATTAAGCTCCTGCGAGAAGAAACGTACTAAACATCAACACGTGCACATACCTTACAAGGAGATCCGTATCGCGAAATACAGGTGAAAGTCCGAAATCAGAAGCACTCAATAAATATATAAAATGAATAATAAAATAAAATAAAATAAAATACACACAAACGCGTACAATACGACAACACAGGACGGCCGACGTTTCGATTCTCATAATCTTTGTCAAGGACAGGACACCACAGATAGCTAACACAACGAAATACAGCAAAAAGAAAAACAAAAAACAAAACAAAAAACTAATGGATATATAAACTAAAAAAACTAAAATAACGAACAACAGAAAAACGGACGACGAAAAGGGGTAGCAGCCAGGGAATTAAATGATATGGAATAGAAAGAAAAAGCAGCGGCTGCAGCAGGATATAACAATATGAATTGGAAACAAATAGGTATATTAAGCTCCTGCGAGAAGAAACGTACTAAACATCAACACGTGCACATACCTTACAAGGAGATCCGTATCGCGAAATACAGGTGAAAATCCGAAATCAGAAGCACTCAATAAATATATAAAATGAATAATAAAATAAAATAAAATAAAATACTGTCAGGATCTTGCGGTAGGCAAGAACTGAGGCTCGTATCTGATGGCAAGCGTGATACTAAATACAGTCACTAAATAACTCAACGTGACACACTGCAACAACATTTCAAACACTTTATTCTCGCAGCTCACTCTTCACAATCAATGCATGCATCGCGCAATCACAATTCGCGATGCCATGATACAATCAATGCATACAATCAATAAATACATAAATGCAATACACTTACAACTTCACAACCCAGGCGCACAGTCTCCTAACCTCATACAGGCTTGCTATCGATTCGCGCTCAAACACACAATTCATCACAAGCACCGTTCACACCGTCTGTCCACTACAACGTTTCCAAGCCGTCTGACTGGACTCTCAGAATTTTCGCCAGTCGGAGTTGTGTCCCTCTGCGTGAACTTCAAGGTTCACGCCTATACCGACTGACCCACAACATGGCTAGCGTCGCTCAGAGTTGAGCCTGGCCGTGCTTGCCTGGCGCCGTCGGAGACGACGCGTTGTAACTAGAGTGGTTAACGTCGCTCAGAGTTGAGCCTGGCTGTACTTGCCTGGCGCCGTCGAAGACGACGCGTTGTAACTATAGGGGAGACTCTGACATTCTCCCACCCTCCTTTTCATGAAAGGGAATCCTTTCATGTACTCTATATGCCTTTTATTTATACTGTCAGAATCGACCCATGTAAGTTATCTGACGTGACTCTTTGGTTTATTTTAAAATCTGTAGGTAATTGTAAGCTATATTTACACATTTCTCAATGTTGCTATGAAGCAACACACATCAAGTACAATCATTTCGATGGATTTCTCACTTCAGCTGCAATGTGACACAGCCAGTCCGTTAGCTTACAGCGAACACGCAACTAACTCTCGACCAATTAACAAAAATAGCAAAAACATCAGGTCAGACTGCGAGCATCTCCCTATAAGATGACTCCAACCTTAGACCTCTAACCTTACTTAGTCAGAGAGTCCAATGAAGGTCTACAGCTTCGGTAATTATCTCCATGCCCAATTGACGTCATCGTGACGTGTTACCCATAAGGCAACATGATGATGGTTTCAACACATGTTACATATTACCAGCAATTTTAGTTATCTCCCTTGGTTGCAATACAAAAGTTATGGGAGATGATTTCAACATGTTTTCAACACAATAAATTACATTCATAAATTTATTTCTTAGTGTTATAATTTGATACTTATTGACAAAAGTGAACACAATGTCACTGTTGTGAACAAGTGGATCAACTTACGATGCTGAGATCACATCTAACAAAGTCCTCACATACAATTCCGTATATGGAAATATTTAACTCACAACATTTGTAGAAAACGTCACTGTTTTGTGAGTATTCTAGTATATTCTGCTAGCTTTCAAATTAATATTCATACACACCGGAAGTACCCAGCTGGTGTGTTAAGTTGATAATTACACAAAGTTCTTCCGTCTGGATGTTACATAAATAAACGGAGTAAACAGTTCTTGAAAACAGCTGCTGGATACCTTCTTCCTTCTTCAGTATGGATTAAAGTGTTCTGCTGGAATCCGGCTGTCACAGTCTCTCTCACACGGATTAAAATACGCTGGAACAATCTGCTTTGCAGGTACCACGGATATTCAGATTAGTTCAAGTGCAGTAAGTCTTTGAATCCTGTAGTACTGTTCGCAACACTAATACATATTTAAAACAATATACTCTTTCTACCACATATCTCACAAGTATTCGACACACTTATTCATATAATAATAAGATATATAATATATATTTACAATGGGAGATTAGATCATCCCTATCACAGCATTTTCACAGCGTTACTGAAACTTTAGCTGTGATACTGAGCACTATATCACTGTGCAGTTTACACATTATCTGCAGTGTGCTCAGGTGTTATGTGGCTACTGGGTACGTCGTACGGACATCTAGATAGAAGGTCAGCTAATGAATTCTGTGAGCCACTTATATGTCTGACTTCGAAGCTAAAGTTCTGCAGTAACAGTGACCAGCTTGCAACCCTGTGGTTGGTCGGCGCTCCCTTGGTGATAATGGTTAAAGGACTATTGTCCGTCTCAACTATGAAATGACGGCCTAAAAGAAATCTGGAAAGTTTACGTACCGAAAACACAAGAGCCAACGCCTCCGTTTCAGGCGTAAAGTAACGTTTTTCTCTGTCTTTCAACTTGCGGCTGACGTAGTACACAGGATGTAAAATTTGCTCGTATTCCTGAAGGAGTACTCCGCCAATCGCTACGGAGCTCGCATCACATCTCAACCTGAAAATGGTGTTAAGATCCGGTAATTTAAGAATGGGTTTACTTGAACAGTATGATAACACTTTTGAAAATGCAGGTCGTAAGCATTCACTGTGTACAATTTTATTAGGGTTGTTCTTTGTTAGTAGATTAGTGAAACATGCGGTCAATTCAGCAAAATGTGGAATAAATTGTCTGTAATAATTTAACAGACCGAAGACACTTCGCAACTCTTTCTTGGTTGTCGGAAGCGACAATTTTAGAATTCTAGACATGATGTTATCGTCAGTTGTGACAAAGCCATTCGAGATCTTATAGCCCAAAAATGAGATTTATTGATAGGCCATGTCAACTTTGGATGGTTTGACTGTCAGTCCGTATTGTCTGATCCTGTCAAATGTCTGCTGTAATGTTGTTACGTGGTCTTTCATATTCTTCGTGTGTATACAAATGTCGTCCATATAACAAACAATATTAGAAATGTCCGTCAGAAGAAGTCTCCTCATTCTTACGAAAGTCGCTGGGGCATTAACTAAACCGAATGGAAGTTTGCACCATTCATATAGGCCTTAGGGCGTGGCAAATGCTGTCAGGTGTATGCTGTCGTCATGTACCGGTATTTGCCAATAGCCTTTTGTCATGTCCAGTTTCGTAAAGTAACGTGACTTTGTCAGTTCAGTCAGTATGTCTTCACAGATGCTCATTGGTTCTAAATCCAACTGTGTGGTGTTGTTGAGTTTACGATAGTCAACACAGAGTCTTATGGCGTTGTCCTTCTTTTTCACAATTACAATAGGAGAACAAAAATATGACTGTGATCGTCTGATGATATGGTTCTTCTCTAAGTCTATAATTTCTTGGTGTAGTTTGGCCTTATAGTGTATGGGAATGGAGTATGGTCTGCATTTTATTGGAGAGTCGGATGTCAAAATAATGTGATGATTCACTAAGTCTCTCTGTCCTGGATTGTTAGAAAAAATGCTGCTGTAGTCATGTAGCAATTGTCTGCAACTGTCAGTCTCTGTCTGAGTCAGATTAGGATTTATCTTGATGTCCTGCAGGTTGGTTGTCGTGTCAAGTGATGGAGTCGGTATTTCGTCAGTATCGTCGTCGTCTGTCTGGTCCACTATCGTCGTGCTTGCAACTGTCTCTACCTGGTCCTCGTCTCTGTTGTAATATGGTTTAAGCATGTTTATGTGAAATATTTTGTGTTTGTCCCTAACTGCAATTTCGTAATCTACAGTCGAAATTTGTCTTAAAACTTTAAACGGTCCTTGCCATGAGTCTGTCAGTAGATGTCTGTCGCTTGGCAATAGAAGAAGAACGTCTTGTCCTGGCGTCAGTGTTATTGTCCCATTTCCTCTGTTAGCATACTGTCGGTAGATAGCACCTGATTGTTTGAGTGCCTCTTTGACTAACACACAAGATTTCATTATCCTTTCACGCAATGATGTTACATTTTCATACGCCTCATTGGCACCTTGCCGTCTTGACAGACGATAGTTTGTGCTTTAAAAAGGCATAATAACTTTTAACTATGGCGGTAGCGAGTGTGACTGATAAGGCCAATTTGCGCTGTAAATGTCCGTTCACAGTGGGTGCATGTGAACACGTGGTCATTTCCACCATCATGCACCATCTTACGTCTCAAACGCTTGGTGTGTGACCTTTCTGCAATAATTTTCTCCTTTGACTTTATTCCATTTTCATACGATGATATAGGTTTATGTACAGTTACACTTTCAGTCAACATGGAATGGTACATAGATAATGGGCCGCGTGGTTTGACACCATATACAAGTTCAAATGGTGAGAACCCAGTGCTGGAATGAGGCACTTCACGGTATGCAAATAAGATAGCAGGTAAATAAGTTTCCCAGTCATCGGGGTGTTCCTGGGTAACTTTTGAGATCATGTGCTTAAGATCCCCATAAATTTTTTCTATAATCCCAGTCGAATGAGGATGGTAGGGGCTGTTGAAGCACTGCATCACTCCTAACATTTTAGTAAAGGCTTGAGTGGCCGGTGCTATGAACTGACTACCCCGATCTGAGAGGATGGTATCAGGGAACCCTACTCTAGCAAAAATATGGAAAAAGACTTCCATGATGTCTTTGGCAGTTATGTTCCTAAGAGGAATCGCTTCTGGCCACCTGCTACAGAGGTCAATTGTCGTTATAATATATTTATTCCCTCTAGATGTTACGTGGTTTAGAGGACCAACTTTATCAACAGAGATCGTTTCGAAAGGTCTGCTTGCTAAGTCTGTAATTTGCAGTTCAGCTTGCGGGTGTTTACCCTTTTTAACAAGCTTCTGGCAGATGTCACAAGTTCTGCAATACTGTTTGGTATCACTGCAGAATTTGGGCCAGTAGAACTGGGTAAGCAATCTAGATCTAGTTTTGGAATAAGCCCTATGTCCTGCAAAGGGTATGTCATGCGCTAGATGTAATGCTTGTTTGCGGTGTTCTGATGGTAGCACCGTTTGTTCTGTAGTACTAGAACCTTTGGTATAGTACCGTGTCAGAATCCAATTTTTCAGAGCAAAATGCCATCTAGCGTTCTTTGATAATCGTGGCTTTTGGCCTATTAATTTAAAATATTTCTGCAACGATCGATCGGCTTTTTGGGCTGTTATAAACTTCTCCCTGGTTGTTTCAGGAGATGAGACAACTGGGCTTAACATTTGTAAAGCCTCTGTCTGATCGATTCAATCTTGCATTTGTGCGGTGTTCTGATGGTAGCACCGTTTGTTCTGTAGTACTAGAACCTTTGGTATAGTACCGTGTCAGAATCCAATTTTTCAGAGCAAAATGCCATCTAGCGTTCTTTGATAATCGTGGCTTTTGGTCTATTAATTTAAAATATTTCTGCAACGATCGATCGGCTTTTTGGGCTGTTATAAACTTCTCCCTGGTTGTTTCAGGAGATGAGACAACTGGGCTTAACATTTGTAAAGCCTCTGTCTGATAGATTCAATCTTGCATTTGTGCAGCAGATCTAGTTACTGCATTTGTAATATCAACCACATTGCAAGGTGGTATTACATTCAGACCCATACAATCATGTGATGACATTAATGAATTGGCAAACATACATTCATTTACAGGTGATAATACATTGTCAACAATGAGTTCAGTTGAAGGTGAAATAGTATTATCAACATTACAAGTGACAGATGATGTTATACTGTCATGTGGCATATCGTTTACTTCAGGAAGGTTACCAATAATAATATCGCAGCAAGGATTGGTTAATGCTGCACATTTAACCTTTCCTGTAAGAAATGGTGTATCTATATATGCCCATGCAAGCGGGTATTTCTCGATGTTACCTGAGAAAGTTCTGCATGTAACATGTTTGCCAGTATACTCTGAAGATAAAATATAGTCTCTCTTTAAACCAATGAGAGTACTGCCGCTGACCCGTAAAACTGTGGCAGCTTTACCATTAACATACCCATGGTGGATGTTTAATTTACCTTTGGAGTTAATCACTAAATTGGCCTCCTCATCGGTAACTGGTATGGAATAGCCGCATGTTAAAACGCCATCCTCATGAAAACGATCACAGATGATAAATTTTTCAAGGTGAAATACATCAATTGAATTTGCTGAGTTTACAGGATGATTTTCAACAACTTCCTCATCTGAGGAAGAGCTATCAAACATGGCTGCATTAGCCTTTCTAGTCATTTGCTTGCCTTTACAAGAGTGGCGCCAGTGGCCATAGGCTTTGTAAAGGAAGCATTTGGTGTGACGTTTATAGCTCTTCCTCTCCTTATCTTGCTTATCTATGTAATTCTGCAAGTAGGTGAGGTACCCTAGATGTTTATCACACATATCATTTTCATTGTGTGGTAAATGGCAATATCTGCACTGATAATATTTCTCAGCAGATTGTTTATAGGGTTTCTGTTTACTGTAGGGCACTGACTTCGTTCTGTCATATGTAGCAGCTGCTACACAGTCTGTGCTAGTCAATCCACTAGTGAAACATTGTTTGTTGGCTGTAAAGTAAGCCGAACCTCGTTTCTCAATCTGTCGCACACTCACACTCACATTCTAATAGGAATTTCGAAAATGGTGGTGGAAGAGATGTAATAATTTTTTCTCTAAGAATGACATCTTTCAGTCTATCAAAACTATCATTCACTTTGGCTGCTGACAGCCACTTAGTAAAAATATCCTGTACTACTGAGACGTAGTCAGAGAACGTTTGTGTTGGTTTAGGTGACAATTTACTAAACTGTTCTCTGTAGCCTGCTTCATCTAACAGGAAATGAGACATAATTTTAGACTTAATATAATGATAATCTTTCCTAAGATCTTTGGGAATGGTCTCTATCACTTTTAGAGGTTCCCCAGAAAGACTTCTCATATATATAATGTTCCATTCAGTCTCTGGGATCTGATAATGCTCCATAATGCATTCAAAGTGTTGGGTGAAGGCTGCTATGCAGTCGCCCGTGGTGAAACTTTTCACTATCCCTTAGTACTTTTTGTACTGATTTTCTTTGTCTAATCTGTCAGACTTTCGAACATCCTTCTCTGTTGCTGTTTCAGATTTCAGTTGTTCAATTTTTAGCTGTACTTCAAGCTCTTCTTTCTTGCTCTGAGCTAGAATTTCGGCTTTTCTTATTTCTGCCTCTGTTTCTGTCTGCTTAAGTTTCAAAGCAGTATCTGATTCTGCCTTTTTGGCATCCAATTCTGCCTGTTTTAAAGCCCTTTCGGCAGCTCTATCCTCACGTTGAATAAATTCTTCATACTTTCTCTCACTCCAGTTATTCGATTCTTCACCAGATAAATTCATCTTTAAACCCAATTCGATGAAATCACTTAAACTAGACATGATGAAATCTGTTCGATGGAATGAATGTCTACAAAGTTAATTATGTTGTTATTAACTTAAATACAATGTTTTGTACAATATTTCCTAGTTACAGCTTGTGCTTCGACCTGATTACAAAAGTATTCAGAAAAAAGAATGATACCTTAAGTGTTTCTTGAAAACTGTCTCAGACAATGGCTGCTTGTTACTGCCCGGAAACACAATAGATTTTACCTCAGGCCGAAAAAATTGACTTTACAATCAACGGGTACGGGTGACACAAAATAACCTGTTGTTTTTGCAATAAGCGAAAGTAGGACATGTACAAATGTGTGGTGTATGCGATGTCAACTAAGTTTTGTAGGTTTGTGTGCTGTCAAGTATTTTTGTTAGTCGTTCTGTCGTCCGGTCATCACAATTTACAACTCACTTTCCATGCTGCTTTCCTTCCAACACTTTCCGCTTACACTCACGTTCGATCCTATTTTACAACATCTTTCAAGATGGATGCACTTATTTCACACAACTGGTTTAAGCTAGATGTAGACCCCACGTTCGCACTTATCTCACACAACTGGTTCAAGCTGGACGTAGACCCCACGTTCACACTTATCTCACACAACTGGTTCAAGCTGGACGTAGCCCCCACGTTCGCACTTGTCAGGATCTTGCGGTAGGCAAGAACTCAGGCTCGTATCTGCTGGCAAGTGTGATACTAAATACAGTCACTAAATAACTCAACGTGACACACTGCAACAACACTTCAAACACTTTATTCTCGCAGCTCACTCTTCACAATCAATGCATGCATCGCGCAATCACAATTCGCGATGCCATGATACAATCAATGCATACAATCAATAAATACATAAATGCAATACATTACAACTTCACAACCCAGGCGCACAGTCTCCTAACCTCATACAGGCTTGCTATCGATTCGCGCTCAAACACACAATTCATCACAAGCACCGTTCACACCGTCTGTCCACTACAACGTTTCCAAGCCGTCTGGCTGGACGCTCAGAATTCTCGCCAGTCGGAGTTGTGTCCCTCTGCGTGAACTTCATGGTTCACGCCTGTACCGACTGACCCAAAACATGGCTAGCGTCGCTCAGAGTTGAGCCTGGCCGTGCTTGCCTGGCGCCGTCGGAGACGACGCGTTGTAACTATAGGGGAGACTCTGACAAATACACACAAACGCGTGCAATGCGACAACACAGGACGGCCGACATTTCGATTCTCAGAATCTTTGTCAAGGACAGGACACCACAGATAGCTAACACAACGAAATACAGCAAACTAATGGATATATACACTAAAAAAACTAAAATATCGAACAACAGAAAAACGGACGACGAAAAGCCAGGGAATTAAGTGATATGGAATAGAAAGAAAAAGCAGCGGCTGCAGCAGGATATAACAATATGAATTGGAAACAAATAGGTATATTAAGCTCCTGCAAGAAGAAACGTACTAAACATCAACACGTGCACATACCTTACAAGGAGATCCGTATCGCGTAATACAGGTGAAAATCCGAAATAAGAAGCACTCAATAAATATATAAAATGAATAATAAAATAAAATAAAATAAAATACACACAAACGCGTACAATGCGACAACACAGGACGGCCGACGTTTCGATTCTCAGAATCTTTGTCAAGGACAGGACACCACAGATAGCTAACACAACGAAATACAGCAAAAAAAAAAAAAAAAAAACAATGAATATATAAACTAAAAAAACTAAAAAAACGAACAACAGAAAAACGGACGACGAAAAGGGGTAGCAGCCAGGGAATTAAATGATACGGAATAGAAAGAAAAAGCAGCGGCTGCAGCAGGATATAACAATATGAATTGGAAACAAATAGGTATATTAAGCTCCTGCGAGAAGAAACGTACTAAACATCAACACGTGCACATAGCTTACAAGGAGATCTGTATCGCGAAATACAGGTGAAAATCCGAAATCAGAAGCACTCGATAAATATATAAAATGAATAATAAAATAAAATACACACAAACGCGTACAATACGGTCCGTCACAGACCGTAGAGTCGCCTACCGAAAAAAACACACGAAGACACAAAGTACGAACTCCGTAGCTCCAGCGACGACTCCCACGAGTCTAGGAAAAATTTGCACTCATGAACCGAACGAAATAACAATGGTTCGATCTCACAAACGTTCAGAATGCGAGGCTGCGGCGTAACCACTAGGCCACGAAAACCTCCTTGAGAAAGCATTACCAGCTTTGACCTAACGCCACCCGTGTGTGCTGTGCTGAATCATGATCAGGTCACATCCTAAATGCCACTCCCCAGATGTGAAGATTCATAACCAATCTCGCACACCCCGCTGGTCCCTAATGCAGACCTCCTGGACAAATGGTTCACTTTGGACCACCAGCACACAGCTGTTTCGAAACTCTGACGATTGTGTGAAATGGCGAGCCATGATCGCCCAGACATGTCGGCATTTCAAACACTGGTGATGAAGGTGTGGCAGCAGACGCGATCAATGGTAGGACGACGTAACTGCATTCATGATCAGTGCGCTACAGTCACAATAAGCTTCCAGATCTGTCCACGGAGACAGGGCTCATATTTGTGAGTCAATCAATCAATCAATCAATCAATCAATCAATCAATCAATCAATCTATCTATCTATCTAACCTCCAAACATCCATCCATCCATCCATCCATTCATCCACCCATCCATTCATCCACCCATCCATTCATCCACCCACCCACCCACACACCCACCCATCCATCCATCCATCTATTCATCCGTCCGTCTGCCTGTCTGTAAGTTTGTCTGTTTGTCTGTATGTTTCTGTTTGTGTGTCTGTCTGGCTGTCATTATATCTAGTGTCTAAATATTGATTCCCTCTTCCGCCTGCCCGAGAGGCAATTCACCAGTTTATCCATCCATCCATCCATCCATCCATCCATCCATCCATACATCCACCCATCCATCCATCCATCCATCCATCCATCCGTCCGTCCATCCATCCATCCATCCATCCGTCCGTCCGTCCATCCATCCATCAATCCGTCCGTCCGCCCGTCCATCAATTAATTCACCCATCTATCCATTAATCCACCCACCCATCAATCAATCTAGCCATACATTAATTAATCCATCGATCTATCAGTTCATCTATCCACACATCCATCCATCTATACATTAATCCATCCATTCATCCATATATCTATCCATATTCCATTCATCGAACGTCTGCCTGTGTGTCTGCCAGTATTCCAGCCTATCTGTCCTTCGACATATTCTTATTCGTCTCGTCCCGTCCTTATGCCTTAATGTAGTCACCTGTATAATTTTCTCTTCATTGCTTTCATTTTTTTCCCTCATATTTTTGTTCTTCTCATCCCGTCCTTAGGTCTTAATGTAGTCACCGGAGGATCTTCTCCGTGACTATATGTTGTTTTGTGTGTATGTATTTGTTTGCTGATGAAGGCTAATCGCCGCAACGTTCTGTATGTATCTTAATTCTGTTCTGTAAAGCTGCATTACTTTGCGTTATTTTATATTGTTTATCTGTCCGCCTGCCTGTCTGTGTGAGTGAGTGTCTGTCCCCGGACAACGAATGCCCACTTCTTCTACACCAGGACATCATTTTACTTGTCAATGCGTCTCTATCTGTTTGTCGTTTACTATGGAAGTCTCACTGACGTCACACATATCCCTAGGGCAATTGTCTATCGGCTAAGACCGACAGAAAGCGACTGTTGCAGCAATTAGTTGAGTCTTGAAGGACGGAGGCGGCTTCCCATTTACGTTGCGTCCAGATACCGGAGAGAATAATATGTCAAGACATTGCTGAGCATAACAAGGAAATGATCAAGAGTTAATTCTTTGTGCATGTTTCATTACAAAGTCGGCTCTGTGTTTTATATTTGCGTGGTTAGTTACTTGTTCTTCCTGTTCTTCTTGTTCCTATCCTTCTTGATCTTGTTGTTCTTCTTCTCTTTGTTGTCCCTGTTTCCTACTCTTTCTTCTCCTCCTCACTCTTCTTCATCGTCTTCGTTTCCTGCTGCTGCTTCTTCTTCTTCTCCTCCTCCTTCTGCTGCGCCTCTCGCTTCCCCCTCTCCACTCCTACTTCTCCATCCTTCCTCCTCCCCACCCTCTCCTTCTTCTTCTCCTGCTTCTGCTAATCTTACTCTTCCCCTCTCTGTTCCCCCGCCCGTCCTTCTCCTTTGTCTTATTCTCCTGCTGCTGCCGCTCCTCTTCCTACTTCGTCTTCAGTCCCCCCTCCCCCACCTCTTGTAATCATTACATGATCCCAGCCTCTGCTACTTCTAACCACACCCTGCTGCAGTTAATGCCTTGCAATGTACCTATTTTTATGTTGTTGTTATGTTTGTAAATGTTGTATGTTCTATACAGAACCCTTCTACCAACCTCAACCCCAGATTAATTTTACGTTCAGCAGATTGCCATTGCTTTCTGAATGAGAAGTCAACTTTAAAGTGCAACTGACCGGTGTAGGAATGAACCCGCTACCTCGCCGTCAACTCATCGGAAGTTTAAGCGCAAGTGAATTAACCCCTGCGTCCACGCTGACCTCACATTCTGTGGGTAGGTTTTCTGATTTGACAAGCAGCTCAGACAGAGGCGTAGATCAAGAGAATATTTTCAACTGTCTCTAAAATTTGAGGTCTATGCTTCTGCAGGATGATATAGATATTATAGGGCAAAGTGAACAAAAGACATTGGAAATATTGACTCACTTAAAGGAAAAAGCCCAACAGATGGGGCTGGTTATCAACCAAGAAAAGACAGAATATATGGTAATTTCAAGAGACGGAATGGCTAGAAACCCTGGCCACATACAAATAGATAATATGACCATTAAAAGAACGGAAACATACAAATACCTGGGTACAATCTTCAACTGCTCCAACATCATAAGGGAAGAAATACAAACTAGAATCAACTCTGGAAATAAGATATACTATGAACTACAACATCTACTAAAATCAAAGGCGCTATCTCGTAACACCAAAATCACAATATATAAAACACTGATCAGACCAGTTGTGCTGTATGGCTCTGAAACCTGGAGTACAACGAAAGGAGACGAAGCCTTGTTACAAACCTTTGAGAACAAAATTTTAAGACGCATCTTTGGACCCATTAGGGATACACAAAGTGGAGAGTGGAAAAGAAGAAGTAACAAAGACATTTATGATCTGTTTAAGTCCCCGCTAATCACTGGTATCATGAAGGCTAATAGACTACAATGGCTGGGGCATATAGAAAGAATGGAAGATAATAGGGAAACAAAACTCGCTTACACTCAGGAAATAAATGACCGTAGACCCCGAGGTAGACCAAGAAGGCGGTGGAGAGATAATACATGTACAGACCTACAAGCACTTGGAATCAACGACTGGCAAGAGAAGGTCCACCAGAGAGACGAATGGAGACGGATTGTATTTGCAGCAAAGAACCTCAATGGCTCGGAACGCTGAAGAAGAAGAAGAGAAGAAGAAGAATGCTTCTGCAGCTTAATTACGCCTTTAGCCACATCGACTGATTTGAGTAACTCTTTGTTCTTTATGATGGTGGAGATAGTTGATTTTGAGATGCTGTACTCATTAGCGATGTCACACACACACGAACGCCATTTTCATGTTTCATAATTATTTCCTTCTTTACCCCCACTGTTATAAGTTTCTGCTTCCTAGCAGCACCACTACCGTTCTTCGAACTCACAATTGATGGGGTTAACAAGGAGAATAATGAAAGAGATAAGCTAAACACAGTGCCACTGCTAAAAAATCTTTTACTGCTGTGTTGTAAGACCCCCCCCCCCCCCCCAAAAAAAAAAAGCGAGGATGCGCACGCGTGCAAAACTCGGCTACTAGGCTAGCGCTAACCGATGATAGTACTGCGTGGCCTTCGTTTGTACTGTACGCAACCGTTTGTCTCCAATGTTAAACCTTGATCTCTCTCTCTCTCTCTCTCTCTCTCTCTCTCTCTCTCTCTCTCTCTCTCTCTCTTTCTCTCTCTCTCTCTCTCTCGCCTTCGTTCGTAACCCGAGGCACTGTTCTTTACCCGAGAAAATCTTTTCGAAGTTGTACGTAACCCGAATGTTAGTGACCTGAAGCGCTCGTAACCCGAGGTACCACTGTACTGAAATATTGGAAAGATCAGGTTGTGTGACTGTTTGTTCTATGCTCAGTCTTCGTAGACATAGATGGATAAGACACGTTAGGAGGATGGATGATGATAGAATACCAAAGGAAATCGTTTTTGGTGAATTACAGATGAGTAAGAGATCTTGGTGTCGGCCTCTACTACGATACAAAGATGTGTGTAAGTGGGACACGATTGATACAGGCATCGATAATGTACATTGGGAGCAAGTCGCCGCTGAATGTGTTGCATGGAGGGCAAATATCAGAAATGAAATAAAGACAAAGGATAAAATTATCGCAGATAGGTCATACACTGAGCGCTTGAGACTTCAGATGGTGCATGATGGTGAAAATGACCGTGTATTCACATGCATCCATTGTGGACGAACATGTACAGCGCGAATTTGTCTGATCAGTAACATTCGCTACCGCCATAGGTTGTAGTTATTATACCTGTTTGAAGCACGGTGTAACAAACTATCGTCTGTCAAGACGGCCAGGTGCCAATGGAGTAAAGTTCAAGCTTTCTCCGTGGCGAAGAAGTTACGGACGCAGTTCGTAATCCCGCATACCGTTTTCGAAACACAGCTGCTGGCGATTTGACCGCATACCGCTTTGCGTTGGGTTTGATAAAATGGCATGGGTGTCGGTTTTTCAGAAATCAATGGCAAACTACTCAACGTAAACTTGCCAAGAGATTACAAACAGTCAAACAATGATGGGGCCGACTGCGACTTCCTGTAAAGGACATGCAACTAACTTTTTAAGTAAAGTGCGGGACGCAGAGGTGTTTTTAAGACACCAGGGCCAGGTTCTATACTGACCAAGACCTACTAACACGTCCTAATCGTGCGTCCTGGGCAACAGGTCCCTTCGGGGTCTTGGCTAACGTAGTAGGATCGTTGATTCTTCTGAAGTCGGAGAGCGACGAGAAACCACCAGTCTGCACACCAGTAAGCCAGACATGGGACAACGGATACTCACACAAACTTCAGTCCGGTATGACATCACACTGATGTTGGACAACAGGATGTCTTCATCCGTCATATAGGACTTCACGCTGGAGTTCACAGCCAGCGAACGTAAGCAAGCAAGCAAGCAAGTAAAGTGCATGTTGCGTTTTGTATTCTTATTTTAGTATTTCTGTCTGTCCCCCACGTTTGTCCACATTTCTTCCGAAATAGGTGTATAACTCCGCTTAGTGAAGCTAGATTTCACTAAGAGAGATCGGGTTGTTATGTGCTTGGTTTAATCTTATTATATTTGTCTTACCACTATACATTTTCAGGCCTAATTCTTTTACATCTATTCTAGAGAGATTATTTTATCCTGCATTTGATTACGTGTGTGTGTGAGACAAAAGTGTATGATCGTCGGGAAAGTCCAAATGGTCAAAATGCTTTGTCACTCCACTGAATTCCACTTCGGGCGGTAGTTGATGTTGTCTTCATACCCGAGTTTACAGTCAGTAAAAACAATAATGGTGGCAAAAGACATCTCTGACTTGCTTTTATTTTTTATTTAAAATGCATCTGTAAGTTTTCCTCCATGAAAGACTCTGTCTATATTTTATATCGTCACATGTTGCCCTTATTAAGTTTATGATATTTTGTGGGATCCCATAATGTGGCATCAGAACTCACAGGAAATACCCGATCAATGCTTTCCTACTCTTTTATTATTTTCAATTATCTTGGGAATTTAAAAGTGCGCATTGTGTGCGTATGTCCTCCTTATGTTTCGTCCTTATGTGACAAGTTTAGACCTACAAACTACCACTCCAGAATAATAAGTGAGAATGGCATAGATTCCTTATTGTTTAATTATCCAGATGGCTCAATGCTTAATTGTACCCGATCTGCTCAAGATAGAGCTGTGCGTGTTACATCTTAGCCACTCCGCCTCAACTTATGGAGTTTCCCAATTAAGCAATTGCAAACTCATCATCATCAAATGCCCTGCCAGCTGGCGTAGGCGTTCATGTCTCTTTACAGTTTTCTGGATCAACTCTGCTGCTGATATTCCTCCATGACACCGTCTCAATCCCTCCAGCATCATTTCTCTTGGTCGGCCCCTGCCTCTCTGCCCCTGGATCTTTCCAGTGGTCACGATGTTCCCCAATGATTCATCACATGATCACAGAAAGCTGTTTGCCTCATACTTATTGTTGATTATAATGTTCTATTTCAAGTGCCTCTCTTAGGATAAAAAAAAAAAAACAACCCCCAAAAACATGTCACTTAAAATTCGACATGGTCAAATTCATTGCTCCGGGAAGGTTAACCCGGTCAACAAACACAAGCAAAAGTCGGATGTGTCAGCAGAAGTAGGATGTGTCGACCTAAAGGCGCAGTTATACAGGCACAAGGTAATTACATCTAAAAAAATAAAAAAAATAAAAAACACTACAGATGAACGAAGAAGAAGAAGAGTTCATAGAACCGGGTTTTATCCCATTTGTCGCATTCTGTTTCCGCAGAGAACTGCTGAAAGTGTCGCATAAAGCACGAACTCTGTAACTCCTGTGACGATCCCCAGGAGTCTCCGAAAACAAAATACACTCTTGAACCGAAGGAAGCGGCCCGGCATCGAACCCACAACCTTCGGAGCCCGAGTCAGACGGCTTGGCCACTTCGCCACGGAGACTTTCTAGGCAATCGTTGCTAGTTAATATGGCTGTCCAAAGAATTCGCAACATTTGTCTCATGTTGATTTCTTTGTTTTTTTTTCTCCGGGATTTGAAATTCAAATATTGAGCACAACCCACTACTGGCAGGCAACGTTGATCGTATTCCGGTATGAACGTAACACCTTGTCCACGTTAATATGGAAGCACTAGACTAGTGTTGTGACTAGTGTTGTGACTAGTGTTGTGACTAGTGTTGTGACTAGTCTAGTGCTTCCATAGTGTCGTGGAGAAGGCCTTGGGTTCGTACCGGAATACGATCTGCGTTGCCTGCCATTAGTGGGTTGTTCTCAATATTTGAATGTGTCTCATGAAAAATGGCAAACTACTGAACATAAACTGCCAAGAAATCACTAAAAGTGCTGGGGTTGACTGCGACGTCCTGTAAAGGACAAGCAACTAACTTCCCTTAAGCAATAAAAGAGATCCCGCAAACACAAAACCTACCAACTACAGTCAGTGGGGTGCCTCGGCGGATCGAACTAGTCTGACACGGCGGTGAGCGCGTGTGCTACAACCCCGCGACATAGACACACGCCCGATCAATAAACAGCCATTTATCAGTGACAGCTCCCGGCGAGTCGGCCGTGCCTGCATTCGTGCTCATACTGTCACCTAATGAGCCGTAATGGTGAAGTGGATAGTGCTCTGGTAATACAGCAAGTTCAATTCCCGACAGTTAGTGAAGTGAAGAACCTTTCTCACGGCTTACGGCACATGAGCACATAGTAAAACCAAAGTACTAAGTAAAAGGCACTTTTGTATCCCTTAAACAGTATTTTCGGCAGCGTTAAAAGACATAGCACTCTTATAAAAACCATACTGGAGGGCAAGGCTGAAGGCAATCGAGCAAGAGGTAGACAACTATACAAGTGGGAAGATAGCATCAAAAGATGGACGAACACACGTCTAACAATGTACGAGGGTAAGTTAATTAGTAAGTCACAAATGGTTGTAGAAAAATAACTAAATATGATAACAACTTGAAACCAGTTTATTTTAGGTACACATTGTCCCTTTATTTCTCAACATTATTTACACCAACATTGATGCACTTATCTCATCGTTTTATCAGTCCTCCCAAACCAGCTGCATAGAACTGCGTGCTCTGTTTATTAAACCACGTTTTCACATCACATTCAACTTCGGCGTCATTCGCGAAATGTCTCCCGCCGAGGTGGATTTTCAGTGGACTTAGCCACTAGCGATTTCCCGTAAGGCGGTGCATAGCTGGGTAGAAAAAAGTTACTAGGGCAAGTCAATAAGTAAATCACATAATTCTGCGGGTTGGCAGGTAAATGAAAACAGAGCACGCAGTTCTATGCAGCCGGTTTGGGAGGACTGATAAAACGATGGGATGCATGCATCAATGTTGTTGGAAATTGTGTTGAGAAATAAATGGACAATGTATGAATAAAAATAAACTGGTTTCAAGTTATTTTCATAGTTAGTTATTTTTCTACAGCCATTTGTGACTTACTTATTAACTTACCCTCGTACAATCAAGGCCGGGGACAAATAGTGTTCGAGATCCATTGCAGCCAATCTTCAACCTTCACTTGGTTGATTGAAGCAGCACTAGGCATTTATTACTAGCCAACTTATTTGTTTTAGACCAATCGACATTCTACGCGTGTAGTGGCTAATATCAGAACGGCCGCCTTTATTTCCCATTGGTCCCTATTTTAGACTGGCTCAGCCTGGGAGCACGCGTCAATTGTAAAAATACGAACATGCCCATGGTGCACAGTAAGTAAAGTATATGTTCATAAATAAACACATGTATGTATGCAATAAGTCACTATCGTTGAGTGTAAGAGAGTGCTCAAGTGCTATACAGAACCTGTTCTGCTGTATGGCTGTGAATCTTGGAATGTAAATGAACAAATTAGGAAGAGATTGGAAGCGAGAGAAATGTGGTTCCTTAGACGAATGTTGCGAATTCCTTGGACTGCAAGAGTAACTAACAACGACTGCCTGAAAGTGGCTAATGAAATTAGAACATTATATACAACAATAAGAAAGAGGCAAACATCCTCTTTTGGTCATGTGATGAGAAGCGAGGCATTGGAGAGCATCGTGACGACTGGAAAGATCGAGGGGAAGAGAGGCAGAGGCAGACCAAGAGAAATGATGCTGGATGGATTGCGAAGGTGGCATGGAGGAATATCAACAGCGGAGGTGATCCAGAACACGTAAGACCGAGATTTATGGAAAGTCATGAACGGTTACGCCAGGTGGGCATGGCACTTGATAATGATTATAATTTGGCGCTCGTAGAAGTAAGGGGAAGAAATAGAGACTAGATGACACAATAGACAACATAAATAAACACATATGCATAATTTGGCGCTCATAGAAGAAGGGGAAAGAAATAGAGACTAGAGGACACACTAGACCAGTGTTTCCCAACCACAGGGGGGGGGGGGAATTCGATTGTTGAGGGGGGCAATTCGAAAATGGAAGAAATCGGTTGGACATAACAAAACGGGGAGACTTTAGACTGAAGCTAACTAAATTGGAACCTGATATAAAATCTCTTTGCAGCAAGCATCAAGCGCAAGGATCTCACTAAATTTAAATAAATACTAATAATTAAAATAATATAGAAAAATCTTTCATTAAAATGATTTTGTACTTGAATTTCAGTTCTCTATTATATGTCTTGAAAATTTACTTACTGTATTTGTTCAATAATTTTTAGCAGTTATCGGTCCTTTGGCTAGGATTGGGTGCATTTGCTGCTCTCCCCCCCCCCCCCCAGTAGTGCGGGCCGGGATGATCAAATAAAAACCCATCACATATCTTCACCTAAGATGTGGGCCCGGTGGACCACTGTGGGCATTAGCTCACAGTGAGACTAAGGATCCACACAAAAAAGGGGGAAGGCGGTGGAACCAGCTTGTCTAGGGTAACCGTCAACCCCCCCCCCCCTCCCCCCCACACACACACACCAAAAAAAAAAAAAATACAAAAAAAAAAAAATTCACCCAACACACCCGACACACAGCTCTGGCCCCTCTGGGAACCGTGAGTCCTTCTAAAAAAAAAATTCAAGTTTCTTTGGTGAACATTTTAATTTTTGAATAATAAAAGTGATGCATAGCCTATGTTTGGAAAGGGGGGGGGGGGGAGGCATACGAATTTTAGAAAGGCTCAGGTGGGGTATAGCACACAAAATGTTGGGAAACACTGCACTAGACAACATAAACATTGAGAGCTATAGGTACCGACCGGGATTCGAACCTGCCCCCTCCACATGACGACAGCGCCGTCCTATACATGCATTTGGCGCACTGAACATATGAGGCTTGACTAATATTTTTATATCCCAATCCACTGTGTGTTTGAACCCATGCCCAACAGGCCGACAGACGAGCGTCTAGTGTCTGCCCTACCGCGACAGTATTGTACGGGTTATAGTTGTTTGTCCTTTATAGGATGTCGCAGTAAACCCCCAGCATTTTTTTTTTCAGTTTGTGATGTCTTGACAAGTTTACTTTCAGTAGTGTAATATTGCTTTCTGAACGACCGGTACCCGTACCTTTTGTGTGGGAAACCAACGCAAAGTGGTCTGATTCCAAATTGCCAGCAGTCGTGCTTCGAACGCGGGTATGCAGAATTACGAATTGCGCCCGTAACCGATGCGCCGCAGAATCGGCTATTGTAAGGGTTAAAAAAGTTAGTTGTGTATCCTTTACAAGAGGCTACAGTCAACCCCAAAATTTTTTGCTGTTGTGGTCTCTTGGCAAGTTTACGTTCATGAGTTTGCCATTGCTTTCTGAACGACCGGCACCCATACTATTTTGTAAAAAAAATCAACGCGAAGCATTCTGCTTCCAAATCGCCAGCAGTTGTGTTTCGAACGCGGGTATGCGGGATTACGAACTGCGTCCGTAACTGCGTCCACGGAGCCGATTGTAAGGGTATGTTTGGTAAATTGTGCAGCTCTATGGTTGTACCCATCAGATGTCGCAGACTGACGGCCATCCAACGACGCCGACAAACCCTCCTCAGGAACATGTGATGTTGCTGATCCTACCGACGCAGCAGCACTCGCCCTCGTCATACCTCCACTCTCCAACATTTTGCCACCGGCTGAGCTTTCCTTTGTTTTTTAAAAACCTCACTGTCAGCCCGCTCGAGCCGCTCGCGTGTGCGTGTTGCTGTTTCCGACAGCTTCTTGTTTAGATCGTGTTCTGGGCTGTTGTTAGCTGTTTTTATTTTTTTATAATTTATTCCCTGAATTTTCAACATTATTATTATTAAATTACTGTGAAAAATATTGCCATTATCATAATTTTATGCATCCGTGTTCACTTGTTCCTAAATATCGCATGCACGTGCGTGAAATGGATGTTGAAATGTGGTATACAGAGTTGTAAATGCTAAATATGTTTAGTGTTTTGTGTTAGGAAGTGTGAGCCCAACAGTTGCGGATAGTTGGTAGCAGATCATTGGAAAGGTGAGCAGAAGATCGCATGGTGGAAGATAACTAAATAGGATTACAATTCACACAGGTGGTAAGTAAAATTAAACAATTTGATTATGCATTCTTGCTAATTTTCAGCCGAGGTCGGTTTAATTGAGTCACATAATTTTTATGTGTTTGATATGCCTGGGGAAAAAAAATCCTGTGTCGTAAATATATTGTGCAAGTTATGGCTGAGTTTATTTGTTACTTGCATGGTATGGTTTTAAAACTGTATTTGTGTTAAGATTAAGCAATTCTACAGCAAATAATACACAATTCTGTGAAGAATCCCATCATCGCGTAGTTTCAACCGCTTTGTTTCCAATCAAACAGTCTAATTTGTATAACGAATAATGCACTCGTTTGCTACCTAGAATAACGCACTCGTCTACCAGCTCGGTGATAGTGAGTTTATACAACCCGCGAGACGGGATACTTTTATTTTAAAAACCAGGATACAGCTCCGGGTCGGCCCAATTCCATACAATGAAAAAAAAGAAACATATAGGATATCGAAATGGTGCAGACTACGGTGTACCCCAGTGCCGTTTGGACAATTATCAGATGGACTTAGCATCATATCATCTTTAATATGATCCACTAGTAGAGACATAGGGTCTTTTATGTTTGAGCCGCGCTGTCAATGCTTACCTCAGTCAGTGCCTACTTGTTAGTAAAACACGGGACAGGGAGTCTGTCTTGTGGGGAAGGAGGTCTGGTCACTTGTGTGGGGGTAATGAGGATCCATATTCACCAATATTATATCATCATCACTAACATCATCATCATCATCATCATCATCATCATCATCATCATCATCATCATCATCATCATCATCATCATCAATCATCATCATCATCATCATCATCATCATCATCACCACTATTATCATTATCACCACTATCATTGTCATCGCCATCATCATCAATTCTATCATCATCACCATCACCAACATCAACATTACCACCACAATTATCATCAACATTACCACATCACCACAACCATCATCATCACCACCATTGCCACCGCCACCATCACCACACCATTACCACCACCACCACCTGTACCACCACCACTACCATCATCATCACCACCATCATTACCACCACCACCTCCACCACCACCACCACCACCACAACCACCACCACCACCACCACCACCATCACCACCACCACCACCACCACCACCACCACCACCACCACCACCACCAAGACCACCACCACCACCACCACCAAGACCACCACCACCACCACCATCATCATCACCACCACCACCACCACCACCACCACCACCACCACCACCACCACCACCACCATCATCATTATTACCACAAAAACCATCATCATCACCATTACCACCACCACCACCACCTCCACCACCACCACCACTATCATCACCATTACCACCACCACCATCACCATCACCATTACCACAACCACCATAATCATCCTCATCACCACCATTACCACCACCACCACTATCATCACCATTACCACTACCAGCACCACCATCATTATCATCATCATCATCATCACTAAAATTATCATCATCATTATCATCATTATCATTGTCGTATATTATATACTTCGCACGTAACAGTTCCCGAATACAAGAATTTTAGCCACCATCATGTCTGTCTTACCTATTCCCGGTCTATCTTTATGTTCTATGTTTTTATCAGAATTCAGTTTCCCTGTCTGATTACAATTTCGGCCTCGACTTGAGGCTCAGACGATTTGACCACTACGCCTGGGACTCACAACTCAGCCTCACGGAGGAGGCACGAGGACCAGAGACAACATTGTTTGTTATGTCACTGATAAAGACTTGTCGAAACAAGGCCCGATCGATGAGTTCAGAAAGATTAAAGATCAAATGACCTATTTAGCTCCGGAAGCTGAGAATGTCTTTCCAAGGGAATAAGCACACACTGGCAGTCTGGGTAAATTTAGAAAAATGCGTTTATATAAAGTATGGAAGGAAGGAAGGACTGAAATTAAACTGGCAAAAATGCAGGTTTGTGGGATAATGTACAGATAGAACAGCCACTATCTTGAGAACAGAACTGTCGTGACAAAAGAATAAAGACAAACCAGCATGAAAATGTTGTTGGAACAATGTGTTCCCAAAGGAGAAATGCTCCTACCAATAGTATTCTTAGCGTACAAAAGTGACTTTACAACCAGAGTACACTTTGGTCTATGCAGATGACTAAGAAACGTGGACTTCTATAGAATGCATTAGTACAACAAACAACAAAATGCAGCAAGCCCTATTCATGTAAGAGATGTAGTCAAGAACGAGGCTAGGGAAGATAAGTGAGGAGAAAACAAGTCACCGTGTTTTCCATCTCAAATAAATTACATCAAACTAAGCTTTGTTTGAATGCAAAACAACGTATTCTCTTAGTGAATGTAAACACAGAAGTCACAAACAATATGTTGCACGATTTATTGCCTGGCATATTTCGCAGCATCTCATCGTGTGCATACTGGATAGTAATTTATCGTTTGAAGTGAATTAATCAAAACTACTTAAGGTGAAACAATTAAAACAAATAGTTACAGGTATTTTTCAAATATTGAGCCACCGTTATCCCCATGGTAATTTCAAATTTAACACGAACTCTTTCCGCTTGCAAAACACCGGCTGGAATCGCCTAATTGCTAGCGCCTCAGGATTTTTGAGCAATCCTTTATTGTTCCTTGAATGCTGTATACGAAACGCATTTTCTTTGTTCGTGCTCTGGCCATGATCTTTGCATGGGTATTGAGGTTGTGCAGAGGCCATCATGGTTGTCTTCCTTGCCTTTTATCTTTGAATATAATATTTGAATGAAAAAAATACTGCACTAGGAAGCCGGGAATTCTAAGGTGTTACGTTTGATCGGTTGAGACAAATCGAACAAAAGCAAGGCAACGAATGTCGATCATGAAATGTCTTGCTGGTGCAACATGGGAAGCAGATGAGAAAGTTCTCAAGAAGATATACACTCGACAAGTGAAGGCGGTACGACAATACGGTATTCAAGCAAGGGCAACAGGAACTAAGTCACCCAAAACAAAATCATTTAAGTCCAACATCAAGGAATGTGAATGATAACTGGAGGCATGAAAACAACGCCTGCTGATAAACTGGACAAGATTACGGGACTTAGGCAAAGACAAATTTTAATGGAACAAAGAAGACAGCCAGTTGCTGCCGGAAAGTTCTTAAGTAACTTCAGAATATATATATATATATATATATATATATATATATATATATATATATATATATATATATATATATATATATATAAGAGAGAGAGAGAGAGAGAGAGAGAGAGAGAGAGAGAGAGAGAGAGAGAGAAAGGGAGGGAGGGGAGAACGAACGAACGAACGAACAAACTTTATTCTCAAAAGGATAAGAATTGGGCACGCAGGCCCGTCTACCTTTCTGCCCTTCTATCACTCTCTTTCATACATTATTTCATTCACACATCTTTCAAGGCTAACAGAGAACAGCAACAATATAAAAGATATGCATTATAAAGGCATGGGCAAAATGCGAAAGATAGAGAGAAAGAGAGAGAGAGAGAGAGAGAGAGAGTGAGAGAGAGAGAGAGAGAGAGAACGAACGGGCGAGTGACCTTTATTTTCAAAGGGTAACGAACTGGGCACGCAGGCCCGTCTTACATCAGGCCCTTCCAATAACTCATCTGTCATAGAGAGAGAGAGAGAGAGAGAGAGAGAGAGAGAGAGAGAGAGAGAGAGAGAGAGAGAGAGAGAGAGCGAGAGAGAGAGGCGTTGAAGACAACATCAGAAATGTTGACAGAAACCAATAACGAGAAACAAATAGCTCTCTTTACGGATGCGAAATCAGTTGTTACAAAACCGAGGAGCTGAAACAGCATTCATCTAGTTAGTCGACAGATCATCCTCATCGCAGATCGAACCATTCAGTCCATAATTGCTCAGATCCCCTCAGTAAATCCCACAGCGTGTTGCGGCTAACGACACCAGTTATGTGTTATTTTATTAATCTTCTTTGGCTTCCTGCATAATGTTCTGTTTTGGCCACACCTCTGTTAACTTGCTGTTCTCGCAGTCTGACCATGGTTGTAGATTCACAGTCATCACCTGGTTCTCGCAAATGACTTATTTCTCGTGGAGTATTCAGTATATAAGCCTGGCCCATGGCTCCTCCACCCTTCACAGTAGCCTTACCAGCAAGCCTGTCAGTCTGCTCATTTTCTTTTAAACCCGCATGCCCTGGCACGAAAACGAAATTATCCTTTGCCAACCGTGACAGCTCCAGCGACAACAACCACTGTCTTCGGACCCACTCCATCTCAATCTTCCTGAGCATACTCATTGAGTCACGAAGGAAACATGCCCTAGTGAATGTCTGTGTTTCGAGCCATGTAATTGCTTTACTTACTGCCATGACTTCCATAGTCAGACTCCTTGTGGTCAAAGCAAAAGCACCATAATCTTCCTCCACAATTCTCCATATTCTAGTCATATTCTCATATAGTCCATATTCTCCAATCATAATGATGCGGACACCAGGGATGCAGTTAGAGAGGAGTTATCTGGCACCACGAAGAATATGCAGTATGAAGACATCATACGGGTGAAAGATGTTAAACACATTTTGAAAAAGGCAAAAGACACGGCACCAAGGCCCGATGGGGTCAGGTATGGCCACATGAAGGGTTTGAGCGATGCAGACCTGGAGGAGATGACCGACTGCTTTAACCAGAGCATTAGGACAGCATCAGTACCGCAGGATTGGGAGCACAGCTATCTCATCCCTCTCCCAAAACTATTCAAGGATCTTCAAAACAATGTTTTCCCGTAGTGAATTTGAATAACGAAGACACAAACAATAGATTGTACGATTTCTGCCTGGCATATTTCGCTGCATCTCGTCAGGTACATACTGCAGAAATCACACAACTTACGTGAATTAACTAGATAAATCCTTCAAGTTGAAATATACACATATTCGCACAGTAATGTCAATTATCTACCACGGTAATTTTAAGCTGACTAACATCTCTTTCTGTTTGCACAATTCTGGCTTGCGTTGATTGATCATAATTGCTTCTGTAAATTTTAACAAGCGAGTATTTTGTGTGTTAAACAACACGCGAAAGGCAGTGTCTCTGTAAACCACATGGCCGCTCTCGACAATGTGCCTACCAATTTAAGACGCCGGGAGCTTCCGGTGTGTCGGTCCCACGAGGTTAGCATCTCCTGTGTGTTGTATCTTGTTGACCCATTGAGGTATGTGTTCTGACACTCGTTTGTTAAGCTGTCTCTCTGTTCTACCAATGTAGAAGGCCTGGCATCTACATGTGAATTCAAGGATCATTCAAAGCTTAGCGGCTTTAGAATAATCACCCTTCAAAATACATTTGGGAAGGTTCTAGAGAAGATAGTCGCTGTCAAGCTGCAAGAGTTTTTGGAAAGGGGGAATCTTCTTCCAAGAGGACTGGGGATCTACAGGCCAGGAAAAGATACCTGGTCAAAAGCAGCCACTTTTGCCTTTGACGTTTGTGAGGGGTTCCAGAGTAGACAGGAAACGATGGCGGCAGCGCTTGATCTCGAGGATGCGTACAATAGAGTTCGATATTTGAATAACGAAGACACAAACAATAGATTGCACGATTTATTGCCTGGCATATTTCGCTGCATCTCGTCAGGTACATACTGCAGAAATCACACAACTTACGTGAATTAATTAGATAAATCCTTCACATTGAAATATACACATGTTCGCACAGTAATGTCGATTGTCTACCACGGTAATTTTAAACTGACTAACATGTCTTTCTGCTTGTTCGATATGATATTTTGATGACCGCACTGATGGAGAAGGGGGTCAATCCCTGGTTGGTGAACTGGATAGCAGCCGTCCTGCATTCTCGTCGGGTTGCTCTCCGTCTGGGTGCATGGACCTCAGAGCCACATATTTTAACCCCGGGACTGCCACAGGGATCTGCAGTCTCACCGGTACTCTTTAATGTGTATACGAGCAAGATTGCAAACCTAGAAGCACCAGGGGTTGGAAGAATACTAACATTTGCAGATGATATTCTTGCATATAGGCAGGGGAGAGATAGGGAGCAAACAGCCCGGGAGTTACAGGCGACAGTAGATAAAGTGATTGACTGGTGCACTGAAATGAGTGCTGTCATCCACCCGGAAAAGGCGGCTGTTTGGTGGCGCTCTCTGGACAACAGGATTGTGAGAGCTGATGTCCCAAGCCTCGCGATAGATGGTAGAAATGTCAGCAGAGAGAACAAACTGGAGTATCTGGGGATCACATTTGACAGGAGCCTATCCTTCAAGGACCATGTGGAGACGGTTGTGACAAGATCTCAAAAGGGACTCAGTGCACTTAAAACTATGGCTGCAATGAACACGGAGCAGAGAATGCTTTTCAGACTATACCAGCACTTGATCCTCTCAGTAATTGATTATGGATTAGGACTGCTCACTGTCTCAGAGAGTCAGCTGGTGAAGTTAGAGCGCATACAGAACGAAGCTATGCGGGTCATTCTGGGATGCACCAGAGACACCCCAGTAGTGTGTATGCGTTACATCATTGGTCTGCCGACTGTTGCTGGTAGGCTCATGGTGATGCAGGCGAAGGCATACCTCAGAGTAGCTGCAGACACAGACCACCCACTGCATGAGGGGCTGGACGCAGTTAAGGGTCAGCGACTGATAAGAGGGAAATCATGGATGGCTCAGGCGGAGGATACGATCAGACAGGTGTGCCCCTTGGAGAACATTAGGCGTAGAGAGGAGTGGGTCAGAGTGCCAGCGGAGCAGTCAGACTTGTGCAGAGTTATAATCACAGTAAGCCGGGAGTGCAGGGAATGGCCAGCAGGGGCCACGGAAGTGGAAATCCAGCAACTAATTCAGGACAATGCTCACTCGGGTGATGTGATTATCTACACAGATGGTTCGGTGTCAAGAGGTGAGAGAAGTGGCTGGGGGTTCATAGCCAAAGCTAATGGTCGACGTTTGGTGCAGGAGAGCCTGGCATATGATACCACAACATCCAGCTTAAGAATGGAGATGGAGGCGGTCACTGCGGCTTCAGCTGGGTGGAGAATACGACACATGCACACATCGTGATTGTAACTGACTCAGAAAGCATGTTGACGAGAGTGAGGACGGGCAGGCTTCGTGCGGTGTGGCTTGCTTCGCTTCGGAGGTCACGGGTGACAAGCATCGCCTGGATCTTTTCTCCGGGGCATGCCGGTGTGCTGGGAAATGAACAGGCGGACAGATTGGCTGGCTCTGCAGAACTTGGTGGAGTATTGATACATGACAAGGCAGACGTGGTTGCGGCCTTGTGGCAACACGTGTACACCTCGGAGGAGCAAATGGATTACCATGGTCTGGCAAGAATGAGACAGCGAGGAGTGACGAGGGGATCTGGCCGACGCTCAACGCTCAGAGGAAAGGCGAGACGGACATATAATCAGATTGCTACTGGTACTATTGGTGTTGGAACTCTTCGCTGGCTGCTGAGGATGGGGACGGAGCACTTATGGGAATGCCCCGAATGCTGTGATGTCGATTCCTAAATCAATCAATCAATCAATCAATCAATCAATCAATCAATCAATCTCCATATTCTCCCTCATAATTGTCTCTCCAGAGTACATCTAGCAGACCCAAGAGCAACACTACATGGTTACGCCATAAATGAAAAAGGGTTGTAATACAATGAATCCCCTCATAGTGTAACATACCTGTAATGAATAAGCTCGCAGATTGGCACAAGAAGGTGGAAGAATACCCCAGCTTGACATAGACAAAACCCGCGATTAGGCCAAAAGATTTATAAGAAGCAATTGTAGGTAGAACCGGAGTCGTCGGGGAAACGGTTAGGAAGTTGCACTAACAATGGCAAGAGCGAGGGCGCAAGGAGTTTGACATCTGGATATGCCTGTCGCTATTGGATGGTGAAGGTGGGGGACACTGGTAACCTATTCCTCCGTGCATTCAGTATTATTATTAGTATATCATTATTATTATCATCATCATTAGCATCACCATAAATATCACTATCGTCATTAACATCATAATTATCATCAACATCACTATCATCATTAACATCATCACCACAGCCATTATTATTCCCATTCAGACCTGCAAAGTGTGATAGTGCTAACACTTGATATACCCTCAGCAGGGACTTGTACATTGACAGGGACAAATGGGAATCACCGTATCCAGGTCCAGAGAAAGATGATGCATATTACCAACTCAACCGAAGAAAACAAGTAACAATCTTTAGACTCCAAAGAGGACACGATAGGGTAGAATACCACATATTTAATAAAGTAAAGATAGCAGATACTGATGAATATAACCGTGGAGCTTAAGAAATGTCAGCTAACCATGTATTTATACTGACGAATAAAAAGATGTCAATTGCAACGAGAGAAAAAAGTTTTCCAGTGCTACATAGAACCTATACATTTGTACAGATGTCAGACATGACATTGAGCACAGCAAGCTGAAAAAAACAAACAAACATATAATGGTAGTGGAGATGTGGTTTCTGAGGATAATACAGAGAATACCATGGACAGACAAAAACCAATGAGCAATTCCGTAAAGAAGAGAATAAGAATCGTAAACTGTTTAAAGAAATTAGATGTAGACAGTCAAAATTGTTTGGACACGTTATGAGAATAAATAAATCACATAACTTGGTGAAAACTGACAAGATTTTAGGAGAACAGTACAAAGGGAAGGCAGAGAAGTAAATGTCTGGGTGGATTGGCCACGAAGCATGGTCGAGACAAAAACACAGAGCTGATACACGACTCTGGTGATCGAGTGAGATGGCGAAGCATGACACCCCACGCTTATCGACACGGTGCATGATGATGATGAAACATGTGTTGCCGGCATGTCAAACATGTACAAAACAGGAAGAACTGTTTTCGAATACACCCACTCCTAGATAACAGGATGCTCCTATGCCACATGGTAGATGAGGAAAACTAAATAGGACGGGAAGATACTTTTACATCCCTGGGTAGAAGAGGAGTTGAGTTGAGTTGAGCTGAGTTGAGTTGAGTTGAGTTGAGAAGAACCAACATCACAGCACTCGGGACATTCGCATACGTGCTCCGTCATCATCTGCAACAGCTAGCGATGAGTCCCAGCACTAATGACACAAGTAGCAGTCTGATTTTATGTCCATCTTTCCTTTCTTCGAAGTTTTGAGTGAGGCCATATCATCTAGTCCAGTGGTTCTCAACCTTTTTGGCCCATGCCTCCCTTTACTATATGTTCAGAACGTCATCTCTCCCCCCCCCCTTTCGAATTTCCTCCATATAAGCCCCCCCCCCCCCTTCCCCACCATTACACAGGATACATAAAAATGGAAGCTAAATTTAATAACACATACTAGAACAAGTCTAGACATCTACATAAAACGTGATTTGCGGGTCTACTTACGTTATAAAACAAATTTCATTAGAGTGAGAAGTACAGAACCGTAACATTTAGAGGGAAAAACAATATCAAGTAACCGGTTCTTGTATTAATGCGATTTTGAAATAATCTTAATTCCCTCCTGGAAAACCTAAGATTCCCCCCTGGGGGGGGGGGAATTCCCCACCGGTTGAGAACCACTGATCTAGTCATTCCCTGCTGTGCCATTCTCTTCAAGCCGTGATTATTTCTGTCGTTCGCTTTGAACTCAGAAGTAGTCCATAAACGTGCTACTATTTCTAATGCCCTGGACTGAATTTTGCGTGTGGATTCATCATCATCATCATCATCATCTTCCACTTCTGCCGTCAAGCCTCGTGGGGAGGAATAATTTGCGTTCCAGCGCCCGGTGGACGGCACTGGATAGTGTCATTCCGTGTGGTTGTACTATGTCTCTGATGTCGTCAATCCATTTTCTTCTTGGACGTCCTCGTGGTCTCGTCGCAGATGATCTTTAATGTAAGGCCAGTGATGGTAGTTGCTGGTGTTGCATTCTAACGACATGGCCAAACCACTTGATCTTCTGTCTTTCAATAAATGTGGCACAAGGTGTTGATCCCACAGTCTGTCTGATAGTAGCATTTCTTACTCGGTCGTGTGGATTACCTGTCCCTATTACCAGTGTCCCTCGTCATCAGGCGAACCCACTTCGACTTCAGAGGACTCGTAATTTACGTCCCCAAGTCAAGGACAAAAGTCAACATTTTACTTAAAATGACCGGCGCAGAGGTTGAACCCGCTACCTCGGCATCAGCACACGGGATGTTTAAGAACGAGCGTTGTGACCCATTCGGCCATGCTGACCCCCGAAGCAAGCCGTGATGATATACCCGCTCTTCTGCACACTTTCCAAAAGGCAGCAATCACATCTCTTCATGCACCCGTACTTCACCAAGAGTTGCAGGCAGGCCCATCTAATCTGTCCGGCTGCTCGTTTCCCACCATACCAGCATGTCCAGGGTAAAACATGCACCTGATTCCTTCTATTTTTGATTTTTGTATGGAATCCGGCCACTCTACCCGAAGCATGACTGTCTTCACATGTCTCATCATACTTTATGAGTCCGTTACCATTACGACATGCGTGTGCTGTTTGTCTTGCAGTCAGAGGAACGCCACCGTGAAAGCCTTCTACATTCTCAGAGTGGATGTAGAAGAGGGTAGAAGAGGAAAGACTGCATAGGATGGTTATTTACGTCTGTACTCCGGGGTAATAGAGGAAAGAGTAAATAATACTATAAAACACTTCAAAACCCCGTGATAGAAGAGACAAGACTAAATGGGATAGTAGGATACATCAGCATTACACGATAGAAGATTACAGACTAAATAGGATGGTTAGATACATCTATACCTTACTAGGTGTCGTGTCCTCCTTTACAGTGTCGTCCCTGGAGTGAAGAGAGTCGACACCCACATTATAATATTTTTTTCCTCTCAATATTCTGGAGAATCCACCAGCTTCCGTCCAACACACTCCATCAGCCTATGGACACCTTTTCCTATCACTCTCTCTCACTGTCGTACTATGCCCCCTTCTCATACTTCCCCAACGCAACGTATTCAACAACTCTTGCTTCTAAAAAATAATACAGCTTAATTTATTAAAAGAAAAGTGTAACGTATATGAGACGTGTATGCGAAGAAAATGTGTGACGTGTTCTATAAAGTGTGTAGAATCGGACTCTCAGACAACAACCCAGTCAGCTGATCCCAGCAAGGATAGACCACAGCACGTTACGTCAGAACATGTACATCTCACCCAGTGCCGAAACCATCCTGCTGGATACTGATTTGCCTCTGTAGACCTCTGGTAATCCCATTTCATGATCTTCCGAAATAGACACCGGTGGTATTAACAGTTAATCATGGACCGGTTGCACCCTACACAATGTCCGTTCCTATCGTTCCTAAAACAATGCACAAGTCCTTTGTAGTGTGTACACAGTTATTAATGTTAATTGTTAATGTACTTGATCCTCACTCGTGTCTATCTAGCCTCAAGTATCATGTCGTGTGTTCTATTACACGAGCTTATATCACACTCACTATGTAACTATTATAATTAATGTTCTCGGTTAGTTACTACTGTCTGATGCTGTGTGGTGCATCAGTAATCATCACCCGTCTTTGGTGAATCATCTTCCTTCTAGCTTTAGTTACGTTCTGTACGAAACTTTATTGACTGTTCCACTGGTGTTCTTCCGAAGGGGATTTGAACCTTTCCTAAAAACTTGTTGAGTTTCCTCGGATCTGGTAGGGAACCTAGGATAGAAACAACACATCTGGTGATAGTACTAGTCACTGATCCTACCGGCTGAGTGTAAGCCTATTGCCTTGCTTAATGATCTTTAGCTAACTAAACTTTGTCATAGAGCAGATTAGCTACCCACCTAGGGCCGAATCAGGCTATGACAAGGAAAGACCCATACAGAGTACAAAACCCCAGCGGGCAATTCCCCCGTCTCCCAATTATCCATCATTACTCGATGCTTAACTAGCATAGCTTATCACCACTACCCTACTCTATTCTTAACTAGCAGAGCTAATATCACTATTCTACTCTAACTAGTTTCCACTAACAGTGCTAATCATCACACTATAGTTTTAACAAGGCTACAGTCTATATTACTTAGAACTAATAGACTATATTGACTACCTTATGCAAAACCGCCTCATTCCCGGGATGGCTACTACACTTTGCCATAACGGCACATGCTAGTTAATCTTAAATAAATCTAACACTGTAGAGCTCTCCCACAAACACGTCCATCATAATCCACGGTTTTGGTCAACTCCTTTTCTCCCAATCATGGTTTATGGCAAAACCTAAAATTGGTCACGTGATATGGGTAACGTCCTGCAGGTGTTATTTGCTCATATCATCCATTGTCAAGAATCGATTTTCTCCTGCCTAGTCACTGTCAAAGTTGTCATCACTTGTTTCGACTCCCCCAACAAACTAACGAGTTACTGTATGATCCCAACAACAGTTTTTCCCAACAAGCTGCCAGTCTTCTTGATGTTCCGGAAACTAAGAATTGACAGAGGTACTGTTTACTTCCGTGCTGAGTACTTCCGTTTTCCCTCTGATATGTTATTGACTTGTCAAAGCGATGTATGATTCAGCGCACTCACTTCCTCTATACATCTGCCACTGTTAATTATGTCCGACAGGTGATGGTCAACATCCGATTGCCCCTATGATCCCACGGCTTCCATCTGTATTCAAATGTTGACAAACTGTCAAAGTGATGCCGGGACCCGTCTCCCTCACCACTGAGTGTTCCCGAACCGTCGACCAGATGTAAACACGTGCAGTTACATTTCCTGGATTTGTTGAAACAACCTGTGGCCTCGAACATCCGCTAATTCAGATCGCCCTTTATTCTCATCACTGGTTAAATCATGTTGGGCCATTATGTGACACTAGGGTACTGGTCTAACATTACTGGTTGCCTGGAAACAAATCTGCTAAACAGTCGTTCGCATTTTAACATAATGTCTAAAGTTTAAGAGGGCACACTTGATCAGGATCCCTGACCAGTCCGCAGCTGCCTACACTCAAAGGTAGAAGAGGCAAGACTAAATGGTCATTGATTAATACAAACCCGACATCATGGTACTCAGAGCAAACTCCCGGCTGCTCCATCCCAATCATCACGTCTCTGGGTGCTTATCGTGCCAGTATGATGATGATTGTAAACACTTCGGATTCCTCCAATCATAACTCCCTTTCTTCCGGAACCACACTTAAACCAAAGATTAGAGAATCCTTGAAAATGTTGCTACTTTGAGTCAGATGTCTTCACTCAGCAGTAGGTCGTAGACTGTCTTCACAATCTCTCCTTTTGTCCACTGTGAGTGCTCTCAATTCATAATATTTAATGAATAATAATAATATTAATTATTCATGACTGGTTGTATTTGGCAGATAAAGTTTGTACTGAATCTGGAAGACAGTCTCATGCCCACCTCCTTTTGGTCGCCTTTTACGACTGCAAGGCACGTTACATGGTGCTCCTGTTTTGCTTCCCTTAATGCTCCCGGCAAACATGGGTAGAAACCTCATTAATCGACTCTCATGGCATGAAATGACCAGGTGTTCACATGCATCCACTGTGCACGAACATTTACAGCGCGAATTGGCCTTAACAGTCATATTCACCACCGCCATGAGTTGTAGTTATTAAGCCTTTTTGAAGCACAATGTAACAAACTATCGTCTGTCAAAACGGAAAGGTGCCAATGTATGGCATGTATGGTAGGTAAACCACTGAATATACTGAAACCACTGACTATATTTAAACCACTGATTATACCTACACTTCTGACGATCTAAACTTCTGACTATACCTAAACTTATCGCTATACCTAAACTTCTGACTATACCTAAACCACTGACTATATCTAAATCAATGACTATATCTAAACCACTTACCATATCTACACTTCTTACTATACATAAACCACTGACTATACATAAACCACCGACTATACCTAAACTACTGACTAAATCTAAACCAATGACTATATCTAAACCACCGACTATATCTACACCATTGACTATATACCTAAACCAATGACTATATCTAAACCACTGACTATACATAAACCACCGACTATACCTAAACTTCTTACTATACCTAAACCACTGACTATACATAAACCACCGACTATATCTACACTTCTTACTGTACCTAAACCACTGACTATACCTAAACTTCTGACTATACCTAAACCTCTGACTATACTTACACTTCTGACTATCTAAACCACTGACTATACCTAAACTTCTGGCTATACCTAAACTTCTGACTATGCCTAAACCACTGACTATATCTAAACCAATGACTATATCTAAACCACTTACCATATCTACACTTCTTACTATACCTAAACCACTGACTATACATAAACCACTGACTATACATAAACCACCGACTATACTTAAACCACTGACTATATCTAAACCACTGACTATACCCTAACCACCGAATATACTTAAACCAATGACTATACTTAAACCACTAACTATACCTAAACCATCTCGTGTGGAAGTGCTTATCCCGCCCGTCTCGCGATCCATAGGTTGTAAGTTCGATTGCGGGCCACGTTGTTCGGTTCCAAGTGTAATTTTCTCGGAGACTACCGGGGTCGGCGCTAGAGCTACGGAGTTCATGCTTTGTGCGACGCTCTCGGCAGACCACCATGCGGAAAGAGACCGAGTCATATGGGTTAACCACAGGTGCAATGAAGTCGACCCTCTTGCCCTTTAAGCCAATTTTAAATCACAAACAGCCAAAAGTTGCGGGGGTTGGTTGTGATGTCCTGTAAAAAGACATGTAGCTTGCCCTAACTTTGGTTACAGGAAACATCTCAGTGGGTTGGAATGAACCGGCATGGGAGGCGTGGTTATTAGAAGAAGAGGCTGTGGTCGCCCAGCACGATGATGAACACAATGAAGACATTGTGCGCATGGAAATGCGTGAGGCAGGAAAATGGCAACGGACGAAATCTTCTCACTTGCCGTAATGAGAGGGAGGTGATGAGAGCGAGATGATGAGAACGAGGTGATTAGAGCGAGGTGACGAGAGCGATGTGATTAGAGCGAGGTGACGAGAGCGAGGTGATAAGAGCGAGGTGATGAGAGCGACGTTATAAGAGCGAGGTGATGAGAGCGAGGTAATGAGAGCGAGGTAATGAGAGCGAGGTAATGAGAGTGAGTTAATGATATACTGGCTGGTACATTTCGATGCATCTGGTGCATACTGCAGAGTTAGATATCATATGAAGAGAATACATGAGCAATGCTTAAACTTAGACAATTAAAACATATAGTTACAGGTAATGTTCGTATGTAGTGTATGTGAATGTACTTGTAATTCACGTCCACAAGTCAAGGACGAGAAGTTCACATTTAAATCCAACCGACCGGTGTAGGAAGAAAATCCGCTACACCGAGCGCACAAGAAGTTTAAGAGCGAGCGCTCATAACGACTTCCCCCATGACGTAAAGAAAGGACAACTAGCTAAATCGCTGCCCATACCTGCAATTCCGTGGCACCATCACCAGAATCGCCTGCCAAAGCTGATGATCCCTCTGTTGTGTTTGGCCCTAGCCGTGCCAATAATTAATCCATTCTTGCACCTTATACGTCGGCTGTATTGTTGTAACGTGTCCACATTTTTCTCTCCGCCTGCTGCCATCCATCTTTTTATCCACGGTGGCTGTACATAATCTATGTGATGCGGGTCGGGGTGGTGGTTGCAAGATCAGCTCCTGGCTCGCCTACACGCTCGTTGTTGATTTTTGTTTTTGTTTTTATAATGTAATGCATTTTGCACCAATCAAATCTATGCGCGTTGCACAACAACCACCAGATATCATGATCATGTGACATGTTGTGTGGCGTAGGCGATGATGTTTCCCCACCAGCAACTGTTTTCTGTGTCCTGGATTAGGCATTGGTGATTTTGTCATACTATTGTATTCCTTCTCCACGGCTACATCTGGCCAATTTATCACCGCGGCTCCACCTTGCCTCTTTATCACCATCTCCATCTTGCTAATTTATCACAATCGCCATCTTGCCAGTTTATCACCATCTCTATCTTGTTACTTTATCACAGCGTCTCCATCTTGCCACTTTAACAACGCGGTTCCATCTTGCCACTTTATCATCGGGGATCCATCTTGCCACTTTATCACCATCTTCATATTACCGCTTCATCACCGCAGCTCCATCTTGCCACTTTACCACTTCATCTTCTCTCTTTATCGCCATCTCCATCTTGCCACTTTATCATCATCTCCATCTTGCCACTTTATTGCCGCGAATCCATTTTGCCACTTTATCAACGCGACACCATCTTGTGACTTTATCACCATCTCCATCTTGCCACTACATCACCGCGGATTCATCTTACCACTTCATCACCGCAGCTCCATCTTGCCACTTTATCTCCGCGACTCCATCTTGCCACTTTACCACTTCATCTTGCCTCTTTATCACGATCTCCATTTTACCACTTTATCATCATCTCCATCTTGCCACTTTATCACCGCGGATCCATCTTGCCACTTTATCACCGCGACTCCATCTTGCCACTTTACCACTTCATATTTGCCACTTTATCACCGCGGATCCATCTTGCCACTGTATCACCGCGGATACATCTTGCCACTTTATCACCATCTCCATCTTGTCACTTTATCACAATCTTCATCTTGTCACTTTATCACCATCTCCGTCTTGCCACCTTATCACCACTCCATGTTTGTTAGCTCATCAATTTGCATGTTCATACAGTCACGATTGTGTCTTGGTATGATGCTCATTTGTCTTTTTGAAATTGTGAAATTGCCCACAGCAGCGTTTTCATACACCACTAGGAACAGCATTGATCGGATTCCTTACAAAGCAACAAGATGGTCTTAATTTTGCTGATGACAATGTCCATCCTGTCTCGCACCCGAAATAAGAATCAAGATGAATTGAACATTCTTAAACCCGGGAAGGTAACCCGGTCAACAAATGCCTGAAGAAGTCGGATGTGTCGGCCGAAAGGTGCAAATATCGCAGCTTTGCTGTTAACAGGCACTTCCAATTACGTCTAAAACAACATTCCGGGCGAACGCAGAAGAAGATTAAGAAGAAGAAGAAGAAGAAGAAGAAGACACCACTTAATGGAAGGTTACAACAATTAGGTTTAACAATCATCGTTATTATCATCTCATCTTGTTCCTCTTGTATCTTGCTGTGTCGATGTGAAGCATAAACAGTGGGAGAGTGCCCGTCCATCATCTCATCTTGTTCCTCTTGTACTTTGCAGTGTCGAGGTGAGCTTACACAGTGGGAGAGTGCCCGTCCATCATCTCATCTTGTTCCTCTTGTACTTTGCGGTGTAGGAGGTCAGTTGGTTGAGGGCATATGCCTCATTAAGAGATGCAATGTAGACGAATAAGGTTCGAATCCCCGTGTGTAAACTATAACTGCTATGTTCTCTAGTGTCTCCTCTCATCTGTATGTCTTTAGTCTACTTCTATGAGTGCATAGTAATGCCTGTACATTCTACACCAGGCACCCATAGAGGCATGTGATTTGTATCTTAAGACAACCGAACCGATTTGCCGTCTACCGTGTTTCTAATTTATCTGTGGTGATTTACTGGGGTCCATCCCCGGCTTAAAGACACATTGGAGGAGCTTTTGACAACTTCAGACGTGCTTCCGGCCTGTCTGTCTGCCACCCGGGGTGACCCCATTGGACGCGACTGTAACTTTCAATTGACGCACCGACATAAGTTGTGTGTTTTGTGAGTGTATGTGAGTGTCTTTGTGTGTGTGTGTGTGTGTGTGTGTGTGTGTGTGTGTGTGTGTGTATGCGTGTGTGCGTGTATTAGTTAGTTAGTTATTAATATTTGACAGATCATCCTCATTACACATCGAACCATTCAGCCCATAAGTACTCGGATCTCCTCCTCAGCAAATCCCGCAGCGTGTAGCGGCTAACGATAGTCTGTGTATGTGTGTGTGCGCGCGCGTGTGTGTGTGTGTGGCTGTGAGTGTGTGATGTGTTTGTCAGTGTATGAGAGAGTGTTGTATGCATGTATGTATGTATGTACACACACACACACACACACACGCACACACACACACACATACACACACATAATGTGTTTATCCGCGTGTTGTGTGTTACTGTGTATCTGTTATGTGTGTGTGTATATATGTGTTTCAGCTTGTACATGTCTCTGTGTGTGTGTGTATGTATGTATGTTTGTGTTGAATGTGAGTGTTGCATGTTGTGTTTTTATTTGTATGGCTTATGTCTATTTGTCTGTGTGTTGTGTGTGTGTGTGTTTGTGTATCTGGGTGTTGTTTTTATGTATCCGTATGTTGTGTGTGTTCCTTTGTACCTATGTGTTGTGTGTTAATGTGTGTTGTCTGTGTCTCTATATGTGTATCTGTGTATATGCGTGTTTGTGTATTTGCGTTTGTCTGTGAATGTTTACATATTCATATGTACTGTTTCTATAGAGACATTGTAGTAGGCATCTGATCAAGAAACTCGATAGACATACATATTAGATGTAATAGACAGTCGGACTGACAGACGCACATTGTGATAGTCAGAATACGTAGATAATATTTAAAGATAGACAGACAACATTTCAATAGATAGAGAGATAAACACAGGCAGACAGAAACATGAACATGGAGAAATTCGTACAGACAGACAACAAACAGACATACAGAACGGCACGATACGGACAGAGAAAGGGATAAACAGACAGACACTCAGACAGAGCAGACAGACAGACAGACAGACAGACATCTGAACTATATAACAACCTAAAGCGTGATATTTGAACTCTCCGCTTCCAAATGTCACCACACATTGCTTATGGAACAAATGTACTCCAATGCCAACTATATCCCCCTCTGTAAGCAGTCATCAACAACCAGACTTCCTAGTGTCTTGTTCTCTTATTGCTAGCCGCAAGGTTTCCAAACGTCGATACTGAACATTGTCTGTTGACGTCCTGTGACGAACACATGCAGGAATCGAATGCCTAATTTCTGTCTACAGTTGGGCAGGCGGACTGAATTTAGATGGTCCGTGGGGAACTAACGACGCCAGCCAACGTTGCTAGACACGCCATCGATTATTTTAATGTACTGGGACGAGTACACAGTATCTGTTTTCGGTATGTCTGATAAGCTATGTCAGGGGTTCTCAACTTTCCTTTGCGAATATCCCCATTGTAATGATTCAGGGCCAAAAAAGAAGTTGGCTTGAACTAAATAAACATGGTGCGCAATCTAATGAACAATTATTATAATGTACATTTCCGTTCTCTGAGCATTGAAATTGTGGAAGATACCGAGAAATAAACCAAAAAAATAAATAAATAAAATAAAAATAAATAATAGCACGATGGCCCTAGTATGGCGATTTATCGTCCTTCTGTCCAAATGAAGGGTAACATTTGGCGATATATTAACTTTCGGCCCTGAATCAGTGAAGTTTTAATTTAGAGGTCAGCATAGCCGAATGGATAAGAACGCTGGCTCTTAAACTTCCGGTGTGCTGATGGCGAGCTAGCGGGTTCAACCCCATCATCGGTCAGGTCAGCTGGACTAGAATGTTGACCTCTCGTCCTTGACATGGGAACGTAAATTACAAGTACCTCTGAAGTCGGAATGTGTTCCCATGAAAGCTAGCCCACACGTAAAAAATAAGTCCAGCATGGACTATGTTTGATTTCAAAACCAATGAGCGAGAAAGAAAAAAAGCTTTATGTTAATAATGTTGTGTTTTGTTTGCAGGATGTTGCAATCAACCTCAAATCCCAGGGTGATTTGCTACACAGTTTTACGTTCAGTTGTTTCCCGTTTTGGCTACTTAAGGCGATAAAACAAAGACAATTGAAATATTTTGGTCACTTGAAACGTCCCAGAAGTTTAGAGAGAATAGTAATAGAGGGGTATATGCCCGGGAATAGAGGAAGAGGAAGGCCAAAGAGAAGATGGGTGTAGGATGTGGCGGATGATCTCCAGATGGGTGTATAGGAAGCGGGATGACTTGCTTATGATCGAGAGGTTTTCCGGAAGGTTGTTAATGGAGCGAGTTTCTGCAAAGGACATGCTACTTAATGAATGAATGAATGAATGAATGAATGAATGAATGAATGACTGAAATAATGAATGAAATAAAATAATGAATGAAATAAACTAATGAATGAAATAAAATAATGAATGAAATAAAATAATGAATGATCATTGCACATTAGAGACCTCATTGGAGGCTCCTGCTTCAGTATGTGTTTGTTTTGTTATAAACCAGGACCCAGATCAGTGTAGAAACACGAAAACATACGCCAGTTAGCAGGCACGTGATGCTAAATAATATTTGGAATGCAGAGGGACGTAGTAGATCAAACGGACAGAAAACTAACGTATGTAAGCTCTTGTTGCGAATGCGGACATTTGCTCACGCGTAACGGACACAACAAAGGAGGATACACGGTGGGGTCTAGACAGTTATTTATATTGATTGTGTCACCACGTACAGTGGGTCTTCTGATGTCAAAGCCCGTGTAGTGTGTGAGTGTGTGTGTGTGTGTAGGGTGGGGGTAGGGGAAGGTTGTTTGCCTGCACGTGCGTGACAGTGCATGTCAGCGTGTTTGTCTGTGTATGTGTGTGGGTGTGTTTATGTGTGTATCTGTGCGGGTGTGTCTTGTGAGTGTGTGCACGCGCGTTTTTGTGGGTGGGTCTGGACATACCTGCGAATGTTTGTGTAAATATGTGTATGCCTGTGTGTATGTTTGTGCATGCATGCGTATGTGTTTATGTGATATATATATATATATATATATATATATATATATATATATATATATATATATATATATATATATATATATGTGTGTGTGTGTGTGTGTAGCTGCAGAGGTCGTTAAGCCCTTTCTGGAACATGTTTAGGCCCAGGACCCTGTCAGGACGGTAGGTACCCAATGCTGGTGCACTTCAACAATTCTTTGATGCTACTTCAGCGGGACCTGCGGTAGCGAAGTGGCACGACGCTCACCCCCAGATGCGGTGGTAATAAGTCCGAATCTACATGGGGGGGGGGGGGGATGTTAAACCTGACCTGACGTCTCTGCTCGACCTTTCCTAAACTGGCTACCAGGAAATGTCTTGGGCAGTGAAGGCGTCCGGTGAGATATTGACCACGATACCCTGAAGTGCCAGGTAGTCTATGCAAATATAGTTCCAAGATTATTTGTCCAAGACACCATATGTCGTCTGAATGGGCTCTTTACTATTTTGACTTATTAACATAGTTGCTTGTTATTTACAGGGCGTTGCATTCAAAGCCAGCATTTATTGACTGTTTGTGAGTTGCTAGACGATGTAAGTTCTGAGTTTGCCATTGCTTTCTGAACAGCCGATGTCTCATACTATGGGAATCAACGCAAAACGGCTTAATTCCAAATCTCCTGGAGCTGATTTCGAAGCATCGACTGGGTATGTCCGAGCATTATGACAGTGTTTTGATCATTAGCCACGTGTGAAGGGACATAACTAGAGTCAAACTGTTGTGATAAACATCTCAACAGTCGTATGGGGGGGGGGGGGGCATAACTAGAGTAGAACTCGGGATAAACACCCCAAGATACGTGTGAGGGGACATAAATAGAGTCAAACTATCGTGATACACATCTCAACATAACGTGTGAAGAGACATAACTAGAGTCAAATTGTTGTGATAAACACCCCAGCAAACCTTATGAAGGGACATAACTCGCGTCAAATTATCATAATAAACACCCCAAGATACGTATGAGGGGACATAGAGTCAAACTGTCGTGATAAAAATCTCAACATACGTGCGTGGGGACATAACTAGAGTACAACTCGTGATAAACACCCCAAGATGTGTATGAGGGGGCATAACTATTGTGGAACTTGTGATAAACACCCCATCAAACGTTTGAGGGGACATAACTAGGGTGGAACTCGTGATAAACACCCCAACAAACGTTTGAGGGGACATAACTAGGGTGGAACTCGTGATAAACACCAGAATAAACGTTTGAGGGGACATAACTAGAGTGGAACTCGTGATAAACACGCCAACAAACGTGTGAGGGGACATAACTAGAGTGGAACTCGAGATAAACACCCGAACATACGTTTGAGGGGATATAACTAGAGTCAAACTGTCGTGTTAACACCCCAACAAACGTGTGAAGGGACATACCTAGAGTCTAACTGTCATGCTCAATATTCTAAGAAGAGTGCGAGGGAACATAACCATAGTCTGATAAAAACTCCAACAATCCGGTTAAAGGGACGAAACCAAAATCAAACTGTCGTGAGAGACACCCTCACAAACGTGTGAATGACATAACCGGAGCTAAACTGCCGTGAGAGACACACAAACACACATCTGAGAGGCATAACCTGGGTTAATTTTTAGTTTAGTCGACTGATCAACACCACGGCACACGGGTGTAACCCAGAAGTGCCCCGTTCGACTCCTAACTCAAACCTGAGTCCGGTGAATCTCAGCTCAGTGCACGATCTCCTTAGCACCGGCGAGGATCCTGAAATACTTTGGGTAGATTTTTAACTCGAAATTTTTTTTGCAAGGGCAGCGCCGTTAGGCTACTCTTTTCCGATTTCCAACTACCAAGGGATTATTTACGTGCGCAACAATACACACGCGCGTCTGATCTCACTACCCAGAGACCAGGGGAAATTTTGTTACGAGAAGTCCACATGAAAAAATCCCGGCCCTCACCGGGGCTTGAACCCGGGATCTCCAGCACTCCAGGCTGACACCATACCTCGCGATCACTCATCCCCAAACTGGACTCAACTGTTGTACATGGTGTATTTTTAATGACTGTGCAGTGGTTGAAAAAATTGCCGGTCCAAGTTTTATATTCACCCTCTGTAAAGTTCACGCAACATAATAGGTAAATACAAAACTTGGACCGGCAATATTTTCAAACACTGCAGCCATTAAAAATACACCTTGTATTAGACACTCTAAGAAACTCATAGCCGGTCAAACTGTCATCCCCTCTCGTCTTGTCGAACGTAAACACACGTCATAAGACAATAGGGGAAAAAAAAGGGGGGGGGGCAGTAACGCAGTGATTAGTAACTTACCTGCCGGTCTGGCGATCATGTGTTCACATTTTCCTTGAGGAGGGGCGAACGTTTACAATTCACCTGGATCCCAAAATCGACCCAGCCTAAAAATGAGTACCATAAAATTATGTGGTAAGTAAAGGCGGCCGGCGTGTTATTCAAAACAAAATCCACGGAGTACCGATTGATCTATAAAACTATAAGGGCTAGAGGGAAACCAACGTCAGAAGTGAACCACCCGAGACTGAGATGCATGAACGACTACACCAGTTGGCAAGGAACATGAAAATAATCTGATGTATAACAGTTATTCGTGAAAGTTTGTCAGCTAGAGATTTTGCTATATTGTCAGCAGTTATCTATCAACATCTGTAAAGTCGGCTCTGATCGTGTTGCATGAAGGGTAAAGATCAGAAACTGAATAAAGACAAAGAATAATATGATTGCAGCTAGATCACACACTGAGCGTGTGAGACGTAAGATGGTGCGTTATGGTGGGAATGACCATGTTTTCACAAGCATCCATTGTGGACGAACACTTAGCGCTCTAATTAGTCTGATCAGTCACATTTGCCACCGCCATGGGTTGCAGTTATTATGCCTTTGTTTTTGACGCACAATGTAACTAACTATCGTCTGTCAAGACGGTATGGTGCTAGTAAAAGCAGTAGTAATGTTGCATGCCATTCAGAAGCCAAAACTAGCTAGCATCATCTGTTGGCTGTTAATCATGCTAATTGTTCCACAAAACTGATTCAACCTTTCTCAGCATTTATTTGTGTTGATTATTTCGCATACGCCAGCATTTTGTGAGTGTGTAGTAATGGGTACGAGTGTGCAGTAATGGGTACGAGTGGTACAAATGTGCAGCAGTAGGTACGAGCGTGCAGTAATGTTTACAAGTATGCAGTAGTTGGTACAAGTATGCTTCAGCAGGTAAAAGTATGCACCATATACCCAACACTCATCATGGCGTGACCAAGTATCCTCAACATACTTTACTTACTGTTATGTTTTAGTTATCCGTTTTTACCTGCGCGCAGAATTGTATATGCATGATTGTGTCATGTGTTGTGGGCTGGCGCGATAAATATATATTACTGACTCACTCACACACACACACTCACACATGCATGCTCACACAGAAGGTAGACATTTAATTACCATGTTTAGTCACGCTTACCGATCACAGCTATGGTCTTAACGCTTAAATAAACACAAACCAGTCTGTTTACCTGTCTGAATGTTGACCTACTAATGCACCTACCTATACATGAGGTTGCCCTGGTATAGCAATATTTAATCTGTGTATTTACCCGACCCTCCAGCTGTGTCATACTGTATCTACTTATGCACCTGCCTATACACCAGGCGACCTAATTATCTTCTTCTTGTAGTCCATGCCGTGAGGCCTTGGTGATCATGTCTGTCCACAGACTTCTGTTTCTTGTTCTGTCAATGTTTTCTGGTACCAATGTTCCTTCATGCCATGATGTCAAACTGTCCCCCGTCTTCTCGTTTGGTCTCTCCCTGACTCCCCTCCCCTCCAACATTCCTGTTGTTTAAGGACATACTCTAGCTTTCCCCTTGCCATGACATGCCCAAAGAACGTGGACTGTCTTCTTCTGATGCAAGTAACCAGTTCTCTTTGTGAGTTAACTTCCTTCAAGATATTTTCGTGGCTCTTTCTATCCTTCCCCGGCGCTCTCATCAATCTTCTATGAAAACACATCTCTCCTGCTTCCACATAATTCCTAACTTGGCTGCTAATTATCTATGATTTGCTCCGTAATCAGGATTGGATCAATATAGCTTTTAAGACCTTTTTCCCCCACCTCAATTAACAAATATATATTGTTATATCAAATACATATTTACCTTTCTCTACCCAAATAATACTAACCTACTTATGCAACAACCTACACCCGAAGCTGCCTAGGTATATCAACATTTAAATGGTTTTGTCACCCTGCTTTTGAGTTGAGTGCGTGGCGCGACACTGTGAGCTGTGAATTTTGTTTGGAATGTTTTTACATCTGTCCGCGGTTGTTGTAGCGTGAACTGCATGTTCGGAACCATGGCGGTCGGCCTGTCGCTTGGAATTGACTGGATTGCCTTTTCGGTTCACGAGTGCATTTTTCTCAGAGTCTCCTGTGTGTCGTCGCTTGAGCTACTGTGTTCGTGCTTTGTGCCATACTTTCAGCGGGTCGTCTTGCTGAAAGGTATCGAGCCATATGGGATAAATCCCGGGGAAGTGAAGTCAATCCTCTCGAATTTTAATACAGTAAGTGTGGCTGCTGTTTTTCTAGTGACTGCCGCTTCCTCGACGATGAACTGTATTTTCCGTGGAGGACTTTTGTGTTGGCATTCTGATGGCGGCGTTATGCACAGTGTACCTGTGTGGGCTGTTAGCTTTGCCGAGACTCCTGTCTATTCCACTTTTCACATTGGGCAGTGAGGAGCATTTCGTGTGATATTCACTGGCACAGGAACTGAGAATAATGGAGATGACCCGTTGCCGTGAAGTCGGAACCACGACTAACTAACTAACTATCAATATTTAAATACATATTTAGCTTTCTCTACCTGTGTAATACTTACCTACTTATGCAACACCCTACACCAGAGGCTGCCCAGATATATCAATACTTAAATGCATATTTACCTCTCTTTACCTGTTTTGGTATTAGTTGCGGCCAAGAATCACTATCATTACTCGCGGATATCTTCAAAAGTGCCCCAACCTCCTCCCATAGATAACACAAGGAGGGTCTCAACACTGCACGAATTTCAGAACGAACGAACACACTTTTTTTCAAAGAATTCAGAATTGGGCACGCAGGCCCGTCAAATAAACTGCCCTTTTTATCTCCTAGTTTCATACATTATTTCATCCATACATCACTTATGAGGCCAACAGAGAATCACAACAACAGTATAATTATATGCATTATAAAGACATAGGCAATGTGCAAACATCTTTACATGACTCACTAATATGAATTATTGATGTGGCAATTGTTATTAGCTAAGGGAGACTATTCTAGTACCAATAGGAGACTGACTGTTATGCTAGGGTTTGCGTTCGCTCGCTTTAAACTCAAGCGTAGTGCTAGTACAGGGTGTATTTTTAATGACTGTGCAGTGTTTGAAAATATTGCCGGTCCAAGTGTTGTAATGACCTATTATGTTGCATGAACTTTACAGAGGGTGAATACAAAACTTGGACCGGCAATATTTTTAACCACAGCACTGTCATTAAAAATACTCCCTATACTTCTAGTGCACTGGGCTGATTTTTACGTATGGATTAGCTTTCCCTATTACCAGTGTCTCTCGCCATCAAGCGAATCCACTCCTACTTCTTAGGTACTTGTAATTTACGCAATTAGGTTAAGCCATTCTCTTGTAACCTGCCAATATTGCTGTTAAGGATGTCAAGAGTGTTAAGCACGTGACATCTCGATGCAGACGAACACGGTGACATCATAAAGACAGTTTAAAGATGGCAGCCCCACTTTTGACATGCACCAAAGAAGAGTAGCGTTCTTGTTTAGATCAGCGTGTTTGATCCGTGAAGATGCGAAACCTATAGCAGTTCATCGGCAAATGAAGATCCAGTATGGTGATGCATACCTGCCAGTCCATCAAGTGTATGAGTGGAGTAGGACATTTCAAAACTTTTCGGTCCGACGAAGATGTACAACAGATGGTGCATGAGTGGTTACATACCCGACCATGATAATCTTTGTCCTACAGGAATGCAAGCACTTTATCGGCTCTGGATGACTTGCATTGAACACAGTGGTGACTACTTTGAGAAACGATACATTTGTTCTGTACTTTTACAGAATATATTCACAAAAACAAAAACGCGAAAAAACATTTAAGGTGTATCACTTGAAGCCCTCTTGTAGTTTGGCAGTCTTGTAAAAACATATATTGGAAACAACAAGCTGCTACCAGAATTGATAAAAATGTAGGTCAATATCAGCCTATTAAAATAGGTGTGAGACAGGGATGTGTATTGTCTCCAGATCTTTTTTCCTTGTGCAGTGAAAATATTTTCAGAAATATAGAAGATATGGAAGAAATCAACATTAGGGGACGATACATAAATAACATTAGATATGCAGATGATACAGTCTTGACTGCAGACAATGAGCAGTACCTGCAAAATTTAGTAGATGCGGTTGTTGCACACAGTGAACAACTAGGGTTAGAACTGAATATTAAGAAGACACAGATTATGGTCGTCACTGGGAAGAAGGAAATACCACAATGTGATATACGAGTAAATGGGCAGATTCTTAAGCAAGTGTATCGATACAGTTATATCGGCACAATCATAACATCTGATGGGAGATGGCTTGAAGAGATTAGAATAAGAATTGCCATTGCGAAGGTAGCCTTTTGCAAGATGAAAAGCATACTGACCAATAACAAGATATCAAATGAAACGAGAAAAAGTTGAAGTGCTACATATAACCTATACTTTTGTATAGATGTGAAGCGTGGACAATAAGCAGTCAAGCTTAAAAACAGCTGATGGCTGTGGAAATGTGGTTTCTGAGGAAAATGCAAAGAATACCATGGACAGCCAGAAAGACCAATGAACAAGGCCTTCAAGAAACTAATGAAGATCGTAAACTGATTAGAGACATTAGACGTAGACAGTCAACATTTTTTGGGCATGTTATGAGAAGAGATGAATTGGAGAACTTGGTGACGACTGGCAAGATCGAAGGGAAGAGACCAAGGGGAAGACCGAGAAGTAAATACCTGGATGGCTTGGCCACGTGACATGATTGAGACAGGAACACAGAGCTGATCCACGACTCTGGTGATCGAGTGACATGGCAGTACATGACCGCCTACGCTTATCGGCATGGCACATGATGGATGGATGGATGGTAGTTTGACCTCATTGAAGGGTAAGCGTTTGCTGAGTGGCAGTAACTGAAGAAGTTTATTGAGAGTGGGTGAAAGTCCATCTGTTTGTATACAAGAATCACATTCTATAAATATTCTTTCTGATGTGCTACAAATGTTTGTTGTATGACCTTTACCGGACGTTGCAATCAGCCCCAATATTTATTGGCTCTATGCAATTTATTAGGTAATTTTACGTTCAGCAGTTTGCCATGGCTTTCTGCTTGCTTATTACATTAAAATTAACGCAAAGTTATTTGCTCCCAAATCCCTCCCTGGTGATTTCGAACCTTCGACTCAGCATGCCGTGGACACTGACACTTCGTTCACCTTTCCTCTAAGCCATTGGTTCTCAACCAGTGTGAAATTCCCCCTACCCCCAGGCGGGGGGGGGGGGAGATTTTAGGGTTTCCTGGGGGGGGGGGGGAGGAAATTCAGATTATTTTAAGATAGCGTTAATATAAAAACCGATTACTTGATATTATTTTTCCATCCATACTTTACATTTTGTACTTCTCGCCCTTCTGAAATGTGTCTTATAACGTAAGTAGACCCGTAAATCACTTTTTATGTAAACGTCTAGACTTGTTTTAGTATATGTTATTAAAAAATTTAGCTTACATCTTTACGTATACTGTGTATGGGCGTGGGGGGGGGGAATTTATAGGGAGGAAATACGAAAGGTGGAGTGACATCCTGAATATATGGTGAAGGAGTACATGATCTAAAAATGGTTGACAACCACTGCTCTAAGCTATAGACTATTCTGTTGGGTCATCATCATCATTGCTTGCCCAGACAACTGACGTTGGCGTTCATGACTCTCCACAGATCTCGGTATTTGGTGTTCTGGATCAACTCTGCTAACGATCTTGCTCCATGTCGTCGCCTGAGTCCACCCATTATCTTGTCTGATGGTTAGTTTGTCTACATCTGCAGTTTGCCCGGGCGGTGGAAAATTCGGCCTACTCTATTCGATGTTCAGTTGCCGTGGATGTTTAATGTTTACACAGAGCTTCCGGGAGCCGCCGTGGCAGATAGGCTAGCTAGCTTGCCTGTTGGATCCAGTGTTCATGGGTTTGAATTCGAATTCAATCTGATCTTAAAACATGGCCTGGACTGCCGGGGGTAGCAGGCCTTAACCAACAACAACAACAACAACAACAACAACAACAACAACAACAACAACAACAACAACAACAACAACAACAACAACAACAACAACAACAACAACAAAGAGTAATAATAATAATAATAATAATAATAATAATAATCATAATCATAATCATTAGAATCATAATCATAACAGTAACAATAGTATTAGTTTTAGCAATAATAATCCATTCATTCAGTAGCATGTCCTTTGCAGAACCTCGCTCCCATAACAACCTTCCGGAAATCCTCTCGATCATAAACAAGATGTCCCGCGTACGATACATCCATCTGGAGATCATCCGCCACATCCTGCACCCATCTTATCTTTGGCCTTCCTCTTCCTCACTTCCCAAGCATATACCCTTCCATTATTGTTCTCTCCAAACTTACGTGACGTTTCAAGTGACCAAAATATTTCAATTTTCTTTGTTTTATCGTCTTTAATAGCCAACCCTCTTCAATATTCAGCTCTTGAAGTATGGATGCATTTGTTCTTTTCTTTACCCAAGATATTCGTAAGACCCGTCTATAACATTTATATTCAAAAGCATTTGTGCGCTGTTCAGCTTGTTTAGTAAGTGTCCAGGTCTCACAGGCGTATGTTGCAATGGAAAAGATGCATGCTCTTAAAAATCTAATTTTTGTAGTTCTATCTGTCCCACTCCATAATTTATTCAGTTGTTTTAGTCTTTGAAGAGCAATTGATAGTCGCCGTTTAATTTCTTTCATTGTATCGCCGTTGTTGGTAATCAATGACCCAACATATTCAAAATGTTCCACCCCCTCCAATCTCCAATATTAATAATAATAATAATCATGGCTACACATTGAACTACTTACACATAAGCAAACCTTTCCATTGAACAACGCAAATACAGACATATGTATACGTTGACTTGCACCTAAATATACCTATCTAATGACCTACTTACACATGAACACACCTATTAATTGACCTACTCGTATTTACACATGAACATACCTATGTAATAACCTACTCGTACTTACACGCGAACATACCTATATATTCACCTTCTGGTATTTACACATAAGAACACCTATCCACTGACCTGCTCCCAGGTACACACGAGCACACCTATCCACTGTCTGCAGATATACATTCTTACCAAAAGGCTACTCCATATTCTAAAACACCTATCTGCATATGTGGTAACCTGGGTTCTTGACTGGCGACGTGGTGGTCCGGTGTTCGAACTATCTGATGATTTAAGAAAACATGAATCTCGTAGACCCAGCGTAATATGAGTACCAGGGAGTAGCCTAGGAAATAAAGGCGGCCGATGTGAGATTTGATACATCGCTTGTTAAGTGCCCATTTCCCGCAGAAGTCGGATGTGTCGGCCTAACCGCACAAGAATGCAGCTTTGCTGTAAACAAGCACAACGCAATCACGTCCGAAAAAAAAAAATAAAACTCCGGATGAACGCGGAAGAAGAAGAAGAAGAAGAAGAAGAAGAAGAAGAAGAAGAAGAAGAAGAAGAAGAAGAAGAAGAAGAAGAAGAAGAAGAAGTTCCCGTTTGTCTATAAAATATGGCGCTGGAACCATATACCGATACACGTCATTATAATCATAGGTATTGATTGTTAGTCATAGAAGTAGAGGACAGAATTAGAGATTAGAGAACACGCTCGACAACATACCATGTAAGGCTGTAGTTACCAGGTCGGTGTATGTCGGCTGGGGGAAGTGAACGCACTTTTATAATCCCGACATACCGGGTTGGCAGAAGGCCGCGATTTTAGAGCTAATTGCTTTGCGTTGATTTCATAATGACATGAGCGTCGGCCGTTCAGAAAACGATGTGCCTTTGCAGAATTGAAAATTAGTTACATGTCCTTTACAGAACGGCGCAGTCAATGCCAGCATTTTTGACTGTTTATGATTTATAGGCAAGTTAACGTTCAATCCAAACACACAGTTAGTGCTGAGGTTGTTAGCCACGTACTGTAAATGACATGCAACTAGCGTTTGCAGACCGCGATTCGAGCCTGTCACCTCCAAATGACGACAGCGCATCGCTACAAGAGCAAGTGTACTTCGACGCATGACCAACTAGACACGCCCGAAAAGACCTCTTCACTAGCAAGATCTATCACACACATGAACCCACAACAATGGAATATGGAAATAATTGGTATCTAACTATCCAAACAGCGCCATAGTTCTCAGAATTGTATTTTAAACCAGCATAGGTCAAATAACAAACATACATGCAGAAATAAGAATATGAAAATCAATAATAAAAACACAGAAGTCACGACAAGCGCGCACACAGAAATAGAAATAAAGATCGGTGTTGAATAGTAGTTCAGGCAAAAAATTATTTCATATACATAGTCAGCAAAAAGTTCTCTGGTAGAAAATTGAAGCAGTTATTGAACATAAGAAACGGAGCCAAGCAGATCGATTGGCTGTCACTAAAATGACAGAATAAATATATGACACTCGGAATAAAAAACGTTTTGTTCAATGTCATCTTTTGTTCACCTTTGTGCCATCAATGCCAGAACAGGGGTATCAGAATAAGTGGGGAACAAGGATGAATTGTGACAACATATGAAATACCTGGACATGCATAATTATGACTCTTTTTATTATTATTATTATTATTATTATTATTATTATTATTATTATTATTATTATTAGCCGGCTCCATGGCCGAGGGGTTAGCAGCTTTCTCCGCTAACCCCGAATACTCTCGTCACGTGACGCGACGAGAATTAGCAGTGGTTCGAATCGCAAAAGTGACTTATGAGAGTATGGAGCCGGTCGCTCAGAAAATCGTGGCGTGCTGATGAGCGTAATCTAGCCTAGGAATCAACATACAGCTGAAAGATGCTGGTGTTGACCGCAATATCCTGAAACAGGATGGAAATGCGGGGAAAAAAATATTATTATTATTATTATTACTATTATTATTACTATTATTATTATTATTATCGTCGTCATGGTTGTTGTCCTCCTTTTTCAAGTTGTCGCTATAGTCGTAAAATTAATCATCTTCAAAGTCATCATCATCATCATCATCATCATCTTCATCATCATCATCATCTAATGCTTCCTCTCCTTCTTAATTGTCACCACCACCACCACCACCACCACCATCACTACAACCATAATCAACATCATTATTTTTATTATCATTGATACAAAGCCATCTTCATGTGTTCCTTCTGCTTCTTCTTCAACTTATTCTTCTTCTCAACCGCCTCCTCTACCTTCTCCTTCTTTTTCTCTCCCTCCTCCTTCTCCTTCTTCTTCCTCTCGTTCCCCTTTTGTATTTTAATGATGAACAAGAATCGCATACTGTATGTAGCCTTTGCTAGATGGAAAGCATACTCACCTTAACAAAGCTGCCATTTGTAGTGAAAAGGAGAGTGTTACATTACTATCTATCTATCTATCTATCTATCTATTTATCTATCTATCTATCTATCTATCTATCTATCTATCTATCTATCTATCTATCTATCTATCTATATATCTATCTATCTATCTATCTATCTATCTATCTATCTATCTATCTATCTATCTATCTATCTATCTATCTATCTATTTATCTATCTATCTATCTATCTATCTATCTATCTATCTATCTATCTATCTATCTATCTATCTATCTATCTATTTATCTATCTATCTATCTATCTATCTATCTATCTATCTATCTATCTATCTATCTATCTATATATCTATCTATCTATCTATCTATCTATCTATCTATCTATCTATCTATCTATCTATCTATCTATCTATCTATCTATCTATCTATCTATCTATCTATCTATCTATCTATCTATCTATTTATCTATCTATCTATCTATCTATCTATCTATCTATCTATCTATCTATCTATCTATCTATTTATCTATCTATCTATCTATCTATCTATCTATCTATCTATCTATCTATCTATCTATCTATCTATCTATCTATCTATCTATCTATCTGCCTGCCTGCCTGCCTGCCTGCCTGCCTGCCTGCCTGCCTGCCTGCCTGCTTGCCTGCCTGGCTGGCTGGCTGGCTGGCTGGCTGGCTGGCTGGCTGGCTCTGGTCGGCCTCTACATCGACACAAAGATGTGTGTAAGCGGGATTTGATTGATACCGGCATTGATATCCTCATTGAGAGCAGGTCGCCTCCGAACGCGTTTCATAGAGTGCAAATATCTGAAATGGAATAAAGACAAAGAGGAAAATGATTGTAGACAAGTTACAGACTGAGCGTATGTGTCGTAAGATGGTGCGTGAAGGTAAAAATGACCATGTGTTCATCAGCATCTATTGTGGACGAACATTTACAGCTCGAATTGGTAGGCCTCATTTTGCGATCTCTTCTGACGCAATAAAACTTGCTTTTTGTCTGCAGCATCAGTTTGTGATTTTGCTTTGGTGAAAAAGTTCTGCTGTGATGTTAGAAGCCTCTTTAATTCTTCTACATTCTGTAGCTTATGCTCTGCATTCAGGCTGTTTAACTTGTCTTGATGTTTAGTCTCGTAGTGCCGTCTCTGATTATACTCTTTGATCACAGCCACATTATCTCCACAAATTAGACACACAGGTTTACCACCAATATCAGTAAACATATATTCAGCCTCCCAGAGGCTTTGAAAGGCTTTGTTTTCAGAATCAACTTTTCTCTTGGCCATTTTAAAGGCTAGCTTTGATTTTAAAAGATTGTTCTCTACCGACAGACGCTTGATTGATATCAGGTTAGCCATAGCAGGAAAAGGTGATGTAATATCCGGGCATTACACTACTTTCATTTTTTTATGCGCCAATTCAAAACGAGCATGTGATTGATCGTTGCTAGGTAACTAAAACTACGAACACTAACTCACTACACAACTTTTAATTTTGCTTATTCTGATCGAAGGGAGAACGCTCTCAGGTAGCCTATCATTCGGAAGGCTGTTAATTATGGAATTTAACTTGCACTTTACATCGTGACCATAAAAATATATTTTTGCCTAAGATTCTCTCTTTGTCCGAATATATTTGTACGTCGCTTGAGACCTCTTGGGCCTGATATGATTGTACGGCGGACCGGATGTGGTCCGCGGGCCTTGAGGTTGACACATGTGCTTTAGAACATATGATAAATATCAGAGTTTGTAAGAACACAGCAAGGGGAAGGCAAAACATAAATACCCGTATGGCGTGGTCACATGGCAAAATCGGGACAAGAACACATATCTAGTGATCGTCTGAGATGGTGAACCGTGACAGCTCAAGTTTATGGCACGGTACATCATGATTTCTTTGTCTTTCATTTCCTAAAGAATCATAGAGCATTAATAGTTGAGTTGAGTTGAGATAAGAACCGATATCACCGCACTCAAGGCATTCCCATTCGCGCTCCGTCTCTTCGTTCAACAGCCATACTACTAATCGTTCCCACCGTTATCTTATTGAAAGTTCTCCTGGTCTCCCCTCTCAGTTTTAAGATTCTTCAAGAACCCCTGCCAACCCACCACAATATCATTCTTTCCACAAACGGATTCTCAGTCTGTTCCCGCGCCTTCTGCACCTGGACCCACAGGCGCTCGATCACCTCTCCCTTGCCTATAGGTAATCGACCACCAAGAGGTGCATTTCTTGTAAGCCTATGAGCCTGTTCATTCCCCCGCACTCTCACATGGCCAGCGCCGAAAATCCACAAAATCCTCAAAATCTGTAACCTCTGAGGTGAGGATAACCATTCCACATGAAACGTTCCTTTCGCCACCTTTCTTAGCATACTCCTTGCGCCCGTAATGAATGCAACGCGTGTTACAGTGGTCTCCTCTAAGCAAAGGAAAACGGCTGTTAATGCTTCCACCTCCATTCTCATGCTGGAGGTTGTAATCTCATATGTCAGACTCTCCTTTTCCAAGCATCGTCCATTAGCCTTCGAGATGAAACCCCAACCACTACGTCTGTTTCTCACAACTAACCCATCGGCGTAGAACATTAATAATCTCAAGCCAAGCCTTTTAAAGACGTGTTCATGTTTTTTAGGACTTTCCAGTTATAGATGGATGATGGAAGCTTTTGTCGTCTTGATCGACTACTTTGTTACATTCATCACCATCATCATCTTCCACTTCTGCCGGCTGCCGGATCAACAAAGCAATGCTCTAACTGTCCGCTTGTCGGAGCTTCGATCCTAGACCAGTTGCCGACCAAGACGTAGGAACTTGTCTGCCCTTCTATGGCATTTAGTTTTTAGGTTGCTTTTCTTCGCACCAGGACAAGATGTATTCCCTCTCAATTGCCTCCTCCGCTCAAAGCCCTTGGCACAATGTTGAGGTGTCGGGTTTGGTGAGCGCCACCTAACATTCGGCCCTAACAGAAAGCAGACAGTACCGTCTACTGCATTGCGGTATCTCAGTCATGTCTGACTAAGACCTGGCTAAAGAAATACAGTTTTATACCGCATATGCCAACCCTATGCTACCAATCTCAAACCTGGACTTTATCCAAATTACACCTTCGCAAAATCAACACCTGCGAAATGAGATGCCTGAGGAGAGCTGCCAACTTAACAATCCGAGACCGAGTAAGAAATGTTATTATCAGACAGACTGTGGGATCAACACCTTGTGCCACATTTATTGAAAGACAGAAGATCAAGTGGTTTGGCCATGTCGTTAGAATGCAACTCCAGCAACTACCATCACTGGCCTTACATCAAAGATCATCTGCGACGAGACCACGAGGACGTCCAAGAAGAAAATGGATTGACGATATCAAAGACATTGTACAACCACACGGAATGACACTATCCAGTGCCGCCCACCTGGCACTGGAACGCAAATTATTCCTCCCCACGATGCTTGACGGCAGAAGTGGAAGACGATGATGATGATGATGATGATGATGATGAAGATGATACCGCATATAATAAGGGCTTTAGGCCCTAAAACACATGCCTTAATAGGCCAGAGATGCCTACATGGCCAAACTAATATACTCACTTTAAATACATGCACGTCAGATAATTCTATGTCTTTTACCAACACTTGCCAAAACCAACCATTGTGAACTTTACAAAGCATAGCCCAGTGTCTGCACAGACATCAAGTGCGAGAAAAATGTCTGCTGTCTTATCCAGTCTGTGGATTTTTATCCTCCGGAGATTAATAAACAGCCAAGTGTAGAATATGTCAGCAAGACTGTAAAGCCAACCTGGCTTGTGTATATTCTCCGTCTCTATATATAATGTGTACTCAATGCCAGCCGGCTTGCCAGGATATAGGACAAAGATCAAGCTATTTTAATCCTTGACGTAGAGATCGGAAGAATATTTACTTTTGGCCATTCTTTTCTATAGATAATCTACAAGTTCTCATTCCGGCTCTGTTGTTTTTGTCCTGGAACTGTCCTATTTCTTTATCTCCCAGCATTCGTCTCTGTTGTGCTTCCTCTGTTGGCGCACGAGAGTGCCTGCGAATGCACAATATTTTTAGACGCAATTTTCCAAATGCGCGTTATTGATCACGGCTCCACTTTTTCTGGCGTTCAAAACATTGTATGACCTGGGATTTCTCATTGTGAAAAATAAAAACAAAACAACTGGCAATAAAACGTGTCAGAAGTGAAAGCCTGGACATGTCATGTAGAGCGAACTATACGAAGATAAGTACATGTATCATCATCATCAAGTGCCATGCCCTTCTGGTGTAGGCGTTCATGGCTCTCCACATTTCTCGGTCTTTGGTGTTCTAGATCAACTCTGTTGATCATATTCCTCCATGCCACCGTCTCAATCCATCCATCATCATTTATCTTGGTCGGCCCCTGCCTCTTTCCCCCTCCATCTTTGCAGTTGTCACGATGTTCTCCAATGGCCCTCTTTTCTTCTCACTACGTGACCAAAATCTGTCAGGTGTTAGTCAGATATGACTGAGCTACCGTATGACAGTAGACGGTACTACCTGCTTTCTGTCAGCGCCGAATGTTGGGCGGCGCTTACCAAACCCGACACCCCACATTGTGCCAACGGCTTCGGGCGGAAGAGCGCAATTGGGAGGGTACAAGCCTTATCCTGGTGCGAGGAAATGCAACCCAAAGACAAAATAGTCATGGCAGGGCAGACCAGGCCCTAAGCCTTGGTTGGCAGCTGGTCTTGGATCGAAGCTCCGACAGGCGGACAGTTAGAGCATTGCTTTGCTGATCCGGCAGCTTCTGCAGCTTGTCTTGTTCCAAATTATGGGTGTCAACTTTCCTCTGGAGTGAACTAGGCAAGCCGAGAGAGAGATCATGCTGCATGGGCAACACATGGTTTCTTTATTTTAGCCCAGGCGTTGTGCTATGGAGAGGCAATAACTCCATCCCTGGTCTTAACCGGTCTCGGAATCAAAGCGAGAGGCAACTGTTACGGGTTATAAATCCTTGTCAGTTGGCGTAGACATGGGGTGCCACGCGTTGCCTCTGACGGTGGGAGACACCTACAGGTGTCACTGATCACCTACCGCCCGCCTCAAGCTGGGCAGCCCCCGGCCAATTGGGTGCTGATCCGCCAATGCCTGTCTGCTTCAATGGGTGCTTGGGGCTAGGACAAAATCTGTATCGCAGGCTGTAAAACCAATGCACCAGGTACTAATAAAAAGAATAATAGAAATCTCAAGCTACGGCATGCAACCTGGAACGTAAGAACGATGTGTCCAGGATTTTCCACTGACTTGACAAATATTGACGATGTGCGAAAAACAGCTGTGATTGATGCTGAACTCAATTGTCTTAACATTGATATTGCTGGCCTGCAGGAGACTCGCCTCGCTGAGGAAGGGTCACTCAGGAAAAATAATTACACCTTTTTTTGGAAGGGTAGAGGGCAGGCAGAAAAAAAGGCAACATGGTGTGGGCTTTGCAGTGAAGAATTCGCTACTGGGAATGATTGATATCCCAGCTGGAGGTAATGAAAGATTATTATCCCTGCGCTTGGCAACCTCTTGTGGATATGCCACCATTATCACTGCATATGCACCGACACTCGCTTCCTCTGATGATGTGAAGGATAAGTTCTATGAGCAGCTAGACTCTGTGATCAAAGCAGTTCCAAAAATCCGACTACATTTATATGCTCGGTGATTTCAATGCTCGTGTGGGCAAGGACTCTAGTTCATGGCCAGTGTGCCTTGGAAAATACAACCTCGGTCGCATGAATGATAATGGGCAAAGGCTGCTGGAGCATTGCACTAGAAATGACCTATGTATTACAAACTCCTTTTTTAAAACAAAAGAGTTGCATAAGGTCATATGGAAACATCCAAGATCCGGCCATTGGCATCAGCTGGACTTCATTATCACACGGAGACAACATCTGAACCATACATCATTAACTCGAAGTTACCACAGTGCTGACTGTGATACAGATCATTCTTTGGTTGTTGCAAGGGTTAGACTGAGACCAAATAGAATCTACACAGCTAAACACAAATCTAGCCCCAGGATTAATATTATTAACACTCACGATCCTGGAAAGTGCTTTGAATTTCAACAGCAACTTGAAGACGTTTTCACTGATACATCAGAAAATTGTACAGTAAATGAAAAGTGGGGTCAACTTAAGGAAACTCTTTATAAAACTGCCGTAGGGGTCTACAGCACTGTGAATCATAAGAGGCAGGACTGGTTTGCGGCAAACAACCAGATTGATAAAAGAAGATAGCTCTCTTTAGAAACAAGGAAAGACCAACGCGTAAAACTCTGAATGAGCTGAAGCAAGCAAGGAAGGATGTGCAAAAGGCTGCCAGGCAGTGTGCACATGACTATTAGATCAAGTTATGTGAGTCCATTCAAATCGCAAGTGATAAGGGAAACATCAGAGGCATGTATGAAGGGATAAAGAAAGCTTGTGGTCCAATGATCAAAAGAAGTGCACCGCTGAAAACCTTGACTGGAGAAATCATCACCGATAAGAAACAGCAGATGGATAGATGGGTAGAGCACTATTTAGAGCTTTACTCAAGTGAGACCAAGCTAGCGGATGATGCCCTCAACGCCATAGAGGCCCTGCCAACTCTTGACCACCTGGACACACTTCCCACCATAACTGAAGTTAAGTGTGCTATAAATGAACTTGCATCTGGCAAGGCTGCAGGTAAGGATGGGATTCCAATAGAGGTTATCAGGAGTGGGCAAGACACACTCACTCTACAGATCCACCAGCTAATAGAGCTATGCTGGCGAGAAGGACAAGTCCCACAGGATTTCAAAGATTCAAACATCATAACGCTGTACAAGAACAAGGGCGATTGGAGCGACTGTAACAACTATAGGGGTATCTCACTTCTGTGTATTGTTGGGAAAGTATTTGCTAGAATTGTTCTGCGCAGACTTCAAGTCCTGGGAGATCAAGTCTACCCCGAATCACAGTGCGGCTTCCGTCAGAACCGGTCTACCATTGATATGATATTCTCATTGCGACAGATGCAAGAAAAATGCCGGGAACAAAATCAGCCACTGTTTATTGCCTTCATCGACCTCACGAAGGCATTCGATTTGATCAGTCGTGAGGGTCTGTTCAAAGCACTAAAGAAGATTGGCTGCCCATGAACTCTTCTATCCATTGTGGAATAGTTCCACACAGGCATGAAGGGTATAATGAAATTTGATGGCTCAACTTCAGAAGAGTTTGAAATCAAGAGTGGAGTTAAGCAAGGTTGTGTACTTCCCCCACCCTCTTTGGGATATACTTTTCACTTCTACTGAAATATGCCATTTCGTGATCAGGATGACGGTATATACATTCACTCACGCTCAGATGGTGGCCTCTATAATGCTCAGAGATTGAAGGCCAAGACCAAAATTAGGAGGGTACTAATCAGAGATTTGCTTTTTGCGGATGATGCTGCGATTACGACCCACCCTGAGGAAGAATTACAACATCTACTATCTGCATTCTCCAATGCTTGTTCTTAATTTGGTTTAACAATTAACAAATAGAAGACACAGATTATGTCACAAGGTGCACATGGTGTACCATCAATCTTTATTGACGACGCCGAACTGGAGATAGTAGATCATTTTACATATCTAGGATCAGAGGTAAATAGCAAATTATCCCTCGATCAGGAAATCAACATCAGGATTGGCAAGGCAGCAACAACAATGAATATGTTAGCAAAAAGAGCCTGGGAGAACAGGAAGCTTACTGCCAAAACAAAAGTCCTCGTCTACCAAGCCTGTGTCCTTAGTACTCTTCTTTATGGCAGTGAAACCTGGACAACTTACTCACACCAAGAGAAACGTTTAAACAGCATTCATATGCGATGACTGCGAAGAATACTTGGTATTAAGTGGCAAGACAAAATCACAAATGCTGAAGTATTGGAAAGATCAGGTTGTGTGACGGTGCATTCCATGCTCAGTCTTCGTAGACTAAGATGGATAGGACATGTTAGGAGGATGGATGATGGTAGAATACCAAAGGACATCTTTTTTGGTGAATTACAGACGGGTAGGAGATCTCAGGGTCGGCCTCTACTACGATACAAAGATGTGTGTAAGCGGGACATGATTGATACAGGCATTGATGATGCACATTGGGAGCAAGTCGCCGCTGAACGTGTTGCATGGAGGGCAACTATCAGAAATGGAATAAAGACAAAGGAGAAAATAATTGCAGATAAAGCACACACAGAGCGTGAGAGACGTAAGATGGTGCAAAATGGTGGAATTGACCATGTTTTCACATGCACCTACTGTGGGCAAACATTTGCAGCAAGAATTGGCCTTACCAGCCACACTCGCCACCTCCACGGATCGTAGTTGTGCCTGTTTGAAGCACAATGTACCAAACTATCGTCTGTCAAGTCGGAACGGTGCCAATGCACGTGACCAAAGAAAGCTGTTTAAGTACATTTATAAAGTATACAAATACAGTCAAAGATAGACAGAGTTTTCGCTGTAGCATGGATGCATACTAGGAACTATTAAAAGAACCTCAATGGCTCGGAACGCTGAAGAAGAAGAATGGATGCATACTGATGATCATGTTTGAGGTTTGATTCTACGTGGGATATTAGAGACTTTAAAATGTCTGTGTGTGTGTGTCTTCGTGTGTGTTGCGTGTGTGCGTGTGAGCGTGCGTGCATTTGTGTGTGTGCGTGTGTGTGTGTGTGTGTGTGTGTGCGTGCGTGTGTGCAGGCGGGTCTGTAGGTAGAAATGTAAGTAGGCTTTTAGGTTGAAGTTGGTTGCATATCCTTTACAGGACATCACAGTCAACCACAGCATTGTTTGACTGTTTGTCATCTCTTGGCAAGTTTACGTTCAGTAGTTTGCCATTGCTTTCTGAACAACCGGCACCCATACCAACTTTTTTTTTTTAATGCAACGCGTATGCTGCGAAATCGTCCGCAGATGTGTTTCGAACGCGGTATGTTGTATTACGAACTCTGCCCTTACTACTACTCCACCACGGTGCTGGCTTGGAGGTAGGTAGGAAAATATATTTTTCCCCCCGCGTTTCTATCCTGTTTCAGGATATTGCGGTCAACACCAGCATCTTTCAGCTGTATGTTGATTCCTAGGCTAGATTACGCTCATCAGCAGGCCACGACTTTCTGAGCGACCGGCTCCATACTCTCATAAGTCACTGGCGATAGACTCGAACCACTTCTAATTCTCGTGCTCTCACGTCAACCACGAGAGTATTCGGGGTTAGCGGAGAACGCTGCTAACCCCTCGGCCAGAGAGAATAGATAGTGTTTTTTTAAATATTTAAGAATACCCTATTTAGTATTTGATAAGGCTATAACTGCGATTGGACGTCAGTTGTCTCTAATGTATTGAAACCGAAAATGTTCGGTTGATGATCCTGATAATAGATAGACAGACAGACATATATACGGACAGACAGACAAAGAGGGATAACACCTCTAGAAGACAATAACAAGTGATCAAATAACGTATTGAGGTCAATACAACCATTTATGACATGTGTACGCTTATCGTCCATCATCATCGTTATCATCATCATCATCCTCACCCAGGGTCGTCTCCGCACTGATGATCTGCCCTAATGAATCTCAAAACCTGTCTGTCCCACGTTTCAGGTGAAACCAAACAAATAAATCGACCCTTTAACCTATCATGACCCCACGACCTTTCCCTTGGAATGTCCCTGACACTGATATACCCCAGAGAAGGGAAGCGGTGCAGGGAATTTTGTGACTTGTCTTCCACAAAAGAGGAACACAGATTGAAAATGAAAAGAAAGAAACCTAGATGAGGCATTTATAAATGTCAATGTGGTGTCATTTACTCACCGCAGAATGCTCACATCAATCGTTCCCTTTCCAATTGTTTTCTATCTATAACCTTCTTTTCGCCCTCTTTCTCAGATACGGATTCTTTATTGTTTTTATTTTGTTTTTCTCGCTTTGAACTCAAGTGTAGTCCATACACACTATGTATTTATAGTATTCATGGACTGAATTTTGCATGTGGGTTAGCTTTCCACATTAACAGTGTCCTTTGCCATCAGGCGAACCCACTCCGACTTCAGAGGTAGATGCGGATTCTGTTTTGCAATATCAAGTTTGCTGTTGCTTTAGGTGATTTTTGTTGTGGATGATTTAATTGCTGCTGTTGAGGGTGATTTAAGAAGACCATAGAAAGTGTCTCTGTATCGACATATGTCATTGCGTATGTGCGTGGCATCCTAATTTCTGTAGTGCTGTTCTACTGACGATTTACTGCCACTATCATCAGAGTGATGATAACAACCGTTACCAACCTCACCATCCCCAACACATCACAACACTCTTAATCATCATCATCATCATCATCATCATCATCATCATCATCATCATCATCATCATCATCATCATCATCATCATCATCATCATCATCATCATCATAAAATCACCTTTATTATCACCATTACCATCCTCACCATCGCCAACATATCACAACCTCTTCATCATCCACATCATCATCATCATCCACATCCACATCATCATCACCATCGGGACGCAGAGGTGTTTCCAAGGCACCAGGGCCGGGTTATATACTGGCCAAGACCTATTGACGCGTCCTCGTCGAGCGTCCTGGGCAACAGGTCCCTTCGGGGTCCTGGCTAAAGTCAGTAGGATCGCCGATTCCTCCGAAGTCGGAGAGTGTCTGCCTGTACGGCGAGGAACTACCAGTCTGCACACCAATAAGCCAGACATGGGACAACGGATACTCACGCAAACCTCAGGTCCTGGATGACATCACACTGATGTTGGACAACAGGATGCCTTCATCCGACATACAGAACTTCACGTTGGAGCTCAAGCCAACGAACACAAGCAAGCATCATCATCATCATCATCATCATCATCACCATCGACACCATCACCAATACATCACAACACACTCTTCATCATCGCCACCATCATCATCACTATTCCTCTCACAACTACCACCACTATCATCAATATAATGATGATACACACCATTACCACACCAACAATAATCATCATCTTATGAGATGAAGATGTTGCAATGAAAACACCTGACGACATCCCACCTGCAGATGTCTGTGTGACCTCATTCAAGTCCAG
>OY992887.1:101260345-101342845 GCA_963921405.1 Cepaea hortensis | reverse complement strand
AATATTTTCCTCATCTTCATTAACGAAGGCATATTGCATAGATTATTCTTCGCTTCGTAAAATGCTTCTTTGCCTCGTCTTTTTGTCTGTTTGTGTGTTTGTCTGTGTGTCTGTCTGTCAGTCTGTAACTCTGTATTACTGTATTTGTATATCTATATCCTTATCTGTCTATCTGTGTATGCATTCTTTGTCTGTTTTGTTTTTCTTCTTTCCTATTTGAATGTAACATGCACAATAAATAATTGATGCACGAAAGATGGCTGGTTGAAATGGCTGAATGTGAGTGCCCAATTTGTGACCCTTGAAAATAAAGTTCGTTTGTTTGTTCTGACTGTTTGTATATCTGTGTCAATGTCTGTTTATCAGTCTGTCTGTCTGTGTGGCTGTATTGGCTGACGCTTGGATGAGAGGCTGGTTAAAAGCATGGACGTCGTAGTATGGAAGATGGAGAGATGGAAAAACGGATGATGGATGAATTTGTTCGCTGACCAATTAAGAATGTATATATAAATGTTATGACAATTGACCTTCATTTATGGCATATTTTCTATATATCTCATATTGTCACTGCATTAACAAACAAACAAACAAACAAAAGACACACACAAACACACACAGAGCACACACACAGCACACATAAAAAAGAATCGTCAGTCCTGTCGAGATGCGGTCTACCCCAAATGCAAGAAGATATACCAGGTAATCAGGTAATCTTACGTTTAGTAGTTTGCCTTAGCTCTCTGATAGAAAAGTCAATGCTGAAGTGCAACTGTCCGGTGAAGGGAATAAACCCCATCAGCGCACCGGCAGTTTTATCGCATTAAGTTCAGCGGTCACACAGACCTCTTCACTGCATAATGAAAACAAATCAATGGACAGTACGAATTCTTGTTTTCGTCTTTACCCTGTGAAATGCGATTGAAAGGCATCTGGTTCTTATATTTGTTGTTCGCTGCCAATATATGTTCTTTATTATTAGCTGATATTGACAATTAGACAAAAACTTAACCAGTTCGGCCATCTAGTGACAATGAACCCAATATCACCAGCAGCAAGAAAATGGAAACATCAAGACGCAGGGGAATACTACAAAAATGATGGATCGACGGAGTCATCAGCGCCTTAAAAATCCTCAACATTTCAGCATACCAAGCGACCGAGCGAGCCCTAGTTAGGAAACCAATCATCAAACAAGCATGCAAGGCCTAGTAGCATAGAGCAGAGAAGGACACAAGAAAGAAGATTGCCCATCAATGTTCAATTGTTCTAGTAGTTAGTTATTTCCTTGTCTTTTACACTATGAAACTTTTTGTGTCGTCTTTTACACATAACTAGTCGAACTGAGTTGAGTTGAGTTGAGTTGAGTTGAGCTGAGAACCGACATCACTGCACTCAGGAATTCCCAATCGCGCTTCGTCCCTTCGTTCGACGCCAATGAATAGTCATAATACTTATCGTTCCCACCGCAATCTGATTGAAAGTTCGCCTGGTCATCCTTATCAGTTTTGAGATTCTTCCAGAATCCCTGCAGATCCTCCACTATATAATTCTTTCCACATATGAGATCTCAGTCTGTTCCCCCACCTTCTCCACCTGGTCACACAGGCGCTCGACCACCTCTCCCTTGTCCATAGGTAATCTACCACCAAGAGGTGCATTCCCTGCCAGCCTATCAGCTTATTAATTCCCCCGCTCTCCCGCATGGCCAAGGCTTGCATAAAAATTAATTGGGGAACCCTTTGAAGCCACCAAGACAGCTCACAAATAAACACACATGTTCAATATAGCTCATTATAGCTCTTAAAAACTCTTTCTCTGACCTAATTTGAAAAAGATAAATTACTGAGACTAGTCTTAACCTTATGCAATCCTGCTTTAGTTAACATACTAAAGAAGACAGAAAGGCAACTCAGCTTGTCAAAACAGAAGAACACATTGTAAAGAGTAATAAACATATACAATCCATCGCCGAAGACGAATGACTGGTTGTACATACACACGCACGTCTGTCCAACAAGCCAATGTCGCAAGGACCATACAGAGAAGAGACTGGCAGCGACATACGACAAGTAATCACTCCCGTCCTGAGGCCGAATCAATACTACGGTAAACATTCCGATGCCACAGAAGGAACACATTGGCTGAGTGGTATTCGATATTTGGATTCGGCTGTTACTCGATTTATGAAAGACAGCGGTGTCAAGGCAAGCAAATGGTATAATTAGGCTGACAGACAGACACGACGACATGCTGATAGATATATTAACTGATAAAGTTACAGACTGACTATTGACCGACCTACTAACAGGGAAACAGACAGGCAGACAGACAAGCCGACATACTGATAGATATATTAACTGAAAAAGTGACAAACTGACTATTGACCTACCTACTAACAGAGAAACAGACAGACAGATAAGCAGATATATTGACATACATATCAACTGACGGATTGATAAGCTGAATGAGAGACGTACAAAGATAGGAATAGACAGACACGCTGACATACTGACAGACATATTAACGGATGAATGGACAGGCTGACTATTGACCGATCCACTAACATAAAGAGTATGAATTGGAAACAAATAGGTATATTTATCTCCTGCGAGAAGAAGCATACTAAACACAGACACGTTGCACATGCCTTACAAGGAAATCCATCTTAAACAAAGTCAGTGGCTTATCTAAAATCAGAAGCAATCAATCATCATCTCATCTCATCATGTTCCTCTTGTACCTTGCGGTGTCGAGGTGAAGTATAAACTTCGTGAGAGTGCCCGATTATGGGCTTCATATATCGATATTCCCACGGACTCTGCTATTCCCTCAGTCTAACGTTTACGTGGTCGGCCTCTTCCTCTGTTTCCATCTGGTCTGTACATCATTGCTTGTTGTGGTATGCTGTTGACTGGTAACCTACTTGCATGGCCAAACCATTTGACTTGCTGTTTTCTGATAAAATCTAGTGCTGCTTTAACCCCCACTTTAGTCCTGATTTCTTCATTTCTGATTTTATCTCTCCTTGATACGTTGAGTATTCTTCTCAGGAACCTCATTTCTGTTGTTGTGATTTTTCTTTTCTCTTTTTCTGTCATTGTCCAGGTTTGGCATTGGTAGCACAGAGTTGGCAGGAAGATTGTGTTGTAAAGTGCTTTCTTAGTAGTTATTGATACATCAATTGAAGCAATCAATAAATATATAAAAATGAAACAATGAAATTTAAAAAACACACACACACAAATGCGTGCAATGGGACACACTGGACGGCCGACGTTTCGATTCTAAAAATCGGTGTCAACAACGAAAAACAAAACACAAAATAGCACAACTACTAGGTTCCCATGTGGGAGCAAAGATGGTGGTTTGTGACAAATTCATATTGTTATTTCCTGCTGCAGCCGCAGCTGCAGCCGTTCCATAACAGAAACAGCCAGATAGTCAAGCCGACATACTATCAGAGATATTAACAGGTGGATTGGTAGACAGACTACTGACAGATCTACTAACAAAGATATAGACAGACAGACACGCTGACATACTGACAGACATATTAACTGATGAATTGTTAGGCTGACAATTGACCGACCTACTAACAGAAACAGCTAGAGAGACAAGTCGACATATTGACAGACATATAAACTGATGGATTGGCAGACAGACTACTGACAGACCTACTAACAAAGATATAGACAGACAGATAAGCTGACATACTGACAGACATATTAACTGAGGATTGATAAATTGACTGACAGACCTACTAACAGAGGAATAGACAGACAAACCGACATACTGACATACATATTAACTAATAGATTGACAGACAGAATGACAGACCTACCAACAGAGAAACAAAGATACTGACAGACTTGCTAACAGAGAAACAAATAGACTGACGCGCCGACACACCGATTGACATATTACAAGAGAGAGTAACAGATTAATAACTGACAGTTCTACTAATAAAGAAACAGACAGACTGATAAACCGACACACTGATAGACTGATGACTGATAGACTGACAGACTGACTGACAGACCTTCTAATAGAGAAACATACAGACTGATCGACAGTTTAACAGATCAACAAACAGACTGACACAGCGAAGACATTAACTGATAGATTGACAGACAGACTGACAGAGAGACAGACAGACAGACTGACAGACCTACTGACAGAAAAACAGGCAGAAACATAGATAAATAGGTAATAAAGATAAACATACCGACAGACAAATAGATAAACCGAGCAACAAAACCAAAAGCAGACAGACGGACAGAAAAATAAATAAGATAGCTAAGACAGACAGACAGACAGACAGACAGACAGACAGACAGACAGACAGACAGACAAGTAGGTAAGATAGAAAATTAGATAAACTGAGCACACACTCACACACACACACACACACACACACACACACACACACACACACACACACACACACTCACACACACTCACACACACAAACACACAAAACCCAAACAACCAGACACACAGACAGGCAGATAGATAAATAGGTAAGATAGATAGACAGACAGACAATTTAATAAACTGAGAAAAAACAACCACAGAGGAGAATAACAACCAATGATATAGTCGACGTAGTCTAAATAGCCTGTCTCCCTGGCCTAGGTGTTAGCGACTTTCTCTTTAATCCCGTATACTCTCGTGAGTAACGTAACGTGCGTGAGAATCGGTGGCGGTTATCTCCACGTCGGCATCTTACGGGGTATGTGAGTCCGTCGCTCAGAAAGCAATGGCAAACTACTGAGCGTAATCTTGCCAAGAAATCAACACATGGGAACATAAAAAAGTCTAAAATAGGTATCTGGACATGTTTGAAAAGTAAAAGCGACGGCGGATGATATTTACCTCATTATCCATAGATTCGAATCTTAACAAAATAAATATAAGGCTAACACCTTAAACTGTGTACGTCTCAAGGCGTGGAGAGGAGCTCTTTGTTCACTCACTGACTCACTGACTCACTCACTGACTCACTGACTCACCCACTCACTCACTCATGAGTGAGGGTGTAAGGGTGTATGAGTAAGGGTGTGTGGTTAAGAGATGCTTGGTTGGGGGATGGGTGGGTAGAGGATATGTGGGTGGGTGAGTGTATGCAGGTTAGGAGATGGTGGGGGATGTTTGGTTGGGGATGGATGAATAGAGGATGTGTGGGTGGGTAGAGGATATGTGGGTGGGTAGAGGATATGTGGGTGGGTAGAGGATATGTGGGTGGGTGAGTGTGTGCAGGTTAGGAGATGGTGGGGGATGTTTGGTTGGGGATGGATGAATAGAGGATGTGTGGGTGGGTAGAGGATGTGTGGGTGGGTAGAGGATATGTGGGTGGGTAGAGGATATGTGGGTGGGTAGAGGATGTGTGGGTGGGTAGAGGATGTGTGGGTGGGTAGAGGATGTGTGGGTGGGTAGAGGATGTGTGGGTGGGTAGAGGATATGTGGGTGGGTAGAGGATGTGTGGGTGGGTAGAGGATATGTGGGTGGGTAGAGGATATGTGGGTGGGTGAGTGTGTGCAGGTTAGGAGATGGTGGGGGATGTTTGTAGGTGCGGGCTCGGGATCTGTGAGTGGGTTGGGGGAGATGGGAGATTATGTGGGTGAGTGCGGAATTTGTGTGTGGGTAGGTGCGGATTATGTGAGTTGACGGGGAGACATGTGTGTGGCTGAGGAATGTGGTTGGTTGGGTGGTTGGGAGGTGTGTGGGTGGAGAAGGATATTGGGTGAGTGATTGTTGGTGGGAAATGGGACTGGTAGAGGATATGTGAGTGGGTGGGGAGATGTGTGTAGGTGGGGGATGTGTGGGTATTGAATGTATGTGTGCTTGGGGTGTGGGTGGATGGGATGTGTGGTGGGTGAGAGGTGTGTGTGGGTGGGGAGATGTGTAGGTGTAGGGATGTGGTGGATGGGTGGGGGAATGTATTGTATGTGTGTGTGGTTGGGTGGGGAAGTTGGAGTGAATGGGGGATGTGTGGGTGGGTGGTGGATGTGTCTCATAACATAGTAATATGCATTGTTTATGTTTACAAAATTCATGTGACAATGTTTTTTTCCTATGCACTGTTGATGAAAGAAAGATGAATGATTGGAAGGGCCGAATGTAAGACGGGCCTGCGTGCCCAATTTGTTACCCTTTGAAAATAAAGTCCTGTTCGTTCGTTCGTTCGTTCACTCACTCACTCACTCACTCACTCACTCACCCACCCACCCACCCACCCAACCACCCACCAACCCACCCACCCGCCCACCGACCGATCGACTCACTCACTCACTCACTCACTCACTCACTCACTCACTCACTCACTCACTCACTCACTCACTCACTCACTCACCCACTCACTCACCCACTCACCCACCCACTCACTCACTCACTCACTCACTCACTCACTCGCTCACTCACACGCTTTAATATGTAAATCCTGGGCTGTTGCAGGTTGCGCCAGGGACTGCCCAGACAGACCCGATAATCGCATGCTTTATGTCGAATAGATGAGTGCATTAAATAGCCGTACCGATGACTAATTATCAGCCTTTGATGTTCACATAGTTTGACACCAACATTGAGATCAAAGATCTGGTTGCATATGACCTACCCGCATGAGTGACACAGGTGGGGCGAGGTAGTGACACCCCTAGCTGGATATAGACGAAGGTGAGAAACATATTGACGGCGTACAGGTGTGAAGATATTTTTTATTCAAGGTCTATCTAGTCTAACGCCGAGGCACACCTGTGGTTTAACCAGACGGTTTGTTATGGTTAGATAATGAATTTGATATACAGATGTACGATGTGGCTCCAAATGAAAACCCTAAATGCTTTTGTTTTTGCTTATTTTGGTGAATATATTCTGAAAAAGTAAAGAAAAAATGCATCATGTTTAGATATAGTCACCACTGCGAGTCCCCCAGCGCCGATAAAGTGTTTGGATTCTTGTAGAAAAAGCGACTCTTGAATCATTACTCGGTGTGGCTGACCTGGTCGTGAAAAGCCTGTCACAGAAGTCAAGCAGTTTTGAAACTTCCTACTCCACTCATACACTTGCTGGACTGACAGGCATGCATCACCATACTGGACCTTCAATCGCCGATGAATTTCTATAGATTTCACCTCTACACTGATCAAAAATCGGTTAACAGAACGCTGCTCCTTTTTGGTGGCCATCTTTAAACTGCCCTTATGACGTCACTATGCTCGTCTGCATCACGGTGTCACGTGCTGAACACTCTTTACACCCTTAACGACAATACTGACAGATTACATGGTTATTGTAATTTCTATCATACTTTTTAGGTTTTATGTGAGGCACCCTCGTATTTTGAATGTGGGATGTCTCTGCACTCTATCTGCCTCTCTGTCTCTCACTCTTTGTCTCTCTCCCTCTCTCTTTTCTCCCCTCTTTCTCACCCTCCCTCTTTCTCCCCTTTCTATCTGTCTTTCGCTCTCATGCTCTCTTTTCCCTCCTCTTTCTCTCTCTCCAATTTCTCTCTCTCTCTCTCCCCTTTCTCTCTCCCTCTCTCCCCCGGCCCCTCTCACGAAGTAATAATGAGGCAGATCAAAGAAAGGCCAGGGATAACGAAATGGGAGTTATAATATAAACAGTGTACGCTGTGCACGTTGCACAGAATTCAGAGCTGATAATGCAGAAGATATATGACAACTGTTGGGTCATTATGGTAACTGACTGCAGAAAAGGAACTTTTCTTGTACACCAAGTAACAGAAACAATGGTTATATCAAGGAAAAAGATATCACCAAAGTGTGGTATAGAATAGTAGTAAACGTGCGTAAACAAATTGATAAATCTAAATACCTAGGGACAATTATACTATCCAGAATGATAACCATGCTGACCAATAAAAAGATGTCAATTGCAACGAAAATAAGAGTGTTGAAGTGCTACATAGAACCTGTACTTTTGTATGGATGTGAAACGTGGACAATGAGCAGACAAGCTGACAAACGTCTAATGGCAGTGGAAATGCGGTTTCTGAGGAAAATGCAAAGAATACCATGGACAGACAGAAAACGTAATAAGCAAGTTCTACAAGAAATAAATGAATACCACAAACTGATTAGAGACATTAGAAGTAGACAGCCAAGAGTTTTGGGGCACGTTATGAGAAGAAACAAACTAGAGAACTTCGTGACAACTGGCAAGTTTGAGAGGAAAAGAACAAAGGGAGGGCAGATAAATAACTATCCGGCCACATGGCATGGTGGAGACAAGAACACAGTTGATCCACCACTGTGGTGATCGTGTGAAATAGCAAAACATGACGACCCACGCTTTTTGGCACGGCACATGATGATGTCGAATTATAATACCATTTGGAAGCTGCGAGACAGAAATTAGAAACAGAATAGACCAAGCATAGACTGCATTTAAGAAAACGTAAAGTATCGCATACAATAAGTCACTGCTACTGAATGATAGAAAGAGGGTAGTAAAATATTGAATAGATTTGTTCTGCTGTATAACAGTAAATCACGGAACGTGAATGAACAGTTTAGTATGCGCCTGGAGTCAACGGAGATGCTGTGTTGAGATGTATGTTGATGATAGCTTAGACTGCCAGGGTACCTAACAATGAACACAGGAGAAGGTAATGACAGTATAATTTTATACAAATATAGGAGACAAAGTCACTATCATTGAATGAAAGAAAGAGAGTGTTGTAGTGCTATATAGAGCTTTTAGTCATTAGTCATTAGTCGCGGTTCCAACTTCACGGCACGGGTCGTCCCCATTATGCTCCGTTCCCGTGCCAGGGAATATCACATAAAATACTCCTCACTGTCCCATGTGAAAAGTGGAAGAGACAGGAGTCTCGACAAACCAACAGTCCGCACATTTACACTGTGTATAATGCCGTCGCCAGAATGCCAACACAAAAGTCCTTCATGAAAAATACAGTTCATCGTCGATGGAAGCGGCAGTCACTAGAAAACCAGCAGTCACACATTACTGCCTAAGGCAAACCAGTCAGTTTTGCGACAAAGCCGGTCGCCATTATTCCGAACATGTAGTTCACTCTACAAACAACCGCGGACAGTATATAGCAGTGAATTTCGGAATGTAACTGAACATATTAAGAAGAACTTGAAAACAACAGAGGTGTGGTTCCTGAGACGAATGTTGCGAATTCCGTGGACAGCCAGGATAACTAACAACGATTGCTCGAGAAATGGTAATAAAATTAGAACATTACATGCAACAGTTAGAAAGAGACAAGCAGCTTTCTTTGGTCATGTGATGAGAAAAGAGGCATTGGAGAACATCGTTACGACTGGAAAGATCGAGGGAAGAGAGCAGAGGACGACCCAGAGAAATGATGCTGGATGGATTGAGACGATGGCATGGAGGAATGTCATCAGCAGAGTTGATCCAGAAAACCAAAGACCTAAATCTGTGTAGAGTCATGACAACCTACGCCAGCTGGCAGGGCACTTGAGGATGATGATGATTGGAGACAAACTGTGTTCTTTTGTCATGCAAGGAGAAGAGAGGCATCGGGAATCATCGTGACAGCAGGGAATAGCAGCGGTAACAGAGGCAGGTGTAGACAGAGAGAGAAAAGATACTGGATGGACTGCAACAGTAGGATGAACGAATATCATCAATAGAATGTGTCGAATGTCAAGAGTTAAGATCCGTGTAACGCATGAAGGCCTAAGCCAGCTGGTAAGGCATATGCTGTTAATAATGGTATAATATGTTTGCGCATGTAACTTGACTTGGAAGTGCATCAGTACTGAGCCGTTAACTCAGACGTCATGTCTTGACTCCTTCAGCGATTCATGAACTGGTCGCCGTCAGCTCCACGCACAAACAATAATTTGGAATACCAGCTCCACACTATAGCTTGCTATAATAACGGGAACGATGCTTCGGCAATATAACTTGACAAAATAGCTTGACAACATAGCTTGGTAACATAGCTTGACAACATAACTCGACATTATAACTAGGCAAAATGGCTCGATAACACAGCTCAACAACATAGCGTGACAACAAAGCTAAAAACATAGCTCGACACATAGCTTAACATCATTGCTCGACAGCATAGCTCGACAACATAGCTCGACAACATAACTCGACACTATAGTGCAACAACATAGCTTAACAACAAAGCTCGATAACATAGCTCGACAACATAGCCCGACAACATAGCTCGACAACGTAACTCGACGATATAGGGAAACAACATAGCTTAACAACATAGCTCTATAACATAGCTCAACAACATAGCTAGACAACATAGCTCGACAACATATTTCTATATCAGCACTGCATTACAGCTCGACAACAAAGATCGACAACATAGCTCGACAACATAGCTCGACAACATAGCTAAATGACATAACTCGACAACATAGCTCGACAACATAGCTCGACAACATAGTTCTATAACATAGCACTGCAATATATCTCGACAACATAGCTCGAAAATATAGCTCGACAACATAGCTCGAAAACATAGCTCGATAACATAGCACTGCTACATAGCTCGACAACATGGCTCGACAACATAGCTCGACAACATAGCTTGACAACATAGCTTGACAACATAGCTCGACAACATAGCTCGACAACATAGCTCGAAAACATAGCTCGATAACATAGCACTGCTACATACCTCGACAACATGGCTCGACAACATAGCTCAACAACATAGCTTGACAACATAGCCTGACAACATAGCTCGACAACATAATTCTATAACACAGCACTGCAATATAGCTCGACAACATTGCTCGATAACATAGCACTGCAATATAGCTCGACAATATAGCTCGACAACATAGTTCGACAACAGAACTCGATAACATAGCATTGTAATATAGCTTGACAAGAAAGCTCGACAACATAGCTCGACACCAAAGATGGGCACACGATCTCTGCACATTAACTCGTTTCAATAGCCCCGCACGGTAATTCACACTATAGATTGACAAAATACCCGTCTCGTCAGCAATATTCAGTATTTCCATTTCCACCGTGCCCTTTATTAAGTTGCCCTAATATACTAAACTCCGAAGCCTGGTAGCAAGTACACTATGACCCCGGCCTTGCGTCCCACTTCCAGGTGGGGTGATCACGATGTCCAAGGCACGCGGGATCAGCGATGTTTGGAAACTTGGGTACTGGGTAACTGCATGTATTTGTGCTCATCTTTCTGTCAGTGAGTGCTGTGTGCCTCCGATGTTCTGTGGTTCCGTTCTTCAATGATTCATCTTCGGCATCATCTTCGGCTTGTTCGTTGCTACGTCTGTCAGATGATTTTCTCTGCCTCTGTTAGTTATTAAAAGATGATTATGCGTCTGAAACTCACTGATTCCTGAGAAGGGTATTCAATGTATCAAGAAGAGATAAGATCAGAAATGAAGAAATCAGGAATAAAGTGGGGGTTATAGCTGCACTAGATTTTATTAGAAAGCAGCAAGTCAAATGGTTTGGCCATGCAAGCAGGTTACCAACTAACAGTATACCACAACAATGATGTACAGACCAGAGGGAAACAGAGGAAGAGGCCGACCTCGTAAACGATGGACGGAGGGAATAGCAGAGTACATGGGAATATCGATACATGAAGCTCATAAGCGGGCACTCTCACGCTGTTTATACTTCATCTCGACATTACAGGGTACAAGAGGAACATGATGAGATGAGATGAGATGAGATGAACTCACATTTTATGTGAATAAATCTGCATGTTTGTCATACCGTCAGTTCGTTCATCTTTCCGTCCGTCCGTCCATTCATCCATCCATCCACCTACCTACATATTTACCAACCAACCAGCCAACCTACCTACCTACCTACCCACTCACCTACCTACCTACTTACCTACCTGCCTACCTACCTACCTACCTAGTAACTTACAAGTCTCGATATCATAGTTCAAATAACATAGCTCGATAACGTAGCACTGTAACATAGCTCGACAACATATGGCTCGACATTTTTTATGTCCGTCCGTTCGTTCGTCTGTCGGTCTGCTTGCCTGCCTACTTGCCTGTCTGTCTGTCTGCCTGTCTGTCTGCCTGAATGCCTGTCAAAATGGTTATATATCGATCGGCCTACTGATGTGTTTTAATGCATATTGTTTCTGTCGTTGTCTAAGTTTAGCTTCATAAGTTATGTAAGAATGAGTTGATGTATGAGAGCAGAAAGCAGACGGGCAGAACATCAGACGGGTCTGCGTGCCCAATTCTAAGCCTTTTGAAAATAAAGTAAGTTCGTTCTTTCAGTCTATCTTTCTCTCTGACTATAATTTTGTCTATTTCTCTGTCAGCCTGCCTGTCCCTCCATATGTATGTGTATTGATGCGGATACCAGGGATGCAGTTAGAGAGAAATTTTCTGGCACGATGGAAAATGGGCATTATGAAGACATCATACGGGTGGAAGATGTTAAACACATTTTGAAAAAACAAAAGACACGGCACCAGGGCCCGATGGTGTCAGGTATGGCCACATGAAGGCTTTGAGCGATGTAGACCTGGAGGAGATGGCCGGCTGCTTTAATCAGAGCAATAGGACAGCATCAGTACCGCAGGATTGGTTGCATAGCTATCTCACCCCTCTCCCAATATCTGTGTATGTTCCAATCACCGATATCAAACCTTCAATCTTCTACCCTCTCACCCCTCACACCCATACTCTGGGCATTTATTAATGTAACGCTCACGAAATTGCACATTTTACGATCCCCTTCTCCCCTCCCCTCCCTGTAAGGCACATCACTCACTCAACGAGGACATGCCTGCTTCGCAACAAGCCTGGATCATTTTTGGCACACACTTTTACAGAGCGCTCCTAATTCTGGTCCCTGTGGATTTTACTCTGGCTTTTTATTATCTTTCCTTCGGTTTCTCTTTACTTTATTGTGACAATGTCCGATGTGGTTTTTTGAACATTTTTGACACTCGATTAGAATATATGACGATGGGCGTTTGGGCAGATGTGAGCGATGTTAATTATGGAGATTTGGCGCGAAGTTTGGATCGATAGGTGTGTGGGGTTCCGGCAGAGCTTAGAATATCTGGAGATCTGGGTTTAAAACTGAGCTCAGCGAGTTTCCTAAATCAATGTTTTTGGGCTTTATTTGTTTAAGTATACTACACTAAGCAGGGCTTTTTTATCATTGGAGATGAAGCGTTATATAATACATACGAGTGCCCGCACACACACACACACACACACACACACACACACACACACACACACACACATACACACACACACACGCGCACACACATATATATATATATATATACACACACACACACACACACATATAAAGAAAACATGTAGGTAAGTAGGTATGTAGATAGTTAGGTAAGATAAAGTTAGGTAGGTAGGTAAGTAAAAGGTAGATTCGTAGGTATGTAAGAATGAATGTAGGTAGTATGTAAGTGAGAAGACACTTAGGTGGGTAGGTTTTATAGGTAAGTAGGTAAGATGGTAGGTAGGTAAGTTGGTAGGTAGGTAAGTTGGTAGGTAGGTATGTTGGTAGGTAGTTAGGCACGTCGGTAGGTAGGTAGGTATGTAGGTAAGTTGGTAGTTAAGTTGCTAGGTAGGTAGGTATGTGAGTCCGTAAGTTGGTGGGTAAATGGGTAGGTAGGTAGCTAAAAAGAAAGGTGGGAAGGACGTTGGTAGATACGTAGATAGTTGGAGGTTTTCGTTGGATAGGGAATGTGATGAATGGACGGACAAACAAATAGAAAGACAGACAAACAAGCAAAAAAAAACCAGACAGATAGACAGTCATACAAACCAAACAGACAGACAAAAAGACAAGACTAATAAAAAAGACAAAAATGTAGATAGCTAGGTTATTAAAAGTAGTTATTTGTAGATGTAGTCTATGGACCCACCGACAAGTCTACGGGTTAGCAGCGTGGAGAATTGTGAACATTGATCTGGGCTGCGAAGATGTTCCAGCCCACTTTGTGTATCAGCAAACTTCCTGGCTGATGAATGCGGTTACATTGATCATGCCCATATCACTCATCGAATGCCGAATTGGTCTGAAATATATGCGGCACATACCATATGTCCAACAGGCCTTAAGGTGTATCATCATCATCATCATCATCATCATCATCATCATCATCATCATCATCATCATCATCATCCAGTGCCTTGCTGGCTGGCGTGGGCTATCATGTCTCTCCACAAATTGCGATCTCCGACGGTATGGATACATTCACGTGTTGTCTCCCTTTCCTGCCGTGACACAAGTCTGTTAACAATTTTCTCACGCTGTCTTCCTCTATCTGTTCTCAAATCCTCTTATTTGTCACATGTTCCAGCTTTTTGTCTTCTCATTATGTGACCAAAACATGATGACTGGTCTTTCTGATGTTTGAATAACGAAGACACAAACAATAGATTGCACGATTTATTGCCTGGCATATTTCGCTGCATCTCGTCAGGTACATACTGCAGAAATCACACAACTTACGTGAATTAACTAGATAAATCCCTAAAGTTGTCTGATGTTTGTAATAAGTTATCTTTATGACTTAGCTTTCCGAAAAACGTCCAGATTGCTCATTTTGGATGTCCAATTAATTTTCAACATTCTTCTCAAAAACGACATCTCAAAGGCTTCTAAAGATGAGAGTGAGTGAGTGAGTGAATGTGTGAGTGAATGTGTGAGTAAATGAGTGAGTGAGTGAGTGCACGAGCGAGTAATTAAATGAAACAGTAAGTAATTAAGTAAGTAAGTATTCACTCATTAGCACCTTAACTTCATGACAGACGACAGTTTCTTACATCGTGCTTCTTTACTAAGCAATGCCATTACTTTCTGAACGGCCGGCACCTCAAATCACTGAAATCAACACACACCAGTCTGCTTCGAAACCACCCTCAGAGGATTTCGAACACTTGATACGGTATGTCGGGGGATTATGAAACCCCGCTCCTCACTATCCCCCTACACCGTAGCGCCGGTTGTAACTAGCAAGTGTCTTGTCCATAACTCAAGGGGGGCCAATGAAATAGAAGGGGACACAAAAACACAGAGGGAGGAGAATTCAAGACAGAGATCAATATCGTGGAGAGGGTATGAAGGAAGGTGAAAGAGATGACAAGAGAAGGGATGGTCTAACGTGAGTTAGTTCATTGCCTTTCTCTAATGGAGAGACAAATGGCAGTATGTAAGAAGAGGATAGATAATTTCTCTGTTCCACCTGTTGTTGTTGTTGTTGTTGTTGTTGTTGTTGTTGTTGTTTGCTTTTTAACGTTCGCTTGCCATGAACTCAAGTGTAGTCCATACACGTGCTACTACTTCTAGTGCGAAATATGTTCGTTCGTTCGTTCTTTCGTTCGTTCGTGCTCTGGACTGATGTGGATTAGCTTTGTCTATTACCATTGTCCCTCGCCATCAGGGGAACCCACTCCCACTTCTGATGTATCTGTAAATTACGTCCCCAAGTCAAGGACGAGAAGGCAACGGTTTAGTCCAGCTGACTGGTGTAGGGGTTTAACCCGCTACCTCGGTATCAGCGCACCGGAAGTTTATGAGCGAACGCTCTTATCCATTTCGCCCTGCTGACCGTCACTTGCTCTGTTGATATCTTCATACATGTTGATTTTTATTTTTATGAACCAAAATAAAAACAAAAAACGAGCAGTAGAATCGGTGAGCTTTACTAGAACACGATAACACGTAACAATATGGACGTTGCGGCCAAAGTGTTCGTCAGCACACAAACAACAAACACCCACACACACCCCCCCCCCCCACACACACACACACATATACACACACACACACACACACACACACACACACCGATACAACTATATGGTGTATTTTTAATGACTGTGCAGTTTTTGAAAATATTGGCGTTCCAAGTTTTGTATTTACCTATTATATTGCATGAACTCCTCAGTAGGTAAATACAAAACTTGGAACGGCAATATTTTCCAAAACTGCACAGTCATTAAAAATATACCCTGTGCATGAAAAACTCCGCATGGAAATATAAATATAAAAGTTATTAATCGGTTTCCTTGTTGTGGACTTGCCACTTATGTGGTTGAATACCACGTGTATGATTATAATAATGTAGCTAGACCGGAAATGTGGTTTATATTTATTTGTATGAGCGATCCTGTAACATCTATGACTACATCAGCCTATGTTGTCGTCTCTGTCAATCATCTCCTATTTATAATGCTATTTCTTGCAATCTCTCATTGCCACTATAGCCATAAAAAGTCAATTTTTTTTTAAGCAGTCAGATGGTAACCACGTGGCAACGAGATGCTCATCTCACATGTCAAAGATCTAGTATATGTTAACTCCTTGCAATAACACGTGTTTGTCCGTACTTTATATGAAATTACACATCACGTTATTTTAAAAAAGCAAAAGAAATCTGTTAGCGAGAACCTTTTGTGATGTGTTAACTGTGTAGAACTGTCATCTTGTGTAGGCCGAAGTGCACGATGTTCTCAACAATCTTCTTAAATTATGAAGTGCCATGGGATCATTAATGGTCTCAAGCTACTCCCGTAGTTGTAATGGGCTGTATATTGTAGGTTTCCTTTTACAACCTTTAATTTGATATATAATACAACAGGTCTGCTGCCACATTAACAGCTGTTAAGTCATAACTGTGACACACCCCTACTTCTCATTGTCCGCCGTTCATGTTTGTTAGGTCAAAACCTACATTTTTTGTGGCACTCAATCCGTTTAAAAACTGCGTCATTGCTGCATCCTCTTCCCTCAACATTTCACTCCTTTTTGTCCAACGTGTACAGCCGTACAGAATAACGGGCCAAACATATCTTTCCATTCGGCACATATTCGTTTGTGTGATATTTATGTGTCATTTAAAAGTATTTCATTTGAAAATATTGAGATTAGTTGTGGAACAATTCTGGGTTATATTTAGGACTTATCTTGTCTACTTTTATTACGGAAGATTGTTTTACCTTTTATGTGTGTTATTTTTAGAATTGTATCTGTTTATACACTATTTTATTGATGTTTTATATCTGTATTATATTGCTTCTTATTGATGGACTTTTATCTGCTGCTACATTATTTCATATTTCATATTCGTGTCTCTCTGTCTGTTTCTACATTACTTCTTCCTGATGTCTCTCTATCTGCTGCTACATTACTTCTTACTGTCTGCTTCTACATTACTTCTTCCTGATGTCTCTCTATCTGCTGCTACATTACTTCTTACTGTCTGCTTCTACATTACTTCTTACTGATGTCTCTCTATCTGCTTCTACATTACTTCTTACTGGTATATCTCTATCTGCTTCTACATTACTTCTTACTGGTGTGTCTCTGTGTGCTGTGATATTCCCAAAGATAGAGAAGAGAATGGATATAAAAGTTATCGTATTTTAGTTTATGTAAGTGTGAAGCAGTGGGCGTCTAGGCGGAACGGTTAGTAAGTTGCACGGACAGTGACGTTGGCTCGGCAGGATGTGGGTTCGATACCTAAGCTTACATCTGACTACTGGAGGGAAGGACTGATCACCTATTCCACTGTGCACTTCGGCCTACACAAGATGACAGTTCTACACAGTTAACACATCACAAAAGGTTCTCGCTAACAGATTTCTTTTGCTTTTTTAAAATAAGGTGATGTGTAATTTCATATAAAGTACGGACAAACACGTGTTATTGCAAGGAGTTAACATATACTAGATCTTTGACATGTGAGATGAGCATCTCGTTGCCACGTGGTTACCATCTGACTGCTTAAAAAAAAATTCGACTTTTTATGGCTATAGTGGCAATGAGAGATTGCAAGAAATAGCATTAGAAATAGGAGATGATACAATAGTAGTTGTTATGTTATGATTGTAGTAGAAGCAGTAGTAGTAGTAGCAGCAGCAGCAGCAGCAGTAGTAGTGGTGGTAGTAGTAGTAGTAGTAGTAGTAGTAGTAGTAGTAGTAGTAGTAGTAGTAGTATAGTAGTAATAGTAGTAATAGTAATATTAGTAGTAATAGTAGTAGTAGTAGTAGCAGCAGTAGTAGTAGTAGTAGTAGTAGTAGTAGTAGTAGTAGTAGTAGTAGTAGTAGTAGTAATTGTAATGATAGTAGTGGTGGTAGTAGATTTAGTAATATAAGTAGTAGTAGTAGTAGTAGTAGTAGTAGTAGTAGTAGTAGTAGTAGTAGTAGTAGTAGTAGTAGCAGTAGTAGAAGCAGCAATAGCAGCAGCAGCAGCAGTAGTAGTAGTGGTAGTGGTATTATTATTATTATTATTAGTAGTAGTAGTAGTAGTAGTAATAGTAGTAGTAGTAGTAGTAGTAGTAGTAGTAGTAGTAGTAGTAGTAGTAGTAGTAGTAATAGTAGTAGTAGTAATAGTAGTAGTAGTAGTAGTAGTAGTAGTAGTAGTAGTAGTAGTAGTAGTAGCAGCAGCAGCAGCAGCAGCAGCAGTAGCAGAAGACAAAATAGGGGAATATAGAGGAGGAGAAGGAGGAAGCGCAGCAGCAGTAACAGAAGAAGTCACAGAACAACAGCAACCTCCACAACAATATCAACAACAATGACAACGATGATGAACACAATGTAACTAATAAGAATTAAAATGACGATACGACGATGCTGGTTGTGTGTTGCTTGTAAACAAAAACTGCCACAATAACAATATAAAATGAAGAATGAGAAAAAATTGTATCAACAAAAAATATAATAGTGTATGTCAAAACACTGTATCAACAAGGAGTTCTTTGGAATACTTAAGAATCCTTTATCATCTGTGCCTTCGATCCATACTTCTATATATATAAAAAAAGGATGTATGTGTTTGGGTGGAGATGTGTTTGATGCGTTCGATAACGTTCCATCCGATTGAGATGAAATTTACTACATGTATTCTTTTCATTCCCGTGCAGGCAACTGTTATAGGTGTTTTTTGTTGTTGTTTGTTTCAGCTATTTACTTACTAAAATTTAATATTTAAATTTACATTATCATTTCCATATAGCAAGGGGACTTAATAAAAGAAAAGTTATTTCAAGGGGCATAACTTTTAATAACATTGTTATTATTTTATATATAGATTGTTGCATTGTTTTCAAAGATTTATAAACTCATTGTCTACAGTTATTTACAGGCATATGAGTTATAACAAATAATGATATAATCTTTAAGATATTTTCATAGTTTTCATAAAAATAATGCATCTATTTAAATAGTGAAAATTTTCTAACTCATCTTTTCGACTCAAGAAGTTATCTACAGTCATGTAGGTGATTGAAAACAATTTTTCATTTAATATAATGGATGGTGTGTGGAAGGACATTTTTAAGTTAATTTCTCTTTGTTACATGAATTTAATGAGACGCTTCCCGCCAGGAGCTGGGCGAAGCCGCGCCGGGTCAGATAGATAGACAGACAGACAGATAGTCGGGAACGGGAGCTTATATGACTACTTATATGAATTAAATGAGATGCTCCCCACCAGAGGATGGGCGAAGCCAGGCCGGGTCAGACAGACAGACAGATAGATAGATAGATTCCCGCCAGGGCCTGGGCGAAGCCGGGCCGGGTCAGCTAGTAGCATATAAATGTCATTTGGAGATGACAAGTTCGAATCTCGGTTGGTAATTATAACTTTCAATTTGTATGTTGTAAAGTGCGTCCTCTAATCCCTAATTCTTTCTTCTACTTCTGTGAGCGCCAAATAATACATGAGTTTTTATTTACGAAAATACATAGCATAGAACTTTGACAATTAACATTCTTCTTCTTCTTCTTCTTCTTCTTCTTCTTCTTCTTCTTCTTCTTCTTCTTCTTCTTCTTCTTCTTCTTCTTCTTCTTCTTCTTCTTCTTCTTCTTAGCCGGGAGACAATTAACATGATTACCAACGTTGGCTAATGAGCCACGTCCACATGTGGATTGGCGCCGCAGAGCACATACTCCGAGACTGCCCATAATACATCATATTGAGGCAAACCTTCTGACCTAGAGAAACAATAGTGGAAGATACACTCTAAGGGCCACTGTTAGTTTGTTGCATATCATATACAGGACGTGGCAGTCAACCATATCATTTTTTGGCTGTTTTAATTTCTTGGCATATTTATGTACAGTAGTTTGCCATTGCTTTCTGAACGACCATCACTCATATCTTATGTATAGAAAACCAACGCAATGCGGTATGCTTCCATATCTCCCTCATCTTGTGTTTCGAACGCGGTATGCGGAAATACGAATTGCATTCGTGATCCCTTCGCCACAGAGCAAGTGAGGACCACTGTGTGAATGTAAAAAAAAGATAGTTCAATTCATACAAGAGACAACACTACGGCTATAGACACATTTCAGGCGAACGAAAGAAAAAGTAGGATATGATTATCTTTTACTATTTCCAGTAACATCCTTCATGGTGTTTGCACATTACCCGTATCTGATGTTTTCGTACGTTGGTTTCCCCTTTAATTACTTTCACTCAAAGAGTTCATAGGGAGCTTGTAATAGCCCAGTTACAACTCACAGATCTATTTACAACATCCCCATATGCTCCGGTGTCTCGTATGTGAGGAAACAAGATGGCGTTATAAACATAATCTTCAGTGAGTTTATTTGGGCAATTTACACACGGGACGTGCAGCCTGGAGTGAGCAACTTTTGAAAAATATCAGACAAGTTACCAGTCTACGGATTTATAAACTGTGTATTATATACCTCCCTGTGGTGAAGTCTTTTGTCCTAATCTGGTAAATGTTACAGGGCGCAGGTGTGCCCGGTACATCTGTTTTAAAAGTTTGACCTGGTTTTTTTTTTACAATGTTTTGTAACCAATGGAAGGAAGTGTGTCGCTCTTCTGTTCCTGAAGTAAGTAGTTATTGCGTCAGTCTGCGCATGTCTTCTCTATTCGCTGCCGGTTAACTACATCTATGTCTTCATTACGGCAGCCACGTCAGTGGTTCATTATAGGCATAGACTATGGCTAGGCAGGTGGAATGAAGGAAACACACACACAGATACAGACACAGGAGAATGTTGTTGTGATTGTTGTAATAGTAGTTGTTGTGATTGTAGTAATAGTAGTAGGTGTTGTGATTGCAGTAGTAGTAGTAGTATTAGTAGTAGTAGTAGTAGTAGTAGTAGTAGTAGTAGTAGTAGTAGTAGTAGTAGTAGTAGTAGTAGTAGTAGTAGTAGTAGTAGTAGTAGTAGTAGTAACAGATGTAGCATTGGTAGTAGTTGCAGTAGTAATAGTAGTAGTAGTAACAATAGTTGTGGTATTGATTGTAGTTATAGTAGTAGTAGTAGTAGTAGTAGAAGTAATAGTAGTAGTAGTAACAATAGTTGTGGTATTGATTGTAGTTATAGTAGCAGTAGTAGCAGCAGTAGTAGTAGTAGTAGTAGTAGTAGTAGTAGTAGTAGTAGTAGCAGTAGTTGTAGTAGTAATAGTAGTAGTAGTAGTAGTAGTAGTAGTAGTAGTAGTAGTAGTAGTAGTAGTAGTAGTAGTAGTAGTAGCAGTAGTTGTAGTAGTAACGGTAGTGACTGTTGCTGTTGTTGTAATTGTAGTAGTAGTAGATATAGTTGTTGCTGTTTTGATTGTAGCAGTATCTGTACGAAGTAGGAGTTGTTGCTGTTGTTATTGTGATAGTTGTAGTAACACATTTCCGGTTCATTATAAACACAGAAAATTACAAGGAAGGTCGAGGAAAGCAACAACTACACACAGAACATGACAATGAAAGTTGACGGAAGTAACAATTACACACATAACATGACAATGAAAGTTGACGGAAGGAACAACTACACACAGAACATGACAATGAAAGTTGACGGAAGGAACAACTACACACAGAACATGACAAGGAAAGTTGACGGAAGCAACAACTACACACAGAACATGACAATGAAAGTTGACGGAAGGAACAACTACACACAGAACATGACAATGAAAGTTGACGGAAGGAACAACTACACACAGAACATGACAATGAAAGTTGACGGAAGCAACAACTACACACAGAACATGACAAGGAAAGTTGACGGAAGCAACAACTACACACAAATGCAGGCCGGGACGAATGTTTCCACCCACGTCTTCATCAACGAACAAGAAAAAACAACACAACAACAAGCCTTTGGCACAGAAAGTACCGGGGATTGCCAGAATCGGGCCGGGAATTGTTTCAAGAAACTATGGTATCTAATGATATCACACGTTCCCGGGATCTCTTGGGTAGTGAATTGGGATACCCAGCTTCTCGGTTAAGGGCGAACATAGTGTGAAAATGAGAGACGAGACAGAGGTGGCCAGAAAGAAACACTGAGAGAGACACAGAGAGACAGAAAGAGCCAGACAGAGAAAGGCAGAGAGGACAGAAAGAGATAGAGAGTGACAGAGAGTAACATAGAGGGACAGCGATAGACAGAAAGAGAGACAGAGAGAGACACCCTTATCTCTAGGTTGTCCCTCTTTCTCTATGTCTTCCCCCCCCCCCCCCACCCCTGCTTACCTGTTTACCTTTGTATCTAACCCACTTACCTGGCTGACTTTCTGCCTACCTACCTCCCTATCTACGTGCATGCCTACCCAAATATCAACTATCCTACAAACCTGCCTAACTACACATATATCTACCTGTCTGTCTACACATTTACCTACTTACCTAAGCATCGCCTGCCTACTTACCTACATATCTACGTACATACAAATCTACTTACATGTTGAGTTGAGCTAAGAACCGACATTATTGCACTCCGGACATTCCCATACGCGCTCCGTCCCCTCTTTTAACAGCCAGCGAAGAGCCACACTACTAATCGTTCCCACCACTATCTGATTGAAAGTTCTCTTTGTCTTCCCTCTCAGTTTTGAGATTCTTCCAGAGCCCCTGCCGATCCCTTCAATGTCATTCTTTCCACATACGGGTTCTCAGTCTGTCCCCCTACTTCTCCACCTGGTCTCACAGGCGCACGACCACCTTTCCCTTGACCATAGGTAATCTATCACCAAGAGGTGCATTCCCTGCCAGCCTATCAGCCTGTTCATTCCCCCACACCCGTGCATGGCCAGGGCAAAATATTCATACATTTGTCACAACAATTACTTCTGAAGCTACGATAGCCATTCCACAAGAAACATTCCTTGCTCCACCTTACTAAGCATACTCCTTGAATCCGTTATGAATACGACGTGTGTTGCAATGGCATCCTCTAATCAACGGAATACCGCTGTTACTGCTTCCACCTCTATTCTCATGCTGGAGGTCGCAGTCTCATATGCCAGACTCTTCCGTTGTAAGACTCGTCTTTTAGCCTTTGCAATGAAGCCCCAACCATCACGTCTGTTTCTCACCACTAACCCAGCGGTGTAGATACTTATCTGTGTGATATATATATATATATATATATATATATATATATATATATATATATATATATATATATATATATATATAGTCTGAACTTTCGTCTGTCCATCATCCTTGTTCGTTTGCCTTTCTGTCTGTCCATATGTCTGTATAGTTCACAAATACATTCACATGTATTCTTTGGCACTCATAGAAGTAGAAGTAACAAGTAGAGATTAGAGGACACACTCATCATCATCATGTGCCATGCCGATAAGCATAGGCGGTCATGTGTCGCCATCTCACTCAATCACTAGAGTCATGGATCAATTCTGTGTTCCAGTCTCAACCTCGCCACGTGGCGAAGTCATCCAGGTATTTACTTCTCTGCCTTCTCCTTGTTCTCTTCCCCTCGATCTTGCCAGTTATCACCAAGTTCTAACATTTATTTCTTCTCATAACGTGACCAAAATATTTTAGCCGGAAACAATAGACAACTTAAAAATTGTGGTGGGTAACTATAGCTTTCAATTTTTATGTTGTCTAGTGTGTCCTCTAGTTTCTAGTTATTTCTTCTATTTCTATGAGACCAAGAAATACATATGAACTTATTTATGGGTCTTAGTTGCCCCAAAGAGTTCCCCAATCGATACTCAATTTTGCATATACCTGTATGTCTCGCTAGCAGTCTATCTTCCTGCCTGTCTGTCTGTTATTGCTGTTTAACCTAATGCTACAGACTTGCCTATCCTTGACAGGTAGTATTTCAGGCACAGCAGACAGCAAAGGTGGAGACCACACGTGCCAAAGAATGACAATGATTGAAATGGCACGATACCTATAAAAGATGGACAGGACAGAGGGTGTTCGGTGTAAGTTCATTACGAGGAAAGGAATTCTTTCAGATTTCTTTGAGCCAACCTTTGAGCTGAAGATGGCAGTTAATCTCTATTAATGTGACTCCTACACAACGCCCGGTAACGTTTGTACTTGCTTTTGGCTATTGTTTATTCGGAGAAACAGCAGAAGGACAGTTAGAGAATTGCTTTGTTAAATCCGGCAGCTCCTCAGTTTGTCTTGTTACAGATGTATTGGTGTTACCTTTCCTTTGAAGTGAACTAGGTAGGCTGAGAGAGGGATCAAGCTGCATGGGCAACTCACACTCTGCAATTCAGCTCAGACTGTGTGCTAGGGAGAGGTATAACTCCATCTCTGATCCCCGCCGTACGTTGTAGTTATTATGGAGAGGTATAACTCCAGCTCTGGTCCCCACCATACGTTGTAGTTATTATGGAGAGGTATAACTCCAGCTCTGGTCCCCACCATACGTTGTAGTTATTATGGAGAGGTATAACTCCATCTCTGATCCCCGCCGTACGTTGTAGTTATTATGGAGAGGTATAACTCCAGCTCTGGTCCCCACCATACGTTGTAGTTATTATGGAGAGGTATAACTCCAGCTCTGGTCCCCACCATACGTTGTAGTTATTATGGAGAGGTATAACTCCAACTCTGGTCCCCACCATACGTTGTAGTTATTATGGAGAGGTATAACTCCAGGTCTGGTGCCCACCATACGTTGTAGTTATTATGGAGAGGTATAACTCCAGCTCTGGTCCCCACCATACGTTGTAGTTATTATGGAGAGGTATAACTCCAGCTCTGGTGCCCGCCATACGTTGTAGTTATTATGGAGAGGTATAACTCCAGCTCTGGTCCCTACCATACGTTGTAGTTATTATGCCTGGTTTGAAGCACAAGTAAAGTGTGTTCAGACGGCAAAGTGGCAGTGAGCCAGTCATTTGGGGTATCTGTTATGCATACATTGAACACGATTTGTAGAATTTAGTCTGTTCTCTCTCTGCTGTTTCGTGGCATCTTCAGTTCTGTCTTCCAAAATTTGTAGATCTTCAGTCTAGTATGGTTTGTTATTGTCCCTCGCTCCTCTTGGAATGGACTCAGTAGCCGCCTGTATTATTGCTTTGTTTAGACTTTTACCATTTGTTTCATGTGTTTTTTTATGTTTTCACCGCATTCTTCTGTTATTATGGCAAATCTATCCCAATCAGATTGTTTGTAATTCAAGAGAAGCAAAGGCTTAATGGGCACAGTGAGCAACAAGGGTTAGAATTCAATTACGAGAACGCAGCGATTATGATCGTTTAAAATATTAAAGAAATACTGCAATGTAGCATCCAAGTAGATGGGAAAATTCTTAAACAAGTGAATCGGTAGAACCATCTTAGAGCAGTTATAAAATCTGATTGAATGTGCCCTGAAGACATTGGAACAAGAATCGATATTGCAAGGGTTGCCTTGTGCATGTGGAAGACATATTGACCAGGAGAGGAGATGGCGAGCAGGAGGTAGACGTTGGTATAAGTGGGAAGATGAGTTCAAGAGAACTGTCAAGAGCCTCTTGTTAGCCATCGTCACTCCTGAACATATCTCCCTTCTTGCTAGCCATCTTCACTCCTGAATCTATCTCCCCACTTGTATCATTGTCTACCTCTTGCTCGCCATCTCCTCTCATAAACTTATCTTCATGCTTGTATCATTGTCTATCACTTGCTGTCCTCTCATAAACGTATCTACCCGCTTATATCATTGTCTAACCCTTGCTCATCATCTTCTCTCATACACTTGTCTTCCCACTTGTATCATTGTCTACCACTTGCTCGCCATCTCCTCTCATACACTTATCTTCCCACTTGTATCATTGTCTACCACTTGCTCGCTATCTCCTCTCATACACTTATCTTCCCATTTGTATCATTGTCTACCACTTGCTCGCCATCTCCTCTCATACACTTAACTTCCCACTTGTATCATTGTCTACCTCTTACTAGCCATCTTCACTCGTGAACTTATCTTCCCATTTGTATCATTGTCTACGCCTTGCTAGAAATCTTCACCCTTGAACTTATCTCCCCACTTGTATCATTGTCTACGCCTTGTTAGCCATTTTCACTTTTGATCTGATCTCCCCACTTGTATCATTGTCTACCTCTTTCACTCCACCTCCTCTAGCTGGTTGCTGAGGATGGGGACGGAGCGCTTATGGGAATGTCCCGAATGCTGTGATGTCGGTCCCTAGATCAATCAATCAATCAATCAATCATGAACGTATATTCCTACTTGTATCTCTCTTTATATATATATTTATCAATTAACTATAACAACCAACCAACCAAACAGCTAACCAATCAACCAATCAGTCAAAACACCACCAAGCCAACGAATCTGCTGTTCAAAATCCAACGAACCAACGAACCAACGAATCAAAAATTCAACCAGCTATCCAACCAATCAATCAGCCAACCAACCAACCAATCAACAAACCAACCAACCAACCAATCAACCAACCAACACACACAAATCAACCAGCCAGCCAGCCATCCAACCAAGCAACCAATCAACAAGCCAGCCAGCCAACGAACGAACGAACCAACCAACCAACCAACCAACCAACCAGCCAACCAACCAACCAGCTAATCAACCATCCAGCCAACTAACCAACTCCACAAAAGCGCTATAACTCTCAGATATTGATATTATCCAGGCTTGGGTTAAAAAACAATCACACACATCCACGCGATTTACAAAACTGGCAATTTGTCAGGTGCATAAAAAATATTATAAGATAAATCAAACACATACCTTCCCCACATAATAGAATGCATTTCCTTCATATGTGAAAACCCATCTGTCTTCGCAGGTTAAGTCTCCCACTGTACTCATCATCACGCTGTTAAGAGCCCCGTTCTATTGCACGTGTTTCCATCTCTTCTAACAAGATTTTCAATGCATGTATAAAACTAAGCTGTCACAGCCAAACACGATATAATAATATTTCCTTTAAGCACATGCACAGCGACACTCTTTGGTAAGTTTTGTAATCTACAGAAAAGTATTTGGCATTGTGTTTGGGGGTAAAACAATAGACAGCTTGTTAGAAAGCAGCGATAAGCTGATATCAACCATGGAAAGCTTGTTCTTCATTGTATGTACATTAGAACTTGTATTTTAAAACTTCCTATTTGAACAGAAAACAGCTTTGCACAGAAAATAACACTGGGAAGAATATTCCTTGCTAAGTTCTTAAAATCCCCAGCTTGTGCCAAATTCGTGCTTGTATTAAACCTGTAAAGCAATGAGATGTGCCGAGATGTTAAAAACACTTTAAGAATGTTTAGAAAGTTATCATCATCATTATGTGACACGCCAGTAAGCGTTGGAGGCCAAGATTCGGCATCGCACACGATTACCAGAGCTCTGTGTTCTTGACTCGATCATGCCATATGGCCAACCCATCCAGATATTTATTTAGAAAATCAAAGCAGTTTGAAATACCTTGCAATATGCTTCTACCCGGTTATGATTACGTCATCATATGTTATGATTATGTCGTGGTATGTTATGATTATGTCGTGGTATGTTATGTCATTATTATGCCATAAACATATTATATTGGCATCTTGCCGTCTTGACAGACGATAGTTTGTTAAATTGAGCTTCAAAAAGGCTTAATAACAACACATGGCGGTGGCGAATGTGACTGATCAGACCAATCCGCGCTGTAAATGTTTGCGCACAATGGATGCATGTGAACACATGGTCATCTCCACTATCACGCACCATCTGACGTTCCACTTGCTCAGTGTGTGACTTATCTGCAATCATATTCCCCTTTGTCTTTATTCCATGCACCATTATGTCATTATTATATCATCATTATGTTATCATTATGTCATCATTATATCATGGTTATGTTATCATTATCTCATCATTATATCATCCATATATTATCATTATGCCATCATCGTGTAATCATTATATTATCACCATGTAATCTGTATGTCATGATTATGAAATTGTTATGCCATCGCTATGTAGTTATTATGTCATCATCATGTCTCATCATGTCATCTTTATGTAATTATTATAGCATCATTATATCATCATTACGTCATTAATATATCAACATTATGACATCATTATGTCATCATCGTGTCATCATAAGTCATCACACGTCATCAGTGTGTCATTATTATGTCATCGTTATGTCAACATTATGTCATCATCGTGTCATCATAAGCCATCACACTGTCATCAGTATGTCATTGTTATGTCATCGTTATGTAAACATTATGTCATCATCGTGTCATCATATGCCATTACACTGTCATGAGTATGTCATTATTATGTCATCGTTATGTCAACATTATGTCATCATCGTGTCATCATATGCCATTACACTGTCATCAGTATGTCATCATTACGTCATCGTTGTGTCAACATTATGTCATCATCGTGTCATCATATGACATTACACTGTCATCAGTATGTCATCATTATGTCATCGTTATGTCAACATATGTCATCGTCGTGTCATCATATGCCACCACACTGTCATCAGTATGTCATCGTATGTCAACATTATGTCATCGTATGTTATCACCCTAACATGAATATATCATCACCATGTCATGGTTATGTCATCGTTATGTCATAATTATGTCACCACGATATCGTCATCATGTCATCAAAATGTCACCAGTATGTCACCATTGTATCATAATTATGACATTATTATGTCATCGTTATGTCACTACTATGTCATCATCATGTCATATGTCACCATCATATCACCATTAAACCATCATCATGTCACCATTGTGTTATTATTAGTTATCATTATGTCATCGTATATCACCATTACGTCAACATCATGTCATCATCATGTCACCATCATGTCATCATTACGACATCATCATGTGAGCATTAACCATGTAATCATCATGTCATCACACATCATGTCATCATTATATCAAGTTATCATCATGTCATCATGTTGTCATCATTATGCCATCATTCATCATCATCATCATCATCATCATCATCATCATCATCATCATCATCATCATCATCATCATCATCATCTACTGCTGCTGTGAAGAGTCGTGGGGAGGAATAATTTGCGCTCCAGCGCCCGGTGGGCGGCACTGGATAGTGTCATTCCGTGTGATTGTACAATGTCTTTGATGTCGTCAATCCATTTTCTTCTTGGACGTCCTCTTGGTCTCTTCGCAGATGATCTTTGATGTAAGGCCAGTGATGGTAGTTGTTGGTGTTGCATTCTAACGACATGGCCAAACCACGTGATCTTCTGTCTTTCAATAAATGTGGCACAAGGTGTTGATCCCATAGTCTGTCTGATAATAACATTTCTTACTCGGTCTCGGATTGTTAGGTTGGCAGCTCTTCTCAGGCATCTCATCTCGCAGGTGTTGATTTTGCGAAAGTGTGATTTTGACAAAGTCCAGTTTTTGACATCTGATTTCGATTTCTCTGTCCAATCTGCCATCTTCTGTGATCATACTTCGAAGATATTTGAATTCTTTAACTTGTTTCAGAGTTGTGTTATTTATCTGTATACTTAGTGGGCCCGGCGATCTGCTAACTTGCACTACTTCGGTTTTGGCTGTGTTTATACTCATATTGTATCTGCTTTAGGTTGAACTAAGATTAGTAATATGATTTTGTAGTCTGCCCTCATCGCTGTAAAACAGGCACTGATCATCTGCAAATAGAAGTTCCTTTATTTCCTGTGGATCAGTTGTTTCATCTGGAGAAAAGAGTTCTAAATTGTATGAATCTGTTCTGTCAATGCTTTCTTCTTTAGGATATTCTGACCATGTAGATTATGCCACCATGATATCATCATTATGTAATTGTTATTACATCATCACGTCATCATCATGTCACAATCATATGTCACCATTATATCATCATTATATCATAATAAATGTCACCATTATGTCACCGCTGTGTCATCATTATGTTATCGTTGTGGCACAATTATGCCATTATCATGTCATCATCATGCAACCTTCATGTCATCTTCATGTCATCTTCAAGTCATCTTCATGCCATCATCATTTCGTCATCATGTCACCATCACGTCACTATCATGTCATCATTATATCATCATATATCATGTCATCATTATATGATATCATCACCGTTGTGTCATCATTATGTCATCGTTATGGTATCATTGTCATTATTATGTCATCAATTCCCAGGTCCTGTGTAGAACGTTACCCCCATCGCGACCAGGTGAACAGATGCACGATCCCTGCCTAGTTGTCTTGCCACGCATGTTTGTGCCCAACGTTTCCACAATGTCCCCTGTCCTTTGTGCAGCTAGAACCCATCCTCTTCTTCCAGGAACCATGTCTTCCATGATCTTTATTTCCAAACGATTGTGATATTTTATATAAGTATTTCCGTTTTCGAGACATGATAAACTAACGAACGATCGAATGAACGAAGAAATGAACGAGCGAACGAACTTTATTTTCAAAAGAGTTAAGAATTGAACACGCAGATCCATCAGAAATTCTGCACTTATTATGTTTTTAAGTCAGTTTTCTTTGATGCTCAGATTGCGTTGAATATCTCTATTCTTCTTCTTCATACTCCACGATATTCTAGAAACGTCTATTGAGTGTCTCTATCTTTCTGCTTCATAGTCCACGATATTCCAAGAACTGATCTATTGCATGTCTCTATATAATTCTTCTTCATGCTGCAAGATATTATAAGAACTCTTCTGTTGAATGTCTCTAAATAATTCTTCTTCCATCCATCTATCATGTGCAATGCCGATAAGCGTGGGCGGTCATGTTCTGCCATCTCACTCGATCACCAGAGTCGTGGATCAGCGCCGTATTTCTGTCTCGACTATGCCACGTGACCAAGCCATCCAGGTATTTACTTCTCCATCTTCCCCTTGGTCTGTTCCCTTCGATCTTGTCAATTGTCACCAAATTTTCCAAGTCAGTTCTTCTCATAACATGCCCAAAACAATTGTGACTGTCTACGTCTAATGTCTCTAATCAGTTTACGATCATCATTTGTTTCTTGAAGGACCTGTTCATTGCTTTTTCTGTCTGTCTATGGTATTCTTTGTATTTTCATCAGAAACCACATTTCCACAGCCATCTGATGTTTTTTTCAGCTTTACTGCTCATTGTCCATGCTTCACATCCATCCACACATCCATCATGTGCCATGCCGGTAAGCGTGGGCGGTCATGTTTTGCCATCTCACTCGATCACCAGAGTCGTGGATCAGCTCCGTGTTTCTGTCTCGACCATACCACGTGGTCAAGCCATCCAGGTATTTACTTCTCGGTCTTCTCCTTGGTCTCTTCCCTTCGATCTTGCCAGTTTTCACTAAGTTCTCCAATTCATTTCTTCTCATAACATGCCCAAATAATTGTGACTATCTACGTCTAATGACTCTAATCAGTTTGCGATCTTCGTTTGTTTCTTGAAGGATTTGTTCATTGGTTTTTCTGTCTGTCCATGGTATTCTTTGCATTTTCCTCAGAAACCACATTTCTACAGCCATCAGATGGTTTTCAGCTTGACTGCTCATTGTCCAAACTTCACATCCATATAAAAGTACAGGTTCTATGTATCCTCTCAACACTCTTTTTCTCGTTTCAGTTGACATCTTTTTATTGGTCAGTATGTTTTTCATCTTGCTAAAGGCTACTTTTACCATGGCGATTCTTGTTCTAATCTCTTCAAGGCATCTCCCATCAGATGTTCTTACTGTTCCAACTGTACCTATTCACTTGTTGAATAATATTCCCATTTACTTGTGGTATTTCGTTCTTCCTAGTGACGACCATAATCTGTGTCTTTCTACAATTTAATTATAACCCTCGTTGTTCACTGTGTGTAACAACCGCATCTACTAAATGTTGCAGGTCCTGTTCATTGTCTGCAATCAAGATTGTATCGTCTGCATATCTAATGTTATTGATGCATCGTCCTCCAATGTTTATTCCTTCCATATCTTCAATATTTCTGAAAATACTTTCACTGTACAGGAAAAAAAGATCTGGAGACATTACACATCCCTGTCTCACACCTCTCTTAATAGGCTGATATTGGCCTTCTTCATTATCAACTCTTATGGCAGCTTGTTGTTTCCAATATATGTTTTTTACAAGTCTAAGGTCTTTACCATCAATTTGTAGATCTTCAAGCATCCTTATCATGTCGACATGTCTCACTTTATCGAAAGCCTTTGTGTAGTCAATAAAGCAAAGGTGTAGATCTTTGTTTACTTCTATAGCACGTTCGATTTTGGTTCTCAGTAAATACACATCCATACAAAAGTATATGTTCTATGTTGCACTTCAACACTCTTTTTCTCGTTCCAATTGATATCTTTCTATTGCTCAGTATGTTTTTCATCTTGGCAAAAGGCTACCTTCGCCATGTCAATTCTTATTCTAATCTCTTCAATGCATCTCCCATCAGATGTAATAACTGTTCCGAGATAACTGTACCTATTATCTTGCTTAAGAATATGTCCATTTACTCGTATATCACATTGTGGTATTTCCTTCTTCCCAGTGACGACCATAATCTGTGTCTTCTTACAATTCAATTCTAACCCTAGTTGTTCACTGTGTGCAACAACCGCATCTACTAAATGTCGCAGGTCCTGTTCATTGTCTGTAATCAAGATTGTATCATCTGCATATCTAACGTTATTGATGTATCGTCCCCCAATGTTGATTCCTTCCATATCTTCTATATTTCTGAAAATATTTTCACTGTACAGGGAACAAATATCTGGAGACATTACACATCCCTGTCTCACATCTCTTTGTATAGGCGGATATTGACCTACATCATTATCAATTCTGATGGCAGCTTGCTGTTTCCAATATATGTTTTTTACAAGTCCAAGGTCTTTCCCATCAATTATTAGATCTTCAAGCATCCTTATCATGTCTACATGTCTCACTTTATCTAAAGCCTTTGTGTAGTCAATAAAGCAAAGATATAGATCCGTGTTTACTTCTATAGAACGTTCAAGTACTGTTCTCAGTATATACACAGCGTTTACTGTACCCTTGCCTTCTAAAACCCCACATTGTTCTTCTCCTATTTCGGGTTGTATTTTGTTCCTGACTTTTTGCATGATAATTCTCAGCAGAATCTTCGTGATGTGACTCATTATACTAATTGTTCGATGTTGATCACATTCCAAGGCTCCTGATTTCTTTTGGATAGCAATAAATATAGAATTACATAATTCAGGAGGTATATCTCCAGTATCATATATTGCGTTCAGCAGTCTAGTGATATCATGAAAGAATACCATGGACAGACAGAACAACCAATGACCAAGTACTACAGGAGACAAATGAACATCGTAAACTGATTAGAGAAATTAGACGTAGACAGTAAAAATTTTGGGGACATGTTATGAGAAGAAATGGATTGGAGAACTTGGTGACAACTGGCAAGATCGAAGGGAACAGACCAAGAGGAAGACCGAGAGGAAAATACCTGGATGGCTTGGCCACATGGCATGGTGGAGACAGGAACACTGAGCTGATCCACGACACTGGTGATCGAGTGAAATGGCGAGTCATGACCGCCCACGCTTTCCGGCATGGCACATGATTGATTGATTGATTGAGTCTAGTGACTTGGTCTATTCCATATTCTTCTAAGCCATTGACTATTTCTATGTTATATGTACCCGGGTTCTTGCCAGTTTTCATATGGTTAAGAGCATTCTGAACTTCCATCTTCAAAATTGATGGTCCTTCATTATTATTCTGATGATCATATTGTTCTTCTCTTGTACCATCATACAGGTCTTTCAAATAATCTGACCACGCATGTAAAATCTGCTATTTTTCTATTATGATTTTGCCGTCTTTTCTTTTTCATACTCCACGATATTCCAAGAACTCTTCTGTCGCATTTCTCTTTATAATTCTTCGTCATACTCCATGATATTCCAAGAACTCTTCTATGGAATGTCTCTATACAATTCTTCATACTCCACGATATTCCAAGAACTCTTCTATCGAATGTCTCTATATAATTCGTCTTCATACTCCACGATATTCTAGGAACTCCCCTGTAATATTTAACTATAAAAAATCCAGAGTTTCTTCTTAGTGTTTGCGCAGTGATCTACACCCGACATCCTTATGTTGCTTCAAGAAGACACGAAGGATGCATGCTTTCAAACACTATACTCAGTTTGTTTTGTTTGTTGTGTTGTGACGTAGGCATTCAATACTCTTTAACCTATGTATTCGTGTGGTCAGTCTACGACTGCAACCAGGGTTAACATTACATTTGAAGAAGACATAGATTATGGTGACAGTAAGTTTAGCCGATGAATAAGAGTACTGGGTCTTAAACATCTGGTGTGCTGATGCCAAGGTAATGGGTTCAACATAGCTAAACTGTTAACTTCTCGCCCTTGATTTTGAGACGTAAATTAAAAACACCTCTGAAGCCGGTGTAGGTTCGCTTGATGGCGAGGGATACTGTTAATATGGAAAACTAATTAACACGCAAAAATAAGTCCAGTGCTATTAGATGTATCAGCGGGTGTATGGACTACTCTTGAGTTCAAAGATGATCTCTAAGACGAAAGAAACACAACAATATAATACAAGGGTAAAAGGGAATGTTCTTAAACAAGTCAATTGATTGATTGATTGATTGATTGATTTAGGAACCGACATCACAGCATTTGGGACATTCCCATAAGCGCTCCGTCCCCATCCTCAGCAGCCAGCGAAGAGTTCCAACACTAATAGTTCCAGTAGCAATCTGATTATATGTCCGTCTCGTCTTTCCTCTGAGCGTCGAGCGTCGGCCAGATCCCCTCGTCACTCCTCGCTGTCTCATTCTTACCAGACTATGGTGATCCATTTGCTCCTCCGAGGTGTACACGTGCTCCCACAAGGCCGCAACCACGTCTGCCTTGTCATGCATCAATACTCCACAAAGTTTTGCCGAGCCAGCCAATCTGTCCGCCTGTTCATTCATCAGCACACCAGCATGCCCAGGAGAAAAGATCCAGGTGATGCTTGCTACCCGTGACCTCCGAAGCGAAGCAAGCCACTCTGCACGAAGCTTGCCTGTTCTCACCCTTCTCAGCATGCTTTCTGAGTCAATTACAATCACAATGTGTGTATGTATCGTGTTTTATATCCAGCGGAAAGCTGCACTGACCGCCTCCACCTCCATTCTTAAGCTAGATGTAGTGTCATCATACGCCAGGCTCTCCTGCACCAAACGCCAAGAACCCCCAGGCACTTCTCCTACCTCTCAACACCGACCCATCCGTGTAGATAATCACATCACCGGGCGCGAATGTTCCTGAATTAGTTGCTGAATTTCCACTTCCGTAGCCCCTGCAGGCCACTCCCTGCACTCCCGGCTCAATGTGATTATAACAAGTCAATCAGTACAACTATCTCTGAACAGTCATAACATCTGATGGGAGATGTCTTGAAGAGATTAGAATGCAACCATGGGACTGGTAAAATGACAACTAAACATTTGTTGCAGCAGTGTTCAACATACGCAGAAGAGAGGAACATATTCTGGTCTACACACTCTCCATTTGAGGACATATTCTATAGAGATGGAAGCTTTAGTTGACTGCTGTTTACTTTGGATTGATTTATGCTGACATCTGGAGTTATACAAAGAAGAAGAAGCAGAAGAAGAAGCAGAAGCAGAGGCAGAAGAAGAAGAAGAAGAAGAAGAAGAAGAAGAAGAAGAAGAAGAAGAAGAAGAAGAAGAAGAAGAAGAAGAAGAAGAAGAAGAAGAAGAAGAAGAAGAAGAAGAAGAAGAAGAAGAAGAAGAAGAAGAAGAAGAAGAAGAAGAAGAAGAAGAAGAAGAAGAAGAAAAAGAAGAAAAAGAAGAAGAAGAAGAAGAAGAAGAAGAAGAAGAAGAAGAAGAAGAAGAAGAAGAAGAAAGGGGTGGGGGTGGAGAAGAAGAAACCCAGCTGTTGTTGTAAGTGATAAATAAAGATATGTGTCTTCTTCCATGTCTACTGATTGTAATTTCAAACTGCCGTGGAATATTTAACCATTTGGACGCGGTATGTCCTATTTTCGTCCTTATCAAAGTAACCCAGGTATCCGAACTCTACCCAAGAGATCAGAGGGCCGAGCGATATCATCATACACTAACGCTTCTAAACAATTTCCCAGCTTAATCCTGGGATTCTAACACGGTACCTCCTGCCATAACTTCTCAGCCACACTTAAAAGAAACGGAAGTGCAGGATCCTCCTCTTTGACTTTGTCATGTGTGCCAATCAATACCCTACACTCGACATCATTAACCCATCTTGTGTACCGTGATATGCGCCTAAATACGAGGGAGCGGAGGGGGTAAAATCAACACTTTAAAAGTGTAAGAGACATTAAATGACCACGCAATGGTCATGTAACTGGTCAGTACTGTTGTTAAGGATGTCAAGAGGCTTAAGCACGTGATATCGCGGTGCAGACGAACACGGTGATGTCATAAGGACATTTTAAAGATGGCCGCCCCACTTTTGACATGCATCAAAGAGGAGCAGCCTTCTGTTATCCGATTTTGTTATTGTATGTGCGTGTGTGGTGTAATCAGTGAAGGGGTGAAACCTATTGACATTCAACGGCGAATGAAGGTCCAGTATGGTGGAACATAACTGTCAGTCCAGAAAGTTTATGAGCAGAGTAAGTAATTTCAAAACTTATAGGTACTATGAAGAGGAACAACAGGTGGTACATGAGTTGTTACACATGCAAAGAAGAGAACTTTATTTGTACAGGAACCCAAACACTTTATCGGCGCTGAAAGACTTGCATTGAACGCAGTAGTGACTACATCGAAAATTGATACATTTGTTCTGTAATTTTTTCTAGAATATATTCACACACACGCATACACACACGCACGCGCGCAACACACACACACACACACACACACACACACACACACACACAAACACACACACACACATTTAAAGGTTTTCATTTGAAGCCTTCCTGTTTCATGTCTTATTATCCCGTTGCAGATTTTCCTCCAGAACCGGCTGACAGTCAACGATGTCATCTTACGTCATACCCGGTGCGACAGAAGTGGCCATGTCTGACCTGGATGACCCCGCCGGGGAATTCGTGTCCCCGAGGATGCCAGGCCGCGTCAGCATGAGAACCGCCGGTTTGACGATGTAATACCGGTTTAATTAGAGCAGACACTTCCGACGTCACCAGTCCCCCAGGTCGGGCCTGCAGTAGAGCAAGTACGGTAATGTGTGAGTGTGCGTGTGTGTGTGTGTGTGTGTGTGTGTGTGTGTACACTTGTGTGCGCGCGCGTGCGCGAGTTTTTATGTATATGTGTGTGGGTGTTTGTATTTCCACTAGCGGGTGGATGTGTATCGGTTAATGTTTGTCGCTTTCTCTTTTTTATGTATACTCTCTCTCTCTCTCTCTCTCTCTCTCTCTCTCTCTCTATCTCTCTCTGTCTCTGTCTCTCTCTCTCTCTCTCTCTCTCTCTATATATATATATATATATATATAATATATATATATAATCTTCCTCTATCCTCTATCTCTCTACCTCACGTTATCACTATCTCTGTCTAATTCTATCTGTCTCTCTCTATTTTATAACTCTCTCACTCTCTCTCCCCCTCCCGGGGAATGCATGTGGGGGATGTGTGTATGTGGGGGGAATGTGTTTATGGGTGGAGTTTTGTGTGGAAGGGGAGATGTGTGAGAGGTGGAGGAGGTGTGGGATGTGCAGGTGATTGAAGGATGTATGTGAGGATGGAGGATGTGTGTTTGGCTAGGTGGTTGGGGTGTGAGTTGGTAAGAGGGTAGATGAGAAATGCATGTGTTGATGGGCGGGTGGGTGATGTGTGGGTGTTAGTGGTTGATGGATGAGTACGTGAGTGGGTGGATGTGTGTGAGAGATGAGTGTATGGGTGGGGGAGGTGTGTGTTTGTGGGAAGATGTGTGTGAGTGGCGGATGTGTGTGGGTGGGGTATATGTGGGTGGTGGGGCGTGTGTGGGTGGGAGTTGTGTTTTTGGGTTGTTTATGGGTGGGGGATATGTGTGGGTAGGTGGGGAGATGTGTTTATGGGTGGGGATTTGTGTATAGGTGGGGGATGTGTAGTTGAGAGGTGGCGAATATTGGGTGGGTGAGAGGGTATAGGTTGGCTGATGTGTGTGTGGGTGGGTGGGGAAAATTGTGAGGGTGCGGGATGTGTGTGTGGATAGGTGAGGGATGTGTGGGTTGGCGGGGGTATGTGTGTGCGGTTTTGTGATGTGTGTATTACTGGGTGGTTGCAGGTGTGTGGGTGGGTGGTGGAGAATATGTGGGTTTGTGTGTACATGTCGGTTATGGGATGGGTGGGGGATGTGTGTGTGAGTGAGGAAATGTGTGGGGGATCAGTGAATGGGTGGCGGCATGTATGCTTGCCTGCGTCTGTGTGAGTGCGTGGAGGTATGTGTGGGTGGGTGGGGGAAGTGTGGTGGGTGGGGGATGTGTGGGTGGCTGCGGGATGTGTGAGTGGGTGCGGGATGTGAGGGTGGATGGGGGATGTCTCTCACAACATTGCAATATGCACTGTTTATGTTTACAACTTTCATTTGACAATGTTTCTTTTTGTTGTTTGTTTTTCCCATGTGAATGTATCATGCGTAATATGCATAGTTTATGCTTACAAAATCCATTTGACAATATTTTTTCCCCTATGTAAATGTAACATGCACATTTGATGAATGAAAGATGAGTGATTGAAAGGGCCGAATGTAAGACGGGCCTGCGTGCCCAGTTTGTTACACTTTTAAAATAAAGTTAGTTCGTTCGTTCGTTCGTTCGTTCGTTCGTTCTCTCCCTCTCTCCCTTCCCACCATAAAGTAAAAATAGCGTTTTCCCGCTTTATGGCGAGTCGCTGTCACTCATTATTCTTTCTGCATCACATTTCTCTCTTACACACTATTTCCCTCCGCCTCTTACTCCTCTCATAACACACTGTTTAGTTCCATCCGCCTCTCTTCTCTCTATTACACACACTCATAGTTCCCTACGCCTCTCATATCTCTCTTACACACACTGAGTAGTTCCTCCCACCTCTCTCTTAAACACAGTCACTAGTTCCTCTCATCTCTCTATTACACACATTCACTAGTTCCTCCCACCTCTCTCTCTTACACAGACTCACTAGTTCCCCTCATCTCTCTCTTAAACAGACTCACTAGTTCCTCTCATCACTCTCTTACACACATTCACTAGTTCACCTCATCTCTCTAGTACACACTTATACTAGTTCATCTCATCCATCACTTACACACACTCAATAGTTACTCTCATCTCTCTCTTACACACACTCACTAGTTACTCTCATCTCTCTCTTACACACATTCACTAGTTCCTCTCATCACTCTCTTACACACACTCACTAGTTACTCTCATCTCTCTCTCTTACACACACTCACTAGTTACTCTCATCTCTCTCTCTTACACACACTCACTAGTTACTCTCATCTCTCTCTTACACACATTCACTAGTTCCTCTCATTACTCTCTTACACACACTCACTAGTTCCTCTCATCTCTCTCTTACACACACTCACTAGTTCCTCTCATCACTCTCTTACACACATTCACTAGTTACTCTCATCTCTCTCTTACACACATTCACTAGTTACTCCCATCTCTCTCTTACACACATTCACTAGTTCCTCTCATGACTCTCTTACACAAATTCACTAGTTACTCTCATCTCTCTCTCTTACACACACTCACTAGTTACTCTCATCTCTCTCTCTCTCTCTTACACACACTCACTAGTTCCTCTCATCTCTCTCTTACACACACTCACTAGTTACTCTCATCTCTCTCTTACACACACTCACTAGTTCCTCTCATCACTCTCTTACACACATTCACTAGTTACTCTCATCTCTCTCTTACACACACTCACTAGTTACTCTCATCTCTCTCTCTCTCTTACACACACTCACTAGTTCCTCTCATCTCTCTCTTACACACATTCACTAGTTCCTCTCATCACTCTCTTACACACATTCACTAGTTACTCTTATCTCTCTCTTAAACACATTCACTAGTTCCTCTCATCACTCTCTTACACACATTCACTAGTTACTCTCATCTCTCTCTCTTATACACATTCACTAGTTCCTCTCATCACTCTCTTACACACATTCACTAGTTACTCTCATCTCTCTCTTACATACATTCACTAGTTCCTCTCATCACTTTCTTACACACACTCACTAGTTACTCTCATCTCTCTCTCTTACACACATTCACTAGTTCCTCTCATCTCTCTCTTACACACCTTCACTAGTTCCTCTCATCACTCTCTTACACCCATTCACTAGTTCCTCTCATCACTCTCTTACACACACTCACTAGTTACTCTCACCTCTCACTCTTACACACACTTACTAGTTCCTCTCATCACTCTTTTACACACACTCACTAGTTCCTCTCGTCTCTCTCTTACACACATTTACTAGTTCCTCTCATCACTCTCTTACACACATTCACTAGTTCCTCTCATCATTCTCTTACACACACTCACTAGTTACTCTCATCTCTCTCTCTTACACACACTCATTAGTTCCTCTCATCTCTCTCTTACACACATTCACTAGTTCCTCTCATCACTCTCTTACACACATTCACTAGTTACTCTCATCTCTCTCTCTTACACACATTCACTAGTTCCTCTCATCTCTCTTTTACATACACACACTATTTCCTCTCATCTCTCTCTTACATACACTCACTAGTTCCTCTCATCTCTCTCTTACATACACTCACTAGTTCCTCTCATCTCTCTCTCTTACACACATTCACTAGTTCCTCTCATCTCTCTCTTACATACACTCAATAGTTCCTCTCATCACTCTCTTACATACACTCACTAGTTCCTCTCATCTCTCTCTTACATACACTCACTAGTTTCTCTCATCACTCTCTTACATACACTCACTAGTTCCTCTCATCTCTCTCTTACATACACTCACTAGTTCCTCTCATCTCTCTCTTACATACACTCACTAGTTCCTCTCATCTCTCTCTTACATACACTCACTAGTTCCTCTCATCTCTCTCTTACACACACTCACTAGTTCCTCTCACCTCTCTCTTACATACACTCACTAGTTCCTCTCATCACTCTCTTACATACACTCATTAGTTCCTCTCATCTCTCTCTTACATACACTCACTAGTTCCTCTCATCTCTCTTTTACACACATTCACTAGTTCCTCTCATCACTCTCTTACATACACTCACTAGTTCCTCTCATCTCTCTCTTACATACACTCACTAGTTCCTCTCATCTCTCTCTTACATACACTCACTAGTTCCTCTCATCTCTCTCTTACATACACTCACTAGTTCCTCTCATCACTCTCTTACATACACTCACTAGTTTCTCTCATCTCTATCTTACACACATTCACTAGTTCCTCTCATCACTCTCTTACAGACATTCACTAGTTACTCTCATCTCTCTCTCTTACACACATTCACTAGTTCCTCTCACCTATCTCTTACATACACTCACTAGTTCCTCTCATCTCTCTCTTACATACACTCACTAGTTCCTCTCATCACTCTCTTACATACACTCACTAGTTCCTCTCACCTCTCTCTTACATACACTCACTAGTTCCTCTCACCTCTCTCTTACATACACTCACTAGTTCCTCTCATCTCTCTCTTACATACACTCACTAGTTCCTCTCATCTCTCTCTTACATACACTCACTAGTTCCTCTCATCACTCTCTTACATACACTCACTAGTTCCTCTCATCTCTCTCTTACATACACTCACTAGTTCCTCTCATCTCTCTTTTACACACATTCACTAGTTCCTCTCATCACTCTCTTACATACACTCATTAGTTCCTTTCATCTCTCTCTTACATACACTCACTAGTTCCTCTCATCACTATCTTACATACACTCACTAGTTCCTCTCATCTCTCTCTTACATACACTCACTAGTTCCTCTCATCTCTCTCTTACATACACTCACTAGTTCCTCTCATCTCTCTCTTACATACACTCACTAGTTCCTCTCACCTCTCTCTTACATACACTCACTAGTTCCTCTCATCTCTCTCTTACATACACTCACTAGTTCCTCTCACCTCTCTCTTACATACACTCACTAGTTCCTCTCATCTCTCTCTCTTACACACATTCACTAGTTCCTCTCATCTCTCTCTTACACACATTCACTAGTTCCTCTCATCTCTCTTTTACATACACTCACTAGTTTCTCTCATCTCTCTCTTACATACATTCACTAGTTCCTCTCATCACTCTCTTACATACACTCACTAGTTCCTCTCATCTCTCTCTTACATACACTCACTAGTTCCTCTCATCACTCTCTTACATACATTCACTAGTTCCTCTCATCTCTCTTTTACATACACACACTATTTCCTCTCATCTCTCTCTTACATACACTCACTAGTTCCTCTCATCTCTCGCTTACATACACTCACTAGTTCCTCTCATCTCTCTCTTACACACATTCACTAGTTCCTCTCATCTCTCTCTCTTACATACACTCACTAGTTCCTCTCATCACTCTCTTACATACACTCACTAGTTCCTCTCATCTCTCTCTCTTACATACACTCACTAGTTCCTCTTATCACTATCTTACATACACTCACTAGTTCCTCTCATCTCTCTCTTACATACACTCACTAGTTCCTCTCATCTCTCTCTTACATACACTCACTAGTTCCTCTCATCTCTCTCTTACATACACTCACTAGTTCCTCTCATCTCTCTCTTACACACACTCACTAGTTCCTCTCACCTCTCTCTTACATACACTCACTAGTTCCTCTCATCTCTCTCTTACATACACTCATTAGTTCCTCTCATCTCTCTCTCTTACATACACTCACTAGTTCCTCTTATCACTATCTTACATACACTCACTAGTTCCTCTCATCTCTCTCTTACATACACTCACTAGTTCCTCTCATCTCTCTCTTACATACACTCACTAGTTCCTCTCATCTCTCTCTTACATACACTCACTAGTTCCTCTCATCTCTCTCTTACACACACTCACTAGTTCCTCTCACCTCTCTCTTACATACACTCACTAGTTCCTCTCATCTCTCTCTTACATACACTCACTAGTTCCTCTCATCTCTCTCTTACATACACTCACTAGTTCCTCTCATCTCTCTCTTACACACACTCACTAGTTCCTCTCACCTCTCTCTTACACACACTCACTAGTTCCTCTCATCACTCTCTTACATACACTCATTAGTTCCTCTCATCTCTCTCTTACATACACTCACTAGTTCCTCTCATCTCTCTTTTACACACATTCACTAGTTCCTCTTATCACTCTCTTACATACACTCACTAGTTCCTCTCATCTCTCTCTTACATACACTCACTAGTTCCTCTCATCTCTCTCTTACATACACTCACTAGTTCCTCTCATATCTCTCTTACATACACTCACTAGTTCCTCTCATCACTCTCTTACATACACTCACTAGTTCCTCTCATCTCTATCTTACACACATTCACTAGTTCCTCTCATCACTCTCTTACAGACATTCACTAGTTACTCTCATCTCTCTCTCTTACACACATTCACTAGTTCCTCTCACCTATCTCTTACATAAACTCACTAGTTCCTCTCATCTCTCTCTTACATACACTCACTAGTTCCTCTCATCACTCTCTTACATACACTCACTAGTTCCTCTCACCTCTCTCTTACATACACTCACTAGTTCCTCTCACCTCTCTCTTACATACACTCACTAGTTCCTCTCATCTCTCTCTTACATACACTCACTAGTTCCTCTCATCTCTCTCTTACATACACTCACTAGTTCCTCTCATCACTCTCTTACATACACTCACTAGTTCCTCTCATCTCTCTCTTACATACACTCAATAGTTCCTCTCATCTCTTTTTTACACACATTCACTAGTTCCTCTCATCACTCCCTTACATACACTCATTAGTTCCTCTCATCTCTCTCTTACATACACTCACTAGTTCCTCTCATCACTCTCTTACATACACTCACTAGTTCCTCTCATCTCTCTCTTACATACACTCACTAGTTCCTCTCATCTCTCTCTTACATACACTCACTAGTTCCTCTCATCTCTCTCTTACATACACTCACTAGTTCCTCTCATCTCTCTCTTACATACACTCACTAGTTCCTCTCACCTCTCTCTTACATACACTCACTAGTTCCTCTCATCTCTCTCTTACATACACTCACTAGTTCATCTCACCTCTCTCTTACATACACTCACTAGTTCCTCTCATCTCTCTCTCTTACACACACTCACTAGTTCCTCTCATCTCTCTCTTACACACACTCACTAGTTCCTCTCATCACTCTCTTACACACATTCACTAGTTACTCTCATCTCTCTCTTACACACATTCACTAGTTACTCCCATCTCTCTCTTACACACATTCACTAGTTCCTCTCATGACTCTCTTACACAAATTCACTAGTTACTCTCATCTCTCTCTCTTACACACACTCACTAGTTACTCTCATCTCTCTCTCTCTCTCTTACACACACTCACTAGTTCCTCTCATCTCTCTCTTACACACACTCACTAGTTACTCTCATCTCTCTCTTACACACACTCACTAGTTCCTCTCATCACTCTCTTACACACATTCACTAGTTACTCTCATCTCTCTCTTACACACACTCACTAGTTACTCTCATCTCTCTCTCTTACACACACTCACTAGTTCCTCTCATCTCTTACACACATTCACTAGTTCCTCTCATCACTCTCTTACACACATTCACTAGTTACTCTTATCTCTCTCTTAAACACATTCACTAGTTCCTCTCATCACTCTCTTACACACATTCACTAGTTACTCTCATCTCTCTCTCTTATACACATTCACTAGTTCCTCTCATCACTCTCTTACACACATTCACTAGTTCCTCTCATCTCTCTCTTACATACATTCACTAGTTCCTCTCATCACTTTCTTACACACACTCACTAGTTACTCTCATCTCTCTCTCTTACACACATTCACTAGTTCCTCTCATCTCTCTCTTACACACCTTCACTAGTTCCTCTCATCACTCTCTTACACCCATTCACTAGTTCCTCTCATCACTCTCTTACACACACTCACTAGTTACTCTCACCTCTCACTCTTACACACACTTACAAGTTCCTCTCATCACTCTTTTACACACACTCACTAGTTCCTCTCGTCTCTCTCTTACACACATTTACTAGTTCCTCTCATCACTCTCTTACACACATTCACTAGTTCCTCTCATCATTCTCTTACACACACTCACTAGTTACTCTCATCTCTCTCTCTTACACACACTCATTAGTTCCTCTCATCTCTCTCTTACACACATTCACTAGTTCCTCTCATCACTCTCTTACACACATTCACTAGTTACTCTCATCTCTCTCTCTTACACACATTCACTAGTTCCTCTCATCTCTCTTTTACATACACACACTATTTCCTCTCATCTCTCTCTTACATACACTCACTAGTTCCTCTCATCTCTCTCTTACATACACTCACTAGTTCCTCTCATCTCTCTCTCTTACACACATTCACTAGTTCCTCTCATCTCTCTCTTACATACACTCAATAGTTCCTCTCATCACTCTCTTACATACACTCACTAGTTCCTCTCATCTCTCTCTTACATACACTCACTAGTTTCTCTCATCACTCTCTTACATACACTCACTAGTTCCTCTCATCTCTCTCTTACATACACTCACTAGTTCCTCTCATCTCTCTCTTACATACACTCACTAGTTCCTCTCATCTCTCTCTTACATACACTCACTAGTTCCTCTCATCTCTCTCTTACACACACTCACTAGTTCCTCTCACCTCTCTCTTACATACACTCACTAGTTCCTCTCATCACTCTCTTACATACACTCATTAGTTCCTCTCATCTCTCTCTTACATACACTCACTAGTTCCTCTCATCTCTCTTTTACACACATTCACTAGTTCCTCTCATCACTCTCTTACATACACTCACTAGTTCCTCTCATCTCTCTCTTACATACACTCACTAGTTCCTCTCATCTCTCTCTTACATACACTCACTAGTTCCTCTCATCTCTCTCTTACATACACTCACTAGTTCCTCTCATCACTCTCTTACATACACTCACTAGTTTCTCTCATCTCTATCTTACACACATTCACTAGTTCCACTCATCACTCTCTTACAGACATTCACTAGTTACTCTCATCTCTCTCTCTTACACACATTCACTAGTTCCTCTCACCTATCTCTTACATACACTCACTAGTTCCTCTCATCTCTCTCTTACATACACTCACTAGTTCCTCTCATCACTCTCTTACATACACTCACTAGTTCCTCTCACCTCTCTCTTACATACACTCACTAGTTCCTCTCACCTCTCTCTTACATACACTCACTAGTTCCTCTCATCTCTCTCTTACATACACTCACTAGTTCCTCTCATCTCTCTCTTACATACACTCACTAGTTCCTCTCATCACTCTCTTACATACACTCACTAGTTCCTCTCATCTCTCTCTTACATACACTCACTAGTTCCTCTCATCTCTCTTTTACACACATTCACTAGTTCCTCTCATCACTCTCTTACATACACTCATTAGTTCCTCTCATCTCTCTCTTACATACACTCACTAGTTCCTCTCATCACTATCTTACATACACTCACTAGTTCCTCTCATCTCTCTCTTACATACACTCACTAGTTCCTCTCATCTCTCTCTTACATACACTCACTAGTTCCTCTCATCTCTCTCTTATATACACTCACTAGTTCCTCTCACCTCTCTCTTACATACACTCACTAGTTCCTCTCATCTCTCTCTTACATACACTCACTAGTTCCTCTCACCTCTCTCTTACATACACTCACTAGTTCCTCTCATCTCTCTCTCTTACACACATTCACTAGTTCCTCTCATCTCTCTCTTACACACATTCACTAGTTCCTCTCATCTCTCTTTTACATACACTCACTAGTTTCTCTCATCTCTCTCTTACATACATTCACTAGTTCCTCTCATCACTCTCTTACATACACTCACTAGTTCCTCTCATCTCTCTCTTACATACACTCACTAGTTCCTCTCATCACTCTCTTACATACATTCACTAGTTCCTCTCATCTCTCTTTTACATACACACACTATTTCCTCTCATCTCTCTCTTACATACACTCACTAGTTCCTCTCATCTCTCTCTTACATACACTCACTAGTTCCTCTCATCTCTCTCTTACACACATTCACTAGTTCCTCTCATCTCTCTCTTACATACACTCACTAGTTCCTCTCATCACTCTCTTACATACACTCACTAGTTCCTCTCATCTCTCTCTCTTACATACACTCACTAGTTCCTCTTATCACTATCTTACATACACTCACTAGTTCCTCTCATCTCTCTCTTACATACACTCACTAGTTCCTCTCATCTCTCTCTTACATACACTCACTAGTTCCTCTCATCTCTCTCTTACATACACTCACTAGTTCCTCTCATCTCTCTCTTACACACACTCACTAGTTCCTCTCACCTCTCTCTTACATACACTCACTAGTTCCTCTCATCACTCTCTTACATACACTCATTAGTTCCTCTCATCTCTCTCTTACATACACTCACTAGTTCCTCTCATCTCTCTTTTACACACATTCACTATTTCCTCTTATCACTCTCTTACATACACTCACTAGTTCCTCTCATCTCTCTCTTACATACACTCACTAGTTCCTCTCATCTCTCTCTTACATACACTCACTAGTTCCTCTCATATCTCTCTTACATACACTCACTAGTTCCTCTCATCACTCTCTTACATACACTCACTAGTTCCTCTCATCTCTATCTTACACACATTCACTAGTTCCTCTCATCACTCTCTTACAGACATTCACTAGTTACTCTCATCTCTCTCTCTTACACACATTCACTAGTTCCTCTCACCTATCTCTTACATAAACTCACTAGTTCCTCTCATCTCTCTCTTACATACACTCACTAGTTCCTCTCATCACTCTCTTACATACACTCACTAGTTCCTCTCACCTCTCTCTTACATACACTCACTAGTTCCTCTCACCTCTCTCTTACATACACTCACTAGTTCCTCTCATCTCTCTCTTACATACACTCACTAGTTCCTCTCATCTCTCTCTTACATACACTCACTAGTTCCTCTCATCACTCTCTTACATACACTCACTAGTTCCTCTCATCTCTCTCTTACATACACTCAATAGTTCCTCTCATCTCTTTTTTACACACATTCACTAGTTCCTCTCATCACTCTCTTACATACACTCATTAGTTCCTCTCATCTCTCTCTTACATACACTCACTAGTTCCTCTCATCACTCTCTTACATACACTCACTAGTTCCTCTCATCTCTCTCTTACATACACTCACTAGTTCCTCTCATCTCTCTCTTACATACACTCACTAGTTCCTCTCATCTCTCTCTTACATACACTCACTAGTTCCTCTCATCTCTCACTTACATACACTCACTAGTTCCTCTCACCTCTCTCTTACATACACTCACTAGTTCCTCTCATCTCTCTCTTACATACACTCACTAGTTCCTCTCACCTCTCTCTTACATACACTCACTAGTTCCTCTCATCTCTCTCTCTTACACACATTCACTAGTTCCTCTCATCTCTCTCTTACACACACTCACTAGTTCCTCTCATCTCTCTCTTACATACACTCACTAGTTCCTCTCATCACTCTCTTACATACACTCACTAGTTCCTCTCATCACTCTCTTACATACACTCACTAGTTCCTCTCACCTCTCTCTTACACACACCCACTAGTTCCTCTCACCTCTCTCTTACACACACTCACTATTTCCCTCCGCCTCTCATCTCTCTCTCTCTCTCTTACACTCTCACTAGTTCACTCCGCCTCTCATCTCTCTTTTACACACACTCACTACTTCTTCTCATCACTATCTTACACACACTCACTAGTTCCCCTCATCTCTCTAGTATACACTTATACTAGTTCATCTCATCCATCACTTACACACACTCACTACTTCCGCTCACCTCTCTCTCACACACACTCACTAGTTCCTTTAAACTCACTCTCACACACACTAGCTCCTCTAATCTCTCTCTCTCTCTCTCTCTCTCTCTCTCTCTCTCCCTTCTCTCTCTCTCTCGCTCTCTCTCTCTCTCTCTCTATTGCACAAACTCACTAGTTCCTTTCATCTCTCTCTTACACACGCTCACTATTTCCTCTCACCACTCTCTTCCAGACACTCATTAGCTCATCTCTCCCCTCTCTTACACACACTCACTAGTTCCTCAGCTCTCTCCAACACACACTAATTAGGTCCTCTCATCTCTCTCTTACACACATTCATTAGTTCCTCAACTCTCTCTTACACACACTTGATAGTTCCTCTCACCGCTCACACATACACACTCAATAGTTCTTCTCATCTCTCTCTCTCTCTCTCTCTCTCTCTCTCTCTCTCTCTCTTTTTTTTACACACACTCACTAGCGCTTCTCACCTCTCTCTTATACACACTAACTAGTTCCTCTTACCTCTCTCTTAAACACTCTAACTAGTTCCTCTCACCTCACTCTCAACACACTCAGGGGTTCCTCTCATCTCTCTCTTACACATACTCACTAATTCTTCAATCTTTCTTACACACACTAACTAGTTCCTTTCAACTCTCTCTTACACACACTCACTACTTCCTCTCCTCTCTCTCTCTCTTACGCACACTCACTAGTTTCTCAATTCTTTCTTACACACACTCACTAGTTCCTCGGTTATTTCTTACACACACTAACTAGTTCCTTTCACCTCTCTCTTAGACACACTCAATAGTTTCCCTCATCTCTCTCTCTCTCTCTCTCTCTCTCTCTCTCTCTCTCTCTCTCTCTCTGTGTCAGGGTCTTAAACCTGGCTCGTTATACCTAACACATGTGAGACAAGTACAAGTACAACATGATTGGACTTGAGACACAACGACACGTAGTATGTATTCGAAATTGGTGTTTCGTAAATATTTTACATGCGTCATAACTTTGTAAGCTTTTGTTTATCGTCTGCTAATTTTGGACTAAATTTATAAATTATCCGGAAGTACACATGAGCAGTTGATGTTGAAAATTCTCTAACACACTTGTTCCGGTCTGATGTAGCAATTCGGAATGTACAATGTTCTGACCGTTCATGTGTTGGATGTTTCGCTGGAAAACTTCTGGATTTCGTTGACTGCAATGGTGTTAATGTCAAAGTTCAGTTCACTCTTTCACACACGGATTAAAATATCACTGGAAATGTTCCACTCACAGATACCACTGATAAATTGGATAGTTCGCGGTAAGTTCAGAGCGAATGTGGCACTGTTGTTGTTTCGTAGTATATGTACAGTTAATATTGTTCGCTTTCTACCACACACTACACAATTATTCAAAACAATCACTACGTTAATAATAAAATAAGAAACTATATATAATGGGATTAAACCCTATCACATTATATAGTAGACACACAGCTTTTTTTGTGGGAAAAAAAAATCTTCACTGCTGGCTGTGTTGTTCTGAGTGTATTTGACACACTGCACTCAGACATTAGTGCTTACTGGGGCGGTCGGACAACGGGACAACAGATCGGCAATTGTGTTGGTTCTGCCTGCAATATGTCGAACTTCAAAGCTGTAATCTTGGAGTTTTAGAGACCAGCGAGCTATCATTTGGTTGGTAGGCATTCCTGAAGTAATAAATTTCAACGGACTATTGTCAGACTCAACAATGAAAGGAACCTGGAAAATTTAGTTATACCCTCAACTAGAGCAAGGGCTTCCAACTGCGGTGTCGACCAAGAGCGTTCTCTAGGTTTTAATTTCCTAGAGAAGTAATATACAGGATGTAGGATGTTATCATGTTCCTGTAACAGAACTGCTCCAATCGCTACGGAGCTCGCGTCTGTGCGTAATCTGAAAGGAATAAGAAAATTTGGCAATTTGAGAATGGGGTTCTTTAAACTATTCTCAGAGAAATAAGATAGAACTTTCTGGAATGCAAATTTTAGGCATTGATTGTTTACAATATTTTCAGGTTGATCTTTCGTTAGTAGGTTAGTAAATTTTTCAGTCAGTTCAGCAAAATCAGGTATGAACTGTCTATAATAATTTAGTAATCCTAACACACTTCTGACTTGCTTTTTCGTAGTCGGAAGTGAGAGTTTCAGTATTTTGGACACGATGTTATCGTCTGTCGTGACAAAGCCATTAGATATTTTGTACCCCAAGAAAGATATTTCCTGATAGGCTATGTCTACTTTTGTCGGCTTTACCGTCAGTCCGTGCTGTCTGATCCGTCCAAATGTCTGCTGTAATGTCTTTAAATGGTCTGTCATTGTCTTTGTGTGAACACAAATGTCGTCCATGTAACAGATAATATTTGGTATGTCCACTAGTAAAAGTCGTGTCATACGTACGAATGTCGCTGGGGCATTGACCAGCCCAAATGGAAGTTTGCACCATTTGTACAGTCCCCAAGGTGTGGCAAATGCTGTTAGGTGTCTGCTCTGTTCGTCTACCGTTATCTGCCAGTAACCTTTCGTCATGTCTACCTTCGTAAAGAATCTAGAGTCTGTCAGTTCTGTCAATAGATCTTCAGAGTTGGACATTGGTTCTAGATCCAGAAGAGTTATTTTATTTAATTTCCTATAGTCGATACAGAGTCTTATCGTATTGTCCTTTTTGCGTACCATGACCATTGGAGATGAGAAATGTGATTGGGATCGTCTAATGATGTTGTTTTTCTCTAACTTAATGATTTCCTGATGTAAGGTTTCTTTGTAATGCACTGGAATGGTGTAAGGTCTGCATCTTATGGGAGTGTTTGAAGTAAGTGTGATGTGATGCTGTACTAATTCTGCTTGTCCTGGATTGTTGGAGAAGATGGTGTTGTACTGTTGTATGAGATGTTTGCAGCTGTCTGTTTCTGCTTGAGTTAAGTTTGGGTTTATTTTGATTTCTTTCAAGCAGTTCGTCGTGTCTACTGCAGGTGTTGGAATTTCGTCACTATCTTCGTCATCTTCATGGTCTATTATTACTGTACAAGCTATTGTATCGTCTTGTTCGTTATCTCTGTTGTAATATGGTCTTAGCATATTGATGTGGAATATTTTGTGTTTGTCTTTTATTTTAATCTCATAGTCTACAGCTTAAATCTGTCTTATAACTTTAAAAGGTCCTTGCCAAGACTCAGTCAATAAGTGTCTGTCACTAGGTAAGAGAAGAAGTACGTCCTGTCCAGGTGTCAACGTTATTGTCCTGTTACCTTTGTCTGCATATTGTCTATATGTAGCCCCAGATACTTTTAGTGCTTCTTTTGCAATTATACAAGATTTGATGATTTTTTCAGCCGATGCTACAAAGTTTGTATCAATAGCTTCACCAGCAAAACAATGTTTATTGGCTGTATAATAAGCCGAACCACGTTTCTCAATCTGATCTACACTCGTACATTCATTCTCTTGCAAAAATTTAGAAAATGCTGATGGAAGGGATGAGATGACTTTATCCCTGATAATTAGATCTTTTAATTTCTGGTAATCTTTATTTATTTTGGCTGCTGAAGTCCATTTTGCAAATATATCTCGGACTAAACAGAGGTAGTCAGAGAACGTTTGAGTCGATTTTGGGCTCAACTTGCTGAATTGTTCTCTGTAGCCTGCCTCATCTAGCATAAAATGTGCCATAATCTTTGATTTTAGATAATGGTAATCTTTCCTGAGGTCTTTGGGGATAGTCTCTATGACTTTCAGAGGTTCCCCTGACAAACTCCTCATGTAAATAATATTCCATTCAGACATTGGGACCTGGTAATGGTCCATTAAGGTTTCAAAATTTTGGGTGAAGGCTGCAATGCAGTCACCTGAGGTATAATTTCTTACAATACCTTGATACTTTTTATACTGGTTTTCTTTCTCCAGTCGTTCAGCTTTTCTAGACTCTTTGTCTATGGCAGTATCGGCCTCAAGTTGTTTAATTTTTAGTTGCAATTCAAGCTCTTCTTGCTTACTCTGAGCTGAGATTTCTGCCTTCCTCAATTCATTCTCTAACTCTGCCTGTTTTGTTTTTGCGGCTAATTCTAGCTCTGCCTGCTTTAATGATGTTTCTGCTTCTGCCTGTTTAGCAGCTCTTTCAGTCTCTGCTTGCTTTAATGCTCTCTCAGCCGCTCTTTCTTCGCGTTCGTGGTATTCAGAGTATTTCCTTTCACTCCACTTTGTTAACTCATCACCAGTTAACTTCAGCTTCAAACCCATCTCGATGAAGTCGTTTAATGAAGACATGATGGTAATAATCAATGCAAATGAGTGGTCAGATACACAATTAGTTATAAGTTGTTAGTATAGTGAAAAATTTACAATTTACAATTTTGTTCAACTTACAATTTGTGCCCAAATTTGCATCCGAAAGTATAGAGAAAGAAAAATATACTCAAGTGTACTGGATGCGGTGGAGAACGGTTCACACTAGAGTTAGGAACTGTAGGGTCGCTAGTTCAAAACACGTATGACCTATATGGGCAAGGGTTTCAGATGGCACAGAAAACCTGCTTTGTTTTGGAGGAAATAAATTAGCGTCTATTTGATGTGGTGTGTATGCTTGTCACTAAGTTTTGGTTAGGCTTGTATGGCGTTGAGTGTAATTGTAGGTCGTAATGTCGTCAGTCAAAAATTTTTTTTTTCAAAACCACAAGTCACTTTCTTTTCGAAACTTTCTGCTTTCCACAATCAACTTCACAAAGACAATCTAACAATATCTCAACACTTTACAACACTGATGACACATCACTTACATCAAGATGACTTTCAGTAAGGACATAGACATCAAGTTTACAAGATGGCGACAAGGTTACAATGGCGACGATTCTACAATGTCGACAAGGTCAAAATGGTGGCAAGTTACACAATCACTGATGTTTTACACGTTTACAGGATCAAACAAATGTATGTACTTTACGTTCACATCTAGCCTCCATATTCAAATAATCTAACACTATATATGAGGATGATCTTTCACGTTGACATTTAAATGTACATCAAAGTTGGACAAAAATCCTCACGTTCACAAATCTAGGTTCAAATCTTAATTAATTTAAAGCCGGACGAGCCCCCACGTCCACACATGTCAGGGTCTTAAACCTGGCTCGTTATACCTAACACATGTGAGACAAGTACAAGTACAACATGATTGGACTTGAGACACAACGACACGTAGTTCAGTGGATTTATTTACCGATTACATGCAATACGATCTAGTTGTGCATGGAATGATCATCACAATACATAAATAATATATATCAATACACTTACAGACAACCCACAGCTTACAGTCTATCTCACAAGATATACAAGCACTCGACTTTCGGGCACAGAACTACACAAGCCTTTCTCTACCCACACGTCAGTCCGGTCCGAGTACCCAAAGCTGTCTCCTGTCTCTCACAAAGCGCTTGCCCTCTATGGCTGGACGCGCGCGGACTGCGTGCGTCTTGCTTTGTCCTTGCCTGACCGCTGGCTGTCACGTCAGCCAGCAACCTCGCGGGCAGGTAACTAATACTCGCCTGGCGGGCGTAACGATGTTCCTGCATACCGGCAACATTCGAGACTCTGACACTCTGTCTGTCTCTCTCTCTTACGCACACTAACTAGTTCCTCTCCCCCCTCTCTCTCTCGCACACTAACTAGTTCCTCTCGTCTCTCTCTCTTACACTCACTAGTTCTTCTCACCTCTCTCTTACACACACTAGTTCCCCTCACCTCTCTCTTACATACTCACTAGTTACTCTCACCTCTTTCTTACACACATTCACTGGTTCCTCTCACCTCACTCTTACAAACACTCACTAGTTCCTTTCATCACTTACACACACACACACACACACACACACACACACACACACACACACACACACACATTAGTACCTCTGCCCGCTCTCTCTCACACACTCACTAGTTCCTCTGACCTCTCTCTCACACACTCACTAGTCTCCCCACCCTTCCCCAGCCTCTCCCTCTGTGTGTAGAGATCTAACTAAATTACCTTTCACAAGCCGTATGACGCATTCGCCATACGGGGGGTATCATCCTGGCCGCCCTTGCTCCCCACGAAAATTCCTGACCTCCATTTCAGTCTGGGTCGACCTGGGTGGCCAATTACATTTAAAAATCCGGCCCGAAACAGGTTCGACCCCGCGTCTACCGTCCCGGCAGGCGAGCGTTGTGGCGCTACAATAACCTGTGCGTCAAATAGAACATTTACGCACGCACACTACCGTGAAACTTGCCTATAATGTAATGCAAGATTTAGATTGACACAATTGTGTTTATCCTCAGGGGATCCTTACAACACAAGATTGCCACAGCATAAAACAATAGCCTGATTTACAAGATCCATCTATTTTACAAGAGATCCCTACAAAAATATGTAAAATTTAAAATAGCTGGTAATGAAACATGAGTCCAAAATTCAAATTAGGGCATTAATTGTCCAAAGCTGTGTAATCTTAGTGAACTTCTTAATAAACACAATCTGTCTAATTATAGCAACAAAATGATTTCAGAGGATTACCATACCATTTCTCCTCCTCCTCCTCCTCCTCCTCCTCCTCCTCCTCCTCCTCCTCCTCCTCCTCTCCTCCTCCTCCTCCTCCTCCTCCTCCACCTTCGTCGCTGTCGTCTCCGTCTCCTCCTCCTCCTCCTCCTTCTGCTGCTGCTGCTGTTGCTGCTACTACTACTACTGCTACTACTACTACTACTACTACTGCTACTTCTACTACTGCTACTGCTGCTGCTGCTACAGCTGCTGCTACTGCTGCTGATCATACTTTTTATTTTCTTCGTCGTCTTCTTCATCTTCCTCTATTGATGCTACTGCTAATACTGCAGCAACTGCCACTGCTGCTACTGCAGCAAATGCTACTGCTGCTGCTACTGCTACTGTCGCTACTGCTACTGCTGCTTCTACTGCTACTGATACGCCTACTGCTGCTACTGCTGCTAATGCTGCTGCTGCTGCTGCTGCTACTGCTGGCATTATTGCTACTGATCATCCTTCGTCTTCTCTTCCTCCTATTACTGCCGTGGCCACCGCTGCCGATCCTGCTCCTGTTCCTCCTTCTTTATCTCTAACTGTTTCAGGAACAATTAATGCGGCGACTTTCTCATGGTTTCTGCTACTGCTTATCTCTTCCTTCACCTCTCTCCCTTTCGTCATTATTATTAATATTATTACTAATATCATTACCATCACACCCATAACGACCTGTCTTAGTGTGATGATGCCTATACAGTGTGAATCGCAACCGAGAACTATAATTTTTAACAAAGCTCACGGGCGTGACCATGCTATAGGCTGTGCTATTCAACTCTTATTAGTCCAGATCAACTCGTAAATATATAAGGGCAAATACCTAACAATGAAGTAATTTAAGAGGAAACTTGAAACTTAGTACACCAAAGCTTCTCATATTTTGCACTAAAATTATGCCGTCTAGATGTATTTCTTCTACGGATTTTGTAACTATAGTGTACAGCGTAATATACCATGTTAACCATAAATGCTGCTCCAACGATTGAGAAAGTAAAGGTCATGACTGTGATAAAATTCCCGATGTTACAAAGAAAAAACACCTGTGGAAATACTAGTAGTTGCTACACTAGGAAATGTAACCAGTGTTTGATGATTTGTGCTCTTCATATTTTTTAAGTTTTAGTTTTAGTCGATGGATCAACATCACGAGTAGTGGGTTACGTGGTATTTGAGTCGCATTTCTGGATTGTGGTGCTGGATTGACCCCAATCCAGCTGGATTAGGGTTAGGGGTTAGGGGTTAGGGGTTAGGGTTAGGGGTTAGGGTTAGGGTTAGGGATTAGGGTTAGGGGTTAGGGTTAGGGGTTAGGGTTAGGGTAGGGGTTAGGGTTAGGGGTTAGGGTTAGGGTGTTTGTCTTCTCCTAATTATACTTTCTGGATTGACCTCGCTGGATTGCCCCCAATCCAGTTCGGGACCAGGGCGGTTTGGGTAGGGTAGGTACTTAGGTCATATGTAAGGGTCGATACATCTAATAAAAGACATGTTTTCTAAGGGCAGATAACTGAGTGTGTGTATAATATTTTAACTAATTTAAAAAAAATAAAATAAAAATAAAAGACAATCAGAGGCGCGCGCGGGGCAGTCGCAGGAGCGAGCACGGGCGACAGTCGCTTGGGTGCGGTTTGAACCCAGTCAGTGTCTTGTAGTAACCACATGGCCAGTCATTTCTGAGTGACCACAAGCCGGTCAGTGACGAGTGTGGGTGGTGGGGCTAGACGGTTCGAACCCTCGAGGCGCACCGGGTGTGATATGAAAATTGTAATAAGTAAAAAGGCAAATATGGCGTGTATATGAGCTGTAGTGGGTCGTAGTGGCTTATAAAACTATCATCATATAGATTACACCTCTTCAAATGAAAACCTTAAAAAAGTAAAGATGGCCTGTAGTAACGGTTGTAAGGGGGCGTGGCTTCGTGGTATTCGTTGTTAAGGGGTTGGTGAGTGGTGATGTACCTATATAACAGCTTCCGAACAATTTAAAGGGATGGGCGAGTGGCGAAGTGGCTAAGTAAATGCGTCGGTTCCTTGCTAAGAGACAGAGGAGTTGCTAGATAAAGGCTCCAGGTCGTTGTCAAGGGGTTGGTGAGTGTACAAATAGCTAAATAACTGCTTCTGATCCTTGTTAAGAGGTGGGCGAGGGGCGGATTGGTTGGATAATTACGCCCGTTCCTTGGTAAGAGCCAGGGTGATCGAGTGGAGAAGTGGGTAAATATAGGCATGGAGGTATACCATCGACACATTCAACGCATAATTTCGGCGTCGGTCGTCAGAAGACCAAGGATATTTTCATTATATGTCTATTGTAAAGGGGTCGACTGTTTGTTATAACGGGGTTACTATTATCTATAGTGGCTGGGACTTAAATACTATCAGCATACCGGTTACAGCTCTTCAAATGAAAACTTTGAAAGTGTAAAGATGGCCGATGGTTTTAGTGGGTATGACTTTGTGATATTAGTTGTTAAGGGGTGGGGTGAGTGGATGAGTAACTAGATAAACGCTTCCGAACACTATCATAGGGTTCGAATCCCAGTGGGGTGGTCTAGTGGTAGAAGAAATATTGATAATATTTGGTTACTTAGTTGTGATTTCGAGCTCGGTTGTTATTAACCCGGTTATGTTTAGAAAAGTAGAGGGGGTGTGCTGGTTGCGGAGTATGTTTAGGGGGTAACCCAGACACCGTGGAAGTGACAGGTTCGAATCTCGGAACTTTGTCGTGGGTAAGATTTCCAGTCATCAAGGTGTGGGTGTCGTCGCGGCCACAAGTCCCACCGCTGATGAAAAACACAGGCAGCAGATTTCACCATTGTACCTACGAGTCACAAAATATAAGCTAACTTAACATTCAGAATATGATCTCAACAGCTGTTGCCAAAAATCAATACTTATTCTCATTACGGCTAATCCAGGGGATTATCGTCATCGTAATGACCAAGTCAGGTTAATAATATTTCTTATATCTCCGCCATTGCAAATAGTTCGCGATATTAATAAATGTTCATATAAAGGTTGGAAGGGGATTAAAAGATTAACACCTATTGTCGGGCCATCCAATAAAAAATCAATAACACTACCCTCGATTTTTCTCATAATTGCCGATTGGAGATTATGGGCTAGGTGTATGTGTCCTTATTTAGTTAAAACAGGTGGTATGAGTAGGAGATATCACAAACAGTATCAGCATGTGCCACTCTGATCTTAAATGTCAGTAGTTCGTTATTCTTGTGACATTGAAAACACTTGTGGCTTGAAGACAGATGGTGTACTATGTTATTGGGTGGTGTATATAGATTGACCAGTATGTGAAGTTGATAAGGTCACCCCTGCCAGCGCATCGTAGCTGTGTTGTGACTTGTCGCCTATTACATCCGGGTGTAAAAATAACCAAAAATATTTCACATCAACTCAGACATGCCTCTATATAGCTGCACTGCGAACATGGCTAGAGTCTACTTTAGGAAAGTATCGTGTATCTGTGTATACGGGTTTACCACTGCTTATAGATGTGTGCAGTATTATTAGAAAGCGGCCGTTATGTCTACATTATCAAAGTATGTTGCCTTACAGAGCTGGTATAGTATCTATGTGTCTGCTTTGCTGCCTTGTAGTATTTGGAGGGAATTTCATGCGGGTGTCTAGTGAATTTTTTAAAAACTATGTCTCAGAATCCACAATGCCACTGGTATTAGAGGCATCTTCAACTTGTCTGCTCACTGACCACGCTTCACAGTCATACTAAAGTACGGGTTCTATGTAGTACTTAATCACTCCTTTTATTTCTCATTACAGTTGTCAACTTTATATTAGTCAGTATGTTTTCCAATTTGCAAAAGACAACCTTCATCACAGCGATTCTTGTTCCAACGCTTTAAAGCCACCTCCTATCAGACATTTTTTTTTTCTTTCCTTTTATGCTCACGGCTACCGTTTCCCCATTTCAAGCTCCATGTCTCTACTCGTATGTATTAGTGTGGTAGAAGTAAACCAACATCTCACAAGATAGACATGTATTATCACACTGTATATGGACCTGTGGGGAAACGACTACATCCGGGCAAAGAGGGCGTTGTATCTGTCACATGCGTATGGATACAGCCGAGACACGTCGTTAAGAGGGATACTACAGAAAAAAAAACGGTATTATGTTGGCGATCGAACCAGGGGACCTAATTCGGGATGACCACCATGTACGGGAGTGATTCTGCCCCCTCGTCAACAGGGCGTCAGAGGTTTAAAAGGGTGTTCATTCTCTCGCTTTTCTATTTCCGAGTCGTCATAGGGTCACCAAGTAACAGTAAAGAACACGAAACTACTACTACCAAGGCCTCTATACACCACAATGCATTTTCGAATATAATATACACAACTATAATCAAGTCATCACAGTATTCAACTAACCCGTTCTCATAGACATAGAGGAGAGATGTGAGCACCAAGGCCAGTTGGGGGAGGTGTACCTTTTACTTAACATCTATCGGGCCATACACCGACGAGTGTTAAGCTATATTTATCATATAATATTACCCGTGAACACAACAAGCTACCCCGGATCAGTCTTAGGCTTCTCATATAACATGACATATCACGTACCCGCTGTCCTGACCAGCAAAGTTATCGCTTCTCAGAGCAGACAGTTACACTTTCATTAATTCTTCTGCCTGGCCAAAGGGGGTCTTTGCATCTTTCAGCAGAAACCTAGTTCCAATGCTAATATATGTTTTTCAATGTGTCGGCTCATTACCACATTTCACATCCTGACAAAAGTACAGGTTCTATGTTCCACTCCAACAGTCAAATAAGAAAAAATGTTAGCCAAATTATCAAAATGTTGGCCAAATACAGAAATATCTCGACCAACTTATAAACTGTAGGAAAACTTGTTAGCCAAACTGACAAAACTGTTAGCCAAAATAAGAAACGTCTCGACTAACATTATAAAAAGTAGGAAAAATTGTAACCAAATTAATTTAAAAAGGTGACCAAAATAGGAAATATCTCGACCAAACTTATGAAAAGTAAGAAAATTGTTCGTCAAATGTGACAAATATTGGGCAAGTAGGAAATCATGTTAGCTAAATAGGAAAAATATCGATGAAACTTATAGATGTCTCGGCCAAACTTATAAAATGTATGAACGTTTGTTAGCCAAAGGTGAAAAAACATTTACCAAGTAATGAAATATCTCATCCGAATTTATAACAAGTAAGAAAATATGCTAGTAAAATCAAGAAATATGTCGACTGAAGTTATACAATAGGCGAAACGATGGACAAACTTATAAAGATGTCGACCGTTATAAGAAAATGTATTACCCAAATTAGGAAAAAATATTGACCAAGTTTTGAAATATCTCGACCAAACTTACAAAAATTAGGAAAATATGTCGACTAAGGTAGGAACATTTGTTAGCCAAAGATGAAAAATATTGGTCAAGTAAAGAAATATCGCAGCCAAACTTTTAAAATGTAGGAAACTTTATTAACCAAATGTGAAAAATATTGTCCAAGTAAAGACATGTTACAACTAATCTTATAAATATCTCAACCATACTTATGAAAAGGAGGAAAATGTGTTAACTTAATGGGGAAAATATTGGCCAAGTGAAGAAATATCTCATCCATTCTTATAAAACTTAGGAAAATGTGTTAACCTAAGGGGGAAAATATTGGCCAAGTGAAGAAATAGCTCATCCATTCTTATAAAACTTAGGAAAATGTGTTAACCTAATGAGAAAAATATCGCCCAATTGAAGAAAAAAGTTACACAAAACTTATAAAACTTAGGAAAATGTGTTAACCTAATGAGAAAAATATCGACCAATTGAAGAAAAAAGTTACACAAAAACTTATAAAACTTAGGGAAATGTGTTAACCTAATGAGAAAATATCGCCCAAGTGAAGAAAAAATTACACAAAACTTATAAAACTTAGGAAAATGTGTTAACCTAATGAGAAAAATATCGCCCAAGTGAAGAAAAAAGTTACACAAAACTTATAAAACTTAGGAAAATGTGTTAACCTAATGAGAAAAATATTGACCAAGTAAAGAAAAACATACACCAAACTTCTGAAAAGTAAGAAAATTTGTTAACCAAAGGGGAAAAATATTGGCCAAGTGGAGAAATATCTCAACCATACTTATGAAAAGGAGGAAAATGTGTTAACCTAATGAGAAAAATATCGACCAATTGAAGAAAAAAGTTACACAAAACTTATAAAACTTAGGGAAATGTGTTAACCTAATGAGAAAATATCGCCCAAGTGAAGAAAAAAGTTACACAAAACTTATAAAACTTAGGAAAATGTGTTAACCTAATGAGAAAAATATCACCCAATTGAAGAAAAAAGTTACACAAAACTTATAAAACTTAGGAAAATGTGTTAACCTAATGAGAAAAATATTGACCAAGTAAAGAAAAACGTACACCAAACTTCTGAAAAGTAAGAAAATTTGTTAACCAAAAGGGAAAAATATATGGGCTAAACTATGAAATATGTTGACCGAACTAAGAAAGTGTGTTAACCAAAGGGGGAAAAATGTTGGTCAAAACATGAAACATCTCGACCAAGCTTATAAATATCTCGTGTAAACTTATATTTAAAAAAAAAAAAAAAAAAAAAAAAAAAAAAAGTAGGAACACATATTGCTTCTGTAGTTATGTCAAACGTGTCTTGAACTTTTATCTGAACAGACATTTCACAAGACATAATCATCAACGTCAACACTTTCCTTCTTTTACATTACCGAAAGTTTCAACTTATCAGTCCAGAGTATCCACTAAAGAAGCACTTATGCATACTAATCACCCAGCTCTTCACACTCTTGGTTTTTTTTTTTTCTTTTCTAACGCAAAGTGTCTCTGTCTTTCGTAGATAACTTCACAACTTTTCTATGTAGCACCACTAACAACGCCAAACCTTCGTTTCACATGAGCTCTAATGAAACAGTCATAACAACATTTAGGGCAATCTGTGGTTCCACCTGGGATAGTTTCAATATCATCTGAGTATTCGTCAGCAAAGATCCACTTCCCATGGCTGATATCTTCAACTTTCTATACCACAATGTCTGCTACACTAACCTTCCATTGGTCCATCTTTCAACAATACAAAGAGGGTTCTCGAAGTCTAGCTAACATAACATTGCTTACTTTGTCCACCTCTATCACACTTTGTCATTTCACAGCTGCAATAGCGGCAAGTCTGCAACCAACCAACAGTGTCTGTTATGAAGTCGACCTTTCTTAAAGCCACGTCTGCCTTACTGAACCCTTGAATACCCTCTACCACATCGTCTAACCGACTTTCAACATTTCATACCAAATAACATTAACATTCTCTTTGATTACAGAACAACTGATTTTCTGCTGACTAAGCAGATTTTCCAACCCCGTGGAGATAAATCATATGCCCCCTAACCTACTAGGCGCTATTCTAGACAACGAATATGGTCATCGACCAGCACCCCTAGGCAGAACTTGAAAAAACAACAGAGCTTGGGTTATTGAGACGAATGAGTTGCATTCCTTGGACTACCAGAAAGACATCAAACACAACAAACTCTTTCTTACTAACCCTAACCCTAAGTATACATCAACTAACCCTAACCCTAAACCTAAGTATACATCAACTAACCCTAACCCTAACCCTAACTATACAACAAACTCTTTCTTAAGAGACATAGATACAAACCAAAGTTAGAAATGAAAAAGTTAAATTTATGTGATTACATTTTAATTAAAAGTTAAAACTAATAAATCGCACTTTTATTGCTCGCTTCACTTAATATACAGATATAGGGTAAGTATAGGTATAAGTTAGGTACAGGACATATATCAAGCTTACATCTTGCGCAATAAAAGTGCGATTTATTAGTTTTAAATTTTAATTAAAATGTAATCACATAAATTTAACTTTTTCATTTCTAACTTTGGTTTGTATCTATGTCTCTTAAGAAAGAGTTTGTTGTATAGTTAGGGTTAGGGTTAGGGTTAGTTGATGTATACTTAGGTTTAGGGTTAGGGTTAGTTGATGTATACTTAGGGTTAGGGTTAGTAAGAAAGAGTTTGTTGTGTTTGATGTCTTTCTGGTAGTCCAAGGAATGCAACTCATTCGTCTCAATAACCCAAGCTCTGTTGTTTTTTCAAGTTCTGCCTAGGGGTGCTGGTCGATGACCATATTCGTTGTCTAGAATAGCGCCTAGTAGGTTAGGGGGCATATGATTTATCTCCACGGGGTTGGAAAATCTGCTTAGTCAGCAGAAAATCAGTTGTTCTGTAATCAAAGAGAATGTTAATGTTATTTGGTATGAAATGTTGAAAGTCGGTTAGACGATGTGGTAGAGGGTATTCAAGGGTTCAGTAAGGCAGACGTGGCTTTAAGAAAGGTCGACTTCATAACAGACACTGTTGGTTGGTTGCAGACTTGCCGCTATTGCAGCTGTGAAATGACAAAGTGTGATAGAGGTGGACAAAGTAAGCAATGTTATGTTAGCTAGACTTCGAGAACCCTCTTTGTATTGTTGAAAGATGGACCAATGGAAGGTTAGTGTAGCAGACATTGTGGTATAGAAAGTTGAAGATATCAGCCATGGGAAGTGGATCTTTGCTGACGAATACTCAGATGATATTGAAACTATCCCAGGTGGAACCACAGATTGCCCTAAATGTTGTTATGACTGTTTCATTAGAGCTCATGTGAAACGAAGGTTTGGCGTTGTTAGTGGTGCTACATAGAAAAGTTGTGAAGTTATCTACGAAAGACAGAGACACTTTGCGTTAGAAAAGAAAAAAAAAAAACCAAGAGTGTGAAGAGCTGGGTGATTAGTATGCATAAGTGCTTCTTTAGTGGATACTCTGGACTGATAAGTTGAAACTTTCGGTAATGTAAAAGAAGGAAAGTGTTGACGTTGATGATTATGTCTTGTGAAATGTCTGTTCAGATAAAAGTTCAAGACACGTTTGACATAACTACAGAAGCAATATGTGTTCCTACTTTTTTTTTTTTTTTTTTTTTTTTTTATTTTTTTTAATATAAGTTTACACGAGATATTTATAAGCTTGGTCGAGATGTTTCATGTTTTGACCAACATTTTTCCCCCTTTGGTTAACACACTTTCTTAGTTCGGTCAACATATTTCATAGTTTAGCCCATATATTTTTCCCTTTTGGTTAACAAATTTTCTTACTTTTCAGAAGTTTGGTGTACGTTTTTCTTTACTTGGTCAATATTTTTCTCATTAGGTTAACACATTTTCCTAAGTTTTATAAGTTTTGTGTAACTTTTTTCTTCAATTGGGTGATATTTTTCTCATTAGGTTAACACATTTTCCTAAGTTTTATAAGTTTTGTGTAACTTTTTTCTTCACTTGGGCGATATTTTCTCATTAGGTTAACACATTTCCCTAAGTTTTATAAGTTTTGTGTAACTTTTTTCTTCAATTGGTCGATATTTTTCTCATTAGGTTAACACATTTTCCTCCTTTTCATAAGTATGGTTGAGATATTTCTCCACTTGGCCAATATTTTTCCCCTTTGGTTAACAAATTTTCTTACTTTTCAGAAGTTTGGTGTATGTTTTTCTTTACTTGGTCAATATTTTTCTCATTAGGTTAACACATTTTCCTAAGTTTTATAAGTTTTGTGTAACTTTTTTCTTCACTTGGGCGATATTTTTCTCATTAGGTTAACACATTTTCCTAAGTTTTATAAGTTTTGTGTAATTTTTTCTTCACTTGGGCGATATTTTCTCATTAGGTTAACACATTTCCCTAAGTTTTATAAGTTTTTGTGTAACTTTTTTCTTCAATTGGTCGATATTTTTCTCATTAGGTTAACACATTTTCCTAAGTTTTATAAGTTTTGTGTAACTTTTTTCTTCAATTGGGCGATATTTTTCTCATTAGGTTAACACATTTTCCTAAGTTTTATAAGAATGGATGAGCTATTTCTTCACTTGGCCAATATTTTCCCCCTTAGGTTAACACATTTTCCTAAGTTTTATAAGAATGGATGAGATATTTCTTCACTTGGCCAATATTTTCCCCATTAGGTTAACACATTTTCCTACTTTTCATAAGTATGGTTGAGATATTTATAAGATTAGTTGTAACATGTCTTTACTTGGACAATATTTTTCACATTTGGTTAATAAAGTTTCCTACATTTTAAAAGTTTGGCTGCGATATTTCTTTACTTGACCAATATTTTTCATCTTTGGCTAACAAATGTTCCTACCTTAGTCGACATATTTTCCTAATTTTTGTAAGTTTGGTCGAGATATTTCAAAACTTGGTCAATATTTTTTCCTAATTTGGGTAATACATTTTCTTATAACGGTCGACATCTTTATAAGTTTGTCCATCGTTTCGCCTATTGTATAACTTCAGTCGACATATTTCTTGATTTTACTAGCATATTTTCTTACTTGTTATAAATTCGGATGAGATATTTCATTACTTGGTAAATGTTTTTTCACCTTTGGCTAACAAACGTTCATACATTTTATAAGTTTGGCCGAGACATCTATAAGTTTCATCGATATTTTTCCTATTTAGCTAACATGATTTCCTACTTGCCCAATATTTGTCACATTTGACGAACAATTTTCTTACTTTTCATAAGTTTGGTCGAGATATTTCCTATTTTGGTCACCTTTTTAAATTAATTTGGTTACAATTTTTCCTACTTTTTATAATGTTAGTCGAGACGTTTCTTATTTTGGCTAACAGTTTTGTCAGTTTGGCTAACAAGTTTTCCTACAGTTTATAAGTTGGTCGAGATATTTCTGTATTTGGCCAACATTTTGATAATTTGGCTAACATTTTTTCTTATTTGACTGTTGGAGTGGAACATAGAACCTGTACTTTTGTCAGGATGTGAAATGTGGTAATGAGCCGACACATTGAAAAACATATATTAGCATTGGAACTAGGTTTCTGCTGAAAGATGCAAAGACCCCCTTTGGCCAGGCAGAAGAATTAATGAAAGTGTAACTGTCTGCTCTGAGAAGCGATAACTTTGCTGGTCAGGACAGCGGGTACGTGATATGTCATGTTATATGAGAAGCCTAAGACTGATCCGGGGTAGCTTGTTGTGTTCACGGGTAATATTATATGATAAATATAGCTTAACACTCGTCGGTGTATGGCCCGATAGATGTTAAGTAAAAGGTACACCTCCCCCAACTGGCCTTGGTGCTCACATCTCTCCTCTATGTCTATGAGAACGGGTTAGTTGAATACTGTGATGACTTGATTATAGTTGTGTATATTATATTCGAAAATGCATTGTGGTGTATAGAGGCCTTGGTAGTAGTAGTTTCGTGTTCTTTACTGTTACTTGGTGACCCTATGACGACTCGGAAATAGAAAAGCGAGAGAATGAACACCCTTTTAAACCTCTGACGCCCTGTTGACGAGGGGGCAGAATCACTCCCGTACATGGTGGTCATCCCGAATTAGGTCCCCTGGTTCGATCGCCAACATAATACCGTTTTTTTCTGTAGTATCCCTCTTAACGACGTGTCTCGGCTGTATCCATACGCATGTGACAGATACAACGCCCTCTTTGCCCGGATGTAGTCGTTTCCCCACAGGTCCATATACAGTGTGATAATACATGTCTATCTTGTGAGATGTTGGTTTACTTCTACCACACTAATACATACGAGTAGAGACATGGAGCTTGAAATGGGGAAACGGTAGCCGTGAGCATAAAAGGAAAGAAAAAAAAAATGTCTGATAGGAGGTGGCTTTAAAGCGTTGGAACAAGAATCGCTGTGATGAAGGTTGTCTTTTGCAAATTGGAAAACATACTGACTAATATAAAGTTGACAACTGTAATGAGAAATAAAAGGAGTGATTAAGTACTACATAGAACCCGTACTTTAGTATGACTGTGAAGCGTGGTCAGTGAGCAGACAAGTTGAAGATGCCTCTAATACCAGTGGCATTGTGGATTCTGAGACATAGTTTTTAAAAAATTCACTAGACACCCGCATGAAATTCCCTCCAAATACTACAAGGCAGCAAAGCAGACACATAGATACTATACCAGCTCTGTAAGGCAACATACTTTGATAATGTAGACATAACGGCCGCTTTCTAATAATACTGCACACATCTATAAGCAGTGGTAAACCCGTATACACAGATACACGATACTTTCCTAAAGTAGACTCTAGCCATGTTCGCAGTGCAGCTATATAGAGGCATGTCTGAGTTGATGTGAAATATTTTTGGTTATTTTTACACCCGGATGTAATAGGCGACAAGTCACAACACAGCTACGATGCGCTGGCAGGGGTGACCTTATCAACTTCACATACTGGTCAATCTATATACACCACCCAATAACATAGTACACCATCTGTCTTCAAGCCACAAGCGTTTTCAATGTCACAAGAATAACGAACTACTGACATTTAAGATCAGAGTGGCACATGCTGATACTGTTTGTGATATCTCCTACTCATACCACCTGTTTTAACTAAATAAGGACACATACACCTAGCCCATAATCTCCAATCGGCAATTATGAGAAAAATCGAGGGTAGTGTTATTGATTTTTTATTGGATGGCCCGACAATAGGTGTTAATCTTTTAATCCCCTTCCAACCTTTATATGAACATTTATTAATATCGCGAACTATTTGCAATGGCGGAGATATAAGAAATATTATTAACCTGACTTGGTCATTACGATGACGATAATCCCCTGGATTAGCCGTAATGAGAATAAGTATTGATTTTTGGCAACAGCTGTTGAGATCATATTCTGAATGTTAAGTTAGCTTATATTTTGTGACTCGTAGGTACAATGGTGAAATCTGCTGCCTGTGTTTTTCATCAGCGGTGGGACTTGTGGCCGCGACGACACCCACACCTTGATGACTGGAAATCTTACCCACGACAAAGTTCCGAGATTCGAACCTGTCACTTCCACGGTGTCTGGGTTACCCCCTAAACATACTCCGCAACCAGCACACCCCCTCTACTTTTCTAAACATAACCGGGTTAATAACAACAGAGCTCGAAATCACAACTAAGTAACCAAATATTATCAATATTTCTTCTACCACTAGACCACCCCACTGGGATTCGAACCCTATGATAGTGTTCGGAAGCGTTTATCTAGTTACTCATCCACTCACCCCACCCCTTAACAACTAATATCACAAAGTCATACCCACTAAAACCATCGGCCATCTTTACACTTTCAAAGTTTTCATTTGAAGAGCTGTAACCGGTATGCTGATAGTATTTAAGTCCCAGCCACTATAGATAATAGTAACCCCGTTATAACAAACAGTCGACCCCTTTACAATAGACATATAATGAAAATATCCTTGGTCTTCTGACGACCGACGCCGAAATTATGCGTTGAATGTGTCGATGGTATACCTCCATGCCTATATTTACCCACTTCTCCACTCGATCACCCTGGCTCTTACCAAGGAACGGGCGTAATTATCCAACCAATCCGCCCCTCGCTCACCTCTTAACAAGGATCAGAAGCAGTTATTTAGCTATTTGTACACTCACCAACCCCTTGACAACGACCTGGAGCCTTTATCTAGCAACTCCTCTGTCTCTTAGCAAGGAACCGACGCATTTACTTAGCCACTTCGCCACTCGCCCATCCCTTTAAATTGTTCGGAAGCTGTTATATAGGTACATCACCACTCACCAACCCCTTAACAACGAATACCACGAAGCCACGCCCCCTTACAACCGTTACTACAGGCCATCTTTACTTTTTTAAGGTTTTCATTTGAAGAGGTGTAATCTATATGATGATAGTTTTATAAGCCACTACGACCCACTACAGCTCATATACACGCCATATTTGCCTTTTTACTTATTACAATTTTCATATCACACCCGGTGCGCCCTAGGGTTCGAACCGTCTAGCCCCACCACCCACACTCGTCACTGACCGGCTTGTGGTCACTCAGAAATGACTGGCCATGTGGTTACTACAAGACACTGACTGGGTTCAAACCGCACCCAAGCGACTGTCGCCCGTGCTCGCTCCTGCGACTGCCCCGCGCGCGCCTCTGATTGTCTTTTATTTTTATTTTATTTTTTTTTAAATTAGTTAAAATATTATACACACACTCAGTTATCTGCCCTTAGAAAACATGTCTTTTATTAGATGTATCGACCCTTACATATGACCTAAGTACCTACCCTACCCAAACCGCCCTGGTCCCGAACTGGATTGGGGGCAATCCAGCGAGGTCAATCCAGAAAGTATAATTAGGAGAAGACAAACACCCTAACCCTAACCCCTAACCCTAACCCCTAACCCTAACCCTAACCCCTAACCCTAACCCCTAACCCTAATCCCTAACCCCTAACCCCTAACCCCTAACCCCTAACCCTAATCCAGCTGGATTGGGGTCAATCCAGCACCACAATCCAGAAATGCGACTCAAATACCACGTAACCCACTACTATCACGGCACACGGGTGCAACACATAAGTGCTCCGTTTTCCTCCTAAATCAAATCTGAGTCTGGATAAACTCAGCTCAGTGCACGAACTCCGTAGCACCGGCGAGGATCCTGAAAATACTTTGGGTAGATTTTTAACTCGAAATTTTGCCCGGGCAGCGCCGTTAGGCTACTCTTTTTCGATTTCCAACTGCCAAGGGATTATTTACGTGCGCAACAATACACACGGGCGTCCGATTTCACTACCCAGAGACCAGGGGAAATTTATTACTATAAGTCCACGTGAAAAAATCCCGGCATCACCGGGGCTTGAACCCGGAACCTCCAGCACTCGAGGCGGACACCATACCTCGAGACCACATATCTTATATATATCCACATATATTAAAAACAAAAGTAAAGCACCATTTCTCGGTCAATAGTAAAACTCCGACTCCATGTGGATTTTAACTCGTGAATACCCTGCCAATAGTCAAACCTCTAACCACCAAATTTACGGCGGCCTCCGCCCTTCATACTCTTCGGTAATAAGGGAAAAAAAAAAAAATCTGGCTTAGAGTTTAATTGTGGCAACGCAGAAGTTGCTCATCTGTCGATCCAATCCGATCTGAGCGATATCATTTTGAAAAAAGAATATGTTTCTACCCCGTTCAACCGTCGATACCCTCGACTGGCTATAACTGGGGCCCTTATTGTGTAGCTATTTCTTCTTGCATAGTTATGGCTGCATATTTTCGCTTCCTGAATTCTGATCTGCCAAGATCTGGGGTTAATTCTCAGAGTTCGGCGACTGAAATAACGCAAGGATAAAACACATCTTTGACCAGGATCTAACAATGACATTTGCGGAGACAGCTAGCGCCGTCAAACCGTGTGAAAGAACAATTAATAGAATTGTACACACGTTAACTGTGTACGAGAAAAACGTGCGTCCGTTGGGTGTCGCGCCGGCTGACACGTGGGCAGAAGCAAACGTGAGTAAATTACTGTTGACAGTTGTCCTAAAAGTGTCAGTCAGAAACGCTTTGACGATCATATTGGCGGTAGATGGGACTTAAAGTTAGTTTTTACAAGCCACTTACAGGACGACGCAATCAACCCCAGCATTTATTGGGCTGTTAGGGATATACTAGGCACTATTTATCTTCACTAATTTGCCATTTGATTGTAAACGACTGACACCCAAGTTATTGATATCAACGCAAGAGGGTCTGCGTCAAAATCATCTACGGCTGATTTCAAACCCTCTATTCCGAATGTCGAGTGTTTCAATCCAAAATTTAAATCATGCAAGGAAAGCCCGGACATTTTGATAACTGGGTTTGTTAAAAAAAAATAAAGATGGTCTGTTCTCAATATATTTTAACGTTAGCGTGGAAATGGCACATGAGCTATACTGTACAGATGACATGGTTGAGACAAGGATGCCGAGCTGATCCACGACTCTGGTGATCGAGTGAGATGGCGAAACATGACCGCTCACGCTTATCGGCATGGTACATGATGATTATGATACTGTACAGGAATAAACTATGCATACAGTGTCAATTTTGTATGATATTTCGTTCACAGTTAGCCCTTGTACAACAATGTTGTACTCCAATGCAACAAACATTTATGCCACACATATCTAATTTGGCGTGATGAAACCATACACAATAACATCTGTTATGCGAACAGCATAACATCTCAGCAACCTCTCAACTTCATAACATAACATCTCAGCAACCTGATAACTTTCATAACATCCTATGATACAAATATCTGGCAATCTACAATATCTTCCTAATCTACAATATTTTCTCAGTCTACAATATCTTCCCAATCTACAATATCTTCCCAATCTACAATATCTCCACAATCTACAATATCTTCCTAATATACAATGTCTTCCTAGCCTACAATATCTTACCAATCTACAATATCTTCACAATCTACAATATCTTCCTAATATACAATGTCTTCCTAGCCTACAATATCTTCCCAGTCTACAAAATCTTCCCAATCTACAATATCTTCCCAATCTACAATATCTTCCCAATCTACAGTAGCTTCCCAGTCTACAATATCTTCCCAGTCTACAATATCTTCCCAATCTACAATATCTTCCCAATCTACAATATCTCCCCAATCTACAATATCTTACCAATCTACAATATCTTCACAATCTACAATATCTTCCCAATCTACAATATCTTCCCAATCTACAATATCTTACCAATCTACAATATCTTTACAATCTACAATATCTTCTCAATCAACAATATCTTCCCAATCTACAATAGCTTCCCAGTCTACAATATCTTCCCAATCTACAATATCTTCCCAATCTACAATATCTTCCCAATCTACAATATCTTACCAATCTACAATATCTTTACAATCTACAATAGCTTCCCAATCTACAATATCTCCCCAATCTACAATATCTTACCAATCTACAATATCTTCACAATCTACAATATCTTCCCAATCTACAATATCTTCCCAATCTACAATATCTTACCAATCTACAATATCTTTACAATCTACAATATCTTCTCAATCAACAATATCTTCCCAATCTACAATAGCTTCCCAGTCTACAATATCTTCCCAATCTACAATATCTTCCCAATCTACAATATCTTCCCAATCTACAATATCTTCCCAATCTACAATATCTTCACAATCTACAATATCTTCCCAATCTACAATGTCTTCCCGGTCTACCGTGTCTTCCTAATGTACAATATCTTCACAATCTACAATATATATATTCCCAATCTACAATACCCTCCCAGTCTACATCCCCTCTCTCAACCCGTCTACAGTAGTTTCTCTATATACAATGTCCTCAATGCATACACTACCCTTCCAATCTATATTATATTACCTTTCCAATCTACAACACTCTTCCAATCTACAACACCCTTCCAATCTACAATACCCTTCCGATCTACACTATCCGTTCAATCTACAGTACCTTTCCAATCTACATTACCCTTTCAATCTACATTACCCTTATAATCTACAATACTCTTCAAATCCCCTATACCCTTACAATCTTCATTGCCCTTCTAATCTGAATATCCTTCAAATCTACAATATTCTTCCATTCTACATTGCACTTCTAATCTACAATGCCCTTCTAACATTACCTATTGCATATGATAACCTATCTGAATTTTTAAAGATATAACAACTTCATATCTACAACAAATAACTTCATCACAAGAATTCCGCAATCTACAACATCCCGAAATACATCATGTTGTACCTACATCAACCATCAGCTTGTATGAGTCCCGTATGACACAATTTACTTCTGTCCACAGAGAACCTCTGCAGAAGAATATCATCAGCTCCACGCTCCAGCCTCAGATCCTAGGATAACTCAAAGCCTGCATGTCTGTCTGTCCGTCGACGAGGTCCAGAGATCTGCACAGGTCTAGATAACCAACACAATGTCCTAGTGTCTTCGTGTCTAAGACACCCACTAACTAATGTCACCCGATGAAGAATTAACTTGTCGTAAGGTTAGACGAAAGTAAATGTCAACTCAATGAACTTCGTTCAATAATTGGATATTACTGTTTTCAATAAACACAGTCAGAAACGTATTCAACCAGGTCACTTGTTTCGAGGCAACACATGTTAGGTTTGTAGTAGCGTCCAAAGAAAAGCCGACAAGTATTGCTTCTGTGCCTAAATGAGTCATTTGAAGAAGGGAATCTAAGCTTGTGTGGAATAGAAAGCATAGCTGCATCTTAAAAAATTTACCTTTTTTATTTTGTGGGAAGTCAACAAAACTAGTCAAAATTGTTTTCCGCGAGGATCCGGAATTTTTCCCCGAGACAGGATACGGAAGTGGCGCAATGGCATCGGTAGCCGCATGGTTACCGTTTGCACGGGCCTCAGCCATTGGCTGGGTGCCCATCGCCCAGAATCCCCTTCCAAATCCAACTGTCCGCCTAGAAAGTCGACGTGGGGATGAGAAACTTCGAATCAACGTGAGCGGCCGGAAGTTCGAAACGTGGCGTACCACGCTGGAGAAGTTTCCAGATACTCTTCTGGGCTCCAACGAAAGAGATTTCTTCTACGATGAAGAAACAGATGAATACTTCTTTGACAGAGATCCGGACATCTTCAGGCATGTTCTAAACTACTACCGTACCAGTCGGCTTCATTACCCCAAACACGAATGCATCAGCGCCTACGATGAAGAACTGGCGTTCTTCGGCATTCTTCCGGATATAATCGGAGATTGTTGCTACGAAGATTACAGAGATAGAAAACGGGAGAACAGCGAACGGCTAATTGACGACGAGAAAAGCGAGAATGGTGATTTTGATCCAGCTGTGTCTCTGAGAGAGCAGATGTGGCGGGCGTTTGAGAATCCACATATAGGGACTGTGGCTTTGGTATTTTATTACGTTACCGGATTCTTCATAGCAATTTCGGTAATAGCCAATGTTGTGGAAACAGTTCCTTGTGGAAAGATTCCCGGAGCAAGAGAAGAACCTTCTTGCGGGGAGAGATACATGATGGCATTTTTCTGTTTGGACACAGCCTGTGTGATGATCTTCACGGCCGAATATCTCCTCAGATTGTACGCTGCTCCGGACCGCTGGAAATTCATGAGAAGCGTAATGAGTATAATTGATGTGGTCGCCATAATTCCCTATTACATCGGACTCGTTATCTCCAACAACGATGACGTCAGCGGGGCTTTCGTTACTCTTCGAGTATTCCGTGTGTTTCGTATTTTCAAATTCTCCCGGCATTCTCAAGGTCTCCGGATTCTCGGATACACTCTAAAATCCTGCGCAAGTGAACTGGGCTTCCTCTTATTTTCTTTAACAATGGCTATTATCATTTTCGCAACCATCATGTTTTACGCGGAAAAAAATGTGGAGGATACGAAGTTTACCAGCATTCCCGCAGCTTTCTGGTACACTATCGTCACCATGACAACACTGGGGTAAGTAGCCATCTTGTGTCTCCTGTCCAGATTTTCCTGCTTCGTGCGGCAAAGGTGTTTGTGGCAGTTAATGTCGATAGAACGTTTCTAACTTCCTTTATTATATATGTGTTCTTTTGAAACAGCAGTTTCTTTGCTTGGCGTTTTGTTTTCTGTCTTCCTTTTCGGTAGGTTTATTACAATATGTTCTCTTTGAACTTTACATTAAGAAAAGAACTGTTTGTTCTCTTTTGTATGTTTCAGATATTTATGACTTTGCTTTCATTTTGTCAATTGTTACTTTTCTCATATTTTTGTATTTTAAAAGCAGAAAAATGAGTTAGATTTAAAGACAAAGAAAAGTCTTCTACTTCTTCTTCTTCTTCTTCTTCTTCTTCTTCTTCTTCTTCTTCTTCTTCTTCTTCTTCTTCTTCTTCTTCTTCTTCTTCTTCTTCTTCTTCTTCTTCTTCTTCTTCTGCTGCTGCTGCTGCTGCTGCTGCTGCTGCTGCTGCTGCTGCTGCCGCCGCCGGTGCTGCTGCTGCTACTACTACTACTACTGCCTCTGCTGCACCCTCAGCGCCTCCATCGTCGTCGTACATTGTCAAATGTCAATTTGAAAGCTTGTCACGAAACTATATTGCACCACAACTCCTCCTCCGCATCTCCTTTCAGATTTCTTCAACAAGTTGCTATTAATATATTACTAGCAATGCTGCACCCTAAGCGCACACTCCCACACACAGTCCCTCCCCGTAGTATGTTTCCAGATTCTGTTGTCTGTTCTCCACATACTGAGATCTCACAGAACAGCTATTTCGTTTCGCTGTCAAAGGCACGAGCGTGTTGGATGGGAGTTCGATCTCGGCGTTCGACGTTCGCTACGGGAGGGAAAGAATGGCCTCCTATTGCTCCGTACACTACTGTCTACAAATGTGATGTCTTATCATTTTACATATCTACAGCACCCACGTCCACAAAATATGATGTCTTATCATTTCACATATCTACTACAGGTTTATGCTACTGGAAATGTTCATTTATGTTTATATTATTATTGTTAAATGGTTCGGCCATATAATTAGGCCACCAGCTGACAGCACACCACAACAAGCAATGATGTTCAGACCAAATGGAACTAGAGGAAGAGGCCGACCATGTAAATGATGGAATGAAGGGACAATAGAGCCCATGGGAATGTCGATAATTGAAGCCCATAAATGGGCACTCTCCCGCTGTTTATGCTTCACCTCGACACCGCAAGGTACAAGAGCAACAAGATGAGATGAGATGAGATGATGATGAGATGATGATGAGATGATTGTTATTGGTGCTCTTATTTTGTGAACAGATATTTGAGATCGTAGTTATCTATGCCACATTCTGTTAATTAGTTAATATCATTTACAGGACGTTGCGGTCAATCCCAGCATTAATCTGATGTGGGTGATTTCTTGACAAGTTTACTTCCAGTAGTTTGCCATTGCTTTCTGAACTACCGGCACTCATGGTATTGCATGAAAGCCAACGCTAGGCAACCTGCTTCCAAATCTCTCCAGCTGTATTTTGAACGCGGTATGCGGGATTGGGAATTGCTTTTGTAACTCCTGCGCCATAGAACTGGCTCAGCTTCTATTTTAAATAACATAAACCACTCTTGTTCTAGTATTGAAGGGGAATTGAGTATATGATGTGTGTCCCATATTCCTATAGAGCAATCCTCACCCAGTCAGTGATGGGGGTCAGAATCCAATTGGCCGCCTTTACTACCCAGAACATTTTCTGGCACCCCATAATACGATTGACTGGCCTGGGAGCATCATCATCATCATCATCAAGTGCCATGCCGGCTGGCGTACGCGTTGCTGGCTCTCCACAGATCTCGGTCTTTGGTTTTCTGGATCAACTATGCCGTTGATATTCTTCCATGCCAATGTCGTAATCCATCCAGCATCATTTCTCTTGGTCTGCCTCTGACTCTCTTCCCTCCATCTTTCTAGTTGTCACGATGTTCTCCAATGCCCCTCTTCTCATCACATGACCAAAAAAGATCGTTTGCCTCTTTCTTATTGTTGTATATAGTGTTCTAGTTTCATAAACCTCGTTCAGGCATTCGTTGTTAATTACTCTGGCAGTCCAAGGCATTCGCAACATTCGTCTCAGGAACCACACCTCTGTTGCTGGGAGCATAGGTTAATTAAAAATAATCCAGGTTTGGAGTGGGATTAGAAAGCATGACTTCCGGATCGAAAGGCAAGCGCCAAAGCAACAAGTTTCCCTTCCATAGGTACTCACTACAAATAACTCTTGATTTCCTTAGTTCTTCCTTCAGTTATTGTTAACTCATACTCTACAACAGAATTTGTCGCCCAAGAAACAATTGGTTATTTAGTTTTTCATCAAGGCACTTGATACGCCCACCAAGTGATCAGTATCCCTCAACAGATTTTCATGATGGCTGTTATGGTGGAAGTTATGTCTGTCCGGCTTTTAGCTATCTGTTTATCTGTCTGTCTTTCTGCCTGCCTGCCTGTCTTTTAGCTACATAATTAGTGCCCATCCATTAATTCATCTCTTCGTCCATCCCCCCGACCGTCTGTTCGCCAGTCCGCCCGTCCCTCCATCCTTCCGACTTTCTATCTGTCTCTCTGTCCGGAATCCCGCCAACTTGGCTCTCCGTCGGTCTGCCTGTCTCTTTGTCCGTCTATCTGCCATTCTACCTATGTACCCGTTCTCCCCTTCGTCCGTATGTCTGTCTTTCTGTCTTTCTATATGCATGCATATTTCTGTGTATGCCTCTCTGCCTTTTGATACCAGTCTCTTTCTTTCTGTCATTCGCCTACCACAACCACCTATATCTAATTTCTACATCTGACAGACATCCAGGCCACCAGACAAACCTGTCTCCCATCACTTGTCAGTCAGAACGTGGGTGCTCGCCAACACACGTGTATTGCTTTCTCTCTAAGTGCGCGTAATTTAAGCGCGCATGCAAATATTGATCCTAAATTCCCATCTTGTGTGTAGTTTTGCGGACTCGTGCCAGGAAATATTGATGGTACGTCTGTCACGTACCTTTAGATGCAGTCTGCGTGTACATATCGATCAAAAGTTCTCTTCCTCGGTAGTTGGCTGAGGCGTTTCGGTAAATATTGATAGCATATTCTCCTTTACGTGTATAGTTTAATTGAGGCGTTTGTCCTGTAGGCGTGCTGTTTAGCTAAGGCGTTTCCTACTCTCTCCTTTACGTGAACTCTTTATCCGAGGCGTTTCCTACTCTCTCCTTTACGTGAACACTTTATACCGAGGCGTTTCCTACTTTCTCTTTTACGTAAACACTTTATCCGAGGCGTTTCCTACTCTCTCCTTTACGTGAACACTTTATCCGAGGCGTTTCCTACTTTCTCCTTTACGTGAACACTTTATCCGAGGCGTTTCCTACTTTCTCCTTTACGTGAACACTTTATCCGAGGCGTTTCCTACTTTCTCCTTTACGTGAACACTTTATCCGAGGCGTTTCCTACTTTCTCCTGTACGTGAACACTTTATCCGAGGCGTTTCCGACTTTCTCCTTTACGTGAACACTTTATCCGAGGCGTTTCCTACTTTCTCCTTTACGTGAACACTTTATCCGAGGCGTTTCCGACTTTCTCCTTTACGTGAACACTTTATCCGAGGCGTTTCCTACCTTCTCCTTTACGTGCACACTTTAGCCGAGGCGTTTCCTACTTTCTCCTTTACGTGCACACTTTAGCCGAGGCGTTTCCTACTTTCTCCTTTACGTGCACACTTTAGCCGAGGCATTTCCTACTTTCTCCTTTACGTGCACACTTTAGCCGAGGCGTTTCCTACTTTCTCCTTTACGTGCACACTTTAGCCGAGGCGTTTCCTACTTTCTCCTTTACGTGCACACTTTAGCCGAGGCGTTTCCTACTTTCTCCTTTACGTGCTGCACACTTTAGCCGAGGCGTTTCCTACTTTCTCCTTTACGTGCTGCACACTTTAGCCGAGGCGTTTCCTACTTTCTCCTTTACGTGCACACTTTAGCCGAGGCGTTTCCGACTTTCTCCTTTACGTGAACACTTTATCCGAGGCGTTTCCTACTTTCTCCTTTACGTGCACACTTTAGCCGAGGCGTTTCCTACTTTCTCCTTTACGTATGCAGTTTAGATTACTATTTTTACACGTTCTCCTTTACATGCACATGTTAATTGAGCCGTTTGTTCTGTACGCGTGTAGTTTAGCCGAGGCGTTTCCTACGCTCTCTTTTACGTGCAAATTTTAGACAACTCGTTTCACACGTTCGCCTTTACGTGCACAATTTAAATGAGGTATTTCACGCGTTCTCCTTTATGTATGCAGTTTAGACGACTCGTTTCACACATTCTCCTGTATGTATACAATTTAGAGGACTCATTTCACACCTTCCTCTTTACATGTACAGTTTAGCTGAGGCACGTCACACGTTCTCAGCTACGTGCACAGTGTAGACGGCTCGTTTCACACGTTCTCCTTTACGTGCACAGTTTACAGGACTCGTTTCACACATTCTCATTTACCCGCACAGGTTACAGGACTCGCTTCACACATTCTCAGTTACGTGCTCAGTGTAGACGACTCGTTTAACAAGTTCTCATTTACCTGCACAGTTTATAGGACTCATTTCACACGTTCTCCTTTACGTGCACAGTATAGCTGAGGCGTTTCCCACTTTCTTCTTTACACGCGCAGTTTAGATGACAAAGTACTGAACATACACGAGCCTTGTAAAGAACACACATCCTAAAGATACTGGGGTTGATTGCCACGGAAGGTGCAACAATTCATCCACGACCGTATCTACATGGATGGCTGTGTGGCAGGATTCCATTCAACAATCAAAAATAGAGAACATCTGTTGGATTTTCCCAACCAGGACATACTGGTATTATGGGAAGCGAGCAGGCGGACAGATTGGCTGGGTTTGCACCGCTCGGTGCGGTATTGGTGCATGATAAGACAGACGTGGTCGAGGCGCTTTGGGATCGTGTGTATAGTGCGGAAGAACAGATAGATCATCACAGCCTGGAGAGAATGGTGCTGCAGGGAGTGACCAGGGGATATGGCCGACACTCAGGACTCCGAGGAAAGACCCGTCGGGCGCATAATCAGACTGCTACTGCTACCTGTATTATTGGGACTCTTCGTTGGCTGTTGAAGATGAAGACGGAGTACGTATGGACATTTCCTGAGGCCGTTATGTCGGTTCTTGACCAACTCAACCCCATTCTTGTCCTTCACCGCAAGATACTATATGTAGTAATTGCAGTTTTTGTTTTAAATCTCTGGTAGGAGAGCTCTTAGGATAATATCCCAGTGCTATGAAAGAGATATTTGGAGTCCCTGAAAGAAATCAACATATTATCAATCACTCAATCAGGTGCCGTCTCCACAGTGAAGGTTGGCTGCAGTGGAATTCCAACTCTGCATGTCTCTCGCCCTGACTGTACATTCTGTCAGATTGCTGTTCGTCTATCTCTTGAGGTTATCTTCCCACTTGTATCTTTGTCTACCTATGTGTCGCTTGCCTTCAACCTTACACTCCAGTATGGTTTTTATAAGAGTGGTATGTCTTTTAACGTGGCCGAAATATTTCAGTTGCCTCATTTATTTATTTCATCAACTCTCTTTTCATTTCAAGTTTTTCTAGAACCTCTGTATTATATTATGTTTGCTTCCAAAACATACGACATATTCTTCTGTATATTCACATATCCATGGCTTCTATTCGACTTTCTAATTTCTTCATTGTCCAGGTATATATTCCACCATATAGACTCAAATGTTACCCTTCCCCAGTTAAGTTTCATTCAAGGCATGCAGCTAGACTTGAAGCGACCCCCCCCCCCCACCCCCTTTTCCAGCCCCACCCCTATCGTTGCCAAGTGTCTAGGCATACAATTAACTACATGACTATTGATTTTTGTTTACATAAATCATGATATTTTGCATGTATATTTACAGTCCCTGGGGATTCTCTCTCTCTCTCTCTCTCTCTCTCTCTCTCTCTCTCTCTCTCTCTCTCTCTCTCTCACTCCCCTCCCTCTCTCTCATTGTCTTTCTCTCTGTCTGTGAAAGGTCATTGAAACTCTTATGATGATATCCCACTGCATACAATGAACGAGATCCCTGACATTCTTGGTATAAATCAAATACTGCGCGCGCGCACACACACACACACACACACACACACACACACACACACACACACACACACACACATATATATATATATATATATATATATATATATATATATATATATATATAATTGCATATCGTTTGTAGGACATTGCGGTCAACCCCAGCTTGATTTGCTAGGCAATTTTACGTTCAATAGCTGGGCTGGTCACTTGACTCGCATGCAAGATCACAGGCAACCTAAAAGATTTCTTTTTTAAATTTTTACGGCGAGCTGCTCTGTGGTAAACGCTCACAAGGTGGCCAAATCAAACACTTTAAAGACTCTGAAGATCTCACTAACAACTTTTGGAATTTATCACGACACATGGAAAACTGCTGCCAAAGACTGAAATTCCTGGCGCATATCATTTCGCAGGGGTGTAATCTCTTGTGAAGCAAACAGGACAAAACAAAAAAGACTGGGCCAATAACATACTGCAGGAATTTCCCCTCCTGGGACGTCAATACTGCAAGTCAAGGCTGCAATACCAGACTCTCCCCATGACATATCTTTAGTATCATTATTTTGTGAGAAAAAATTCTATAGAGACATTTCCTCTAACATACCGCTAATGACGACTACTGAAGTATTTACTCATCTCAGTAACCTAAAAAACACAACTTATCAGGACTAGAAGGAATCAGTAATCGGATACTTCGCTATGCTGCAGCGGCGATCTGTGAGTCACTAACTTTTATATATAATCAATGTCTCACCAAAGGTCACTTGCCATCAGCCTTTAAAATCGCTAAAGTGTATCCTCATTTTAAAAATGGGTCATTAGAAGATCGTCTCATGAGTAACTTTAGGCCAATTTTCATATTATCCTCACTATCCAAACCACTAGAAAAAGACATTAACAAAACAACACTAGAACACTTAGTTCATCACAAGCTAATAATTGACAGTCAGTCAGTGTTTCAGCC
>OY992887.1:101202845-101255345 GCA_963921405.1 Cepaea hortensis | reverse complement strand
GTGGTGATATTGACAGATGCAGTACTTTAGACACTCCTGTCGGGGAAATTGCCAGTACTATGGACACTAATTTCTGAACAAGACATCCAGCTTAAGATCACAAAACAGTGGATACCATCTAACTATGGAGTGTCCGGAAACGAGAGAGCTGATCAACTAGCTTATGACAGTGTCGTGAAATACTGAAGAGTTAATGATTCCCAGATGGACGACTGCATACACCGACTGCCCAGGCAGAAGAAGGGTTAACAAACCAGGCAGGCGAACGGTTAATTCCCGAGTTAAAAACAACGAAGTGACCAGGCGAATGTGTTTATAGGTCAAGACACGGAAGTGCCCACCGACAGCCAGGTAAATCTGTCGCGTGGAAAAATTGGTTTGCAACAAAGGCAGACAGCATTATTGGACAGCATATTGCGGTCTGGGTGAATGAATAACGGAAAAGTTCCAGTTCTGTAATTTTCCACTAAAAGGTGATAATGAAGTAGGGACTTGAGATGTCAAGCAAGGTCAAGGACTATGCGGCAGAGATGACCTATAAAGAGTATCCATTTCTTTGTGACAGTTTAGTGTGTGTTCCAAACTGACCTGAAGGAGATATGTTCTTGAGTGGGGATAGAAATACACGTCCCTAATGATGGAAAGAGGGGATAATAGTGTGTTATTCGCTAAGTGTTTTTTCAATTCCAAGAACATAGATGCCTAAATAAGGTATAAAGATATTAGATATAGTTTAGCATAGGAATATAGATGTGTGTGAATAGCAATTACCATTTCTTTCTATTTATGGATAGTTTAGACTTTGGTGAATTCATATGTCTTATGCGGATGTACTTCGGAAGCCTTATCATTATGGCTGGAGAAGGACACTTGCATAAGTAGTAGAAAGGGGCGGCTGCTTATCACTGGATTTGTTATACTTTTCCAGGTTCTACTCTCCTAGTGAAAGCAGAGACAGGATGAAGAGTACTACATTAAATAACTAAAGTACATACGGAGAACCAAACAAACCTGAGAAAAAAGGTTAAGATGAAGAAAGAATAAAATAAAGAAAAAAATACAGAACACTGTATGCTCAAACGAACATACCACTAAAACCCTTAAAAAGGAAAAGAGGTGAAACTGCGGCAGGCAGGGATATGTACAACTACATACGTATTGTACAAATAAAGGAAGAAAGAATAGACAATTAGAGACATTGATATTAATCTATAGACAATAGGAATAACTGTGACGAGGTGGTGGTTTTTTCGATGTTGGATATGCACCGTCATGAAACAGACTCGAGCGCAGTCATAAACTTACGGGACTTTTATTACTGTACAGTGAATCAGAGGTGAACAGTTGTTTCATTCAATAACGGATTTACCATCAGATTCAAGCATACGGATAATCCCGGGTGAGCTCTGTCCTGTTTGATGTGCTGTCCTGTGATCTTGAAGAATGACTGGGCGAGAAGCCACACCGCTGATAGACATGCAGAGTTCTTTCTAACACCAACCATAGAACACCCTATCACCTACACTTACAAAATCAATACATACACCAGACATAGTTTTATTAATAAATCTTTTGTTTATTGTTGAAAGAAACTGTTGTCGGAGTATGTGTTGAGAGAATAACAGAGAGAGAGAGTGAAACCACTAGATATATGGAAGGGAAGACAGAAGAGAGGAGGGTAGACTAAAGTCAGGCAATAATCCCAACAGATAATAAGTTGAAGATGTACTTGTTGATTCCCACTCTCCTCTCGGGGAAGAACAGGACAGACAGGTCAACAGAATAACAACCTGATATACTTGTCATATGCAACCAAATGAAAAGAATCATCAAACCATTCAGAAAGCCACCAACACCAGCACAAGCCGATGACCATTTTATGGACAGATAAGAACAAATAATTATTCTGCACCCCATAATAGGACACAGTAAAGCAACCTGGTGCATCAATTCAAGATTGAGGAGTCAGCCATTTGCACATATAGATTGGCAACGCAGACAACAGATCACATACTCCAAGACGCCCGGAATACGACATATCTAGGCAATCCCTCTTGCTGTGGATAGACGTGACCACTAACACCACAGGGCATGGAAGAAGAAGAAGAAGAAGAAGAAGAAGAAGAAGAAGAAGAAGAAGAAGAAGAAGAAGAAGAAGAAGAAGAAGATGAAGAAGAAGAAGAAGAAGAAGAAGAAGAAGAAGAAGAAGAAGAAGAAGAAGAAGAAGAAGAAGAAGAAGAAGAAGAAGAAGAAGAAGTAGTAGTTGGGCATCCTGAACAGACAGTATTTTGGTTAACGTAGGAACGAATGAACGAACGAACGAACGAACGAACGAACTTTATTTTCAAAGGGCTAAGAATTTAGTACGCAGGCCCGTCTGGCATTCTGCCTTTCTTCTCTATTTCCTCCCATACATTCTTTCATTCAACATCACTCATGAAGCTAATCTTGGACAACGAAAGAACAATAAGCATTTCAACGCATGAAGGAAAAAAGGGGTGGGGTGGGGGTGGGGGGGGGGGGATAAACAATATCTGTGCTTTCATGAAGTCTGCCGAGGACTACACATGTTGAATGCACCCTGCGAAACTGCAAGAGAATCATAGTAATTCTCAATGATGATGGCAGACAATCAACACTAAGGTTGAGCATTGACCGCTTGGAGAGCTGACGAGCATCATGGAAAAGGACACAAAACCACCCTGATTTTATATAAAATAATACTGTTCATCAAAGCAAAATTATGTCATAAATTTGAGATTGTGAACATAACACATGCGACTGAAATGTCATCAGTACCACAAGCTCAAGATATGTCAGTCGGATCTTTGTATGCATGGCAGTAGTCAATGGTGGATATACACTTTCAACATTCCTGTCCGCATTTCTGTTATGAACGCAAAGACGGACGGTTCCAGAATATATCAATATCATCCACAACGCCATTACAGAACTCCGTGCATGCTCTTATGTGTTCAGACTCCTTCTGAAGGTGTCGAAGAGTATGACTGCTGAGAGTGCTACTGACCAACTGGTTACACACATCTCTGCTTTGTCCTTCGCCGCAATCTTTCCTTTGCTTCGCTTACCCTTTATCACCCAATGGCGATTTGGCCTACAACCAACTCATTTAAGTATGACTGGCCTCTGGGCGACTTGACGATGATAATTTGTAAAATGGAGTTATACCTCTCATAACACAAAGCCTGGGCTGAGTTTAGAGACCATGTGTTGCCCATGCAGCATGATCCGTCTTTCGGCCTGCCTTGTTTACTCCTGAGGAAAGTTAACACCAATACGTCTGGGACAAGACAAGCTGCAGAAGCTGCCGGATAAACAAAACAATGATTTAACTGTCCGCCTATTGGGGCTTCCATCCTAGACTAATTGCCGACCAAGTCTTAGGGACTTGTCTGCCCTGCCATTTAGTCTGTAGGCTGCATTTTCTCGCACTAGGATAAGGCCTATGCCCTCCCAATTGCACTCCCCCCCCCCTCCCCCCGAAGTCGTTGGCACTATGTGGGGCGTCAGGTTTAGTAAGCGCCGCCCAACATTCGGCGCTAACAGAAGCAGGTAGTACCGTCTACTGTCGTACGATAGCTCAGTCATATCTGACTAAGACCCAACATTCAGCGCTAACAGAAAGAAGGTAGTACCGTCTACTGTCGTACGATAGCTCAGTCATAACTGACTAAGACCTGACACTCAGTTAAGTAGTCATACTCTCATCTATCTCATCTATCTCACGTATCTCATCTATCTCATCTATCTCATCTATCTCATCTATCTCATCTATCTTACGCAGACCCATCCATTTCCTCCTTGCATTATTCATGTCTGTTTCTACTTCTCTGCTTCGTGTATCTTTCGCCTTCCTCTATTTCTACTGCCTTGTGGATTCCAGATAAAGCCCTTCCTAGTTAAGCTATCATCACATTATCTCAATGAAAATGTCCTATCCATCACATGCGCCTTTTCTTCAGTTCTGGAGTTTTTGTATTTGTCAAGTTCTCTCCATGAGTTGCACATTGGTGATTCTACCAAACCATTTTACCCGGTCCACTTAACGAATGTGCCTTGACGAGGTCGGGCCTATCAACGGTCCTTCCACCTCTGAAGTCGGAGTCGGTTCGCCTTATGACGAGGGACACTGTTAATTGTGAAAGCTAATCCACACGCAAAATTCAGTCCAGCACTACTAGAAGTACTGTGTGTACGGACTACGCTTGAGTTCAAATCGAGCGAGCGAAAATAAAAAAACAAACAAACTGTTCTTCCCTCCCTGAGCACAAGACTGACAACCAATGGGCTCGCTCTCTGCCTTGCACGCCGGACTGACCCGGTACTTAGATGCAAGTTAACTGGACTAATTTTATTTTTGTTTTTGTTTTTGGCGTTCGTCAGCATTGAACTCAAGCGTAGTTCATATATGTGCTGCTACTTCTAATGCACTGGGCTGAGCTTTGCCAGTGAATTAGCTTTCCCTATTACCAGTGTCCCTCGCCATCACGTGAACCCATCCGACTCCAGAGATACTTGTAATTTACGTTCCTAAGTCACGGACGAGAAGTCAACATTTTAGTCTAACTGACCAATGTAGGGGTTGAACCCGCCACCTCGATATCAGCACACCGGATGTTTAAGAACGAGCGCTCGTATACATTGGAATATACTGACCACCACTGGACTAATTGAGATGTGTCTAAGGTGCCGAAACATTCGTCGAATACGGTGCTGGTCTGGACCTTCTTGAACGTGTTCATGGAACTGCTCAGAATGCATGCCCGTTACTTTATGCTCCACCTCGATACAGCAAGGTAGCAGAGGAACAGGGCGAGATGATGGACGGGCACTCTCCCGCTGTTTATGCTTCACCTCGATACAGCAAGGTAGCAGAGGAACAGGGCGAGATGATGGACGGGCACTCTCCCGCTGTTTATGCTTCACCTCGATACGGCAAGGTAGCAGAGGAACAGGGCGAGATGATGGATGGGCACTCTCCCGCTGTTTATGCTTCACCTCGATACAGCAAGGTAGCAGAGGAACAGGGCGAGATGATGGACGGGCACTCTCCCGCTGTTTATGCTTCACCTCGATACGGCAAGGTAGCAGAGGAACAGGGCGAGATGATGGACGGGCACTCTCCCGCTGTTTATGCTTCACCTCGATACGGCAAGGTAGCAGAGGAACAGGGCGAGATGATGGATGGGCACTCTCCCGCTGTTTATGCTTCACCTCGATATCGTAAGGTGCAAGAGGATTAAGATGAGATGATGGACAGGCATTCCCCCGCTATTTATGCTTCCCCTCGACACCGCAAGAGACAAGGGGAACAAGATGAGATTATGGACGGGCACTCTCCGGCTATTTATGCCTCACCTCGACACCGCATGGTACAAGAGGAACAGTACGAGATGAGATGAGATGAGATGAGATGATTTGAGATGAGATGATATGAGGTAACGATGATACTGATGTGTTTGGCCCTGGCATCCACTCTATTCCAAGATTGATGTTTGTGGGTCTGTATACTTGGTGTATGGCTTCTTCAGTTCGTCCCACCCTTGATTTGTCCCGCTTCAGTCGATGTCCTTTAGGTGATACCGGGGTAGCGTTAAGTGGGTGTCCTATGTCATACGATAGCTCAATCAGATCTGACAAAGACCTGACTATAAATGACAAACTACTGAACGTAACATTCCATAGAAAATCACAAACATCCGAAAAAATTATTGGATTTATTGCAACGTCCTGTAGAGAACATGCAACTAACGTATTGATTGATTGATTGATTGATTTAGGAACCGACATCACAGCATTCGGGACATTCCCATAAGCGCTCCGTCCCCATCCTCAGCAACCAGCAACTAACGTATTAAAACCATTTACCATATCTGCCTCTACACGTGTAAAACAGTCATTTATATTTTGTGACTAAACAGGATCTACATTGCAAATAATTACCCTGTGCCTTGCTGTAGTAAATAAAGTGGCATTATATTTCATGCCTCACAAGTAAGCCACTGATGGCGGCCTGGTGGAATATGAAATATAATGACGTGAGCCTAAAATAAGCTTAGCAACAGCTGTTCCAGGCTGCAAAAGCATTAGGGTAGAGAATAATGTCATACGCCATTTAACAGTGTAAACTTTATTCTTGTTGTTTCCCCAGTAACTTCGATTGTCAATTGTGTTATGATATCTCTGGATCTATCCGTCCTCTCTCTCTCTCTGTCTGTCTCTCTGTCTCTGTCTGTCTCTCTCTCTGTCTCTCTCTCTGTCTCTCTCTCTGTCTGACTCTCTCTCTCTGACTCTCTCTCTCTCTCTGACTCTCTCTCTATTTCTCGCTATCTTTTTCTAACTCTCACTCTCTTTTTCACACACTCTCTCTTTGTAATTCTCTCTTTGTAACTCTCTCTCTCTCTCTCTCTCTCTCTCTCTCTCTCTCAACTCTTTTGCCCCCTCTCTCTTAAGAGCCGATTAATTGGGCCTAATCTCTCTCTCTCTCTTTCTCTTTCTCTCCCTTTCTCTCTCTTTCTCTCTCTCTCTTTCTGTCTCTCTTTCTCTCTCTCTTTCTCCCCTTTCTCTCCCTTTTCTCTCTTTATCTCTCTCACCCTACCCCACCTCCACTTCTCTATCTCTCTCTCTCTTTCTCTCTCTCTTTCTCCCCTTTCTCTCCCTTTTCTCTCTTTATCTCTCTCACCCTACCCCACCTCCACTTCTCTATCTCTCTCTCTCTTTCTCTCTCTCACCCTACCCCACCTCAATTTCTCTCTTTCTCACTCTAAAGAGCCAAATGAAAGACGGACCTGAGTGTCCAATAAGTAGTGTATTTCGGGCTAAAGCCGCTCCTTTTGAGGTGCACATTGCTTTTGCACCTCAAAGGGCGATAACTCTGGTTATTTCCACCTCAAAGGGCGATAACTCTCCGGATTTTTTAAAAAGTCAAGGGCGATAACTCGTTTTTTAATAGGCGTGGTCCGAGTAGGTGTGGTCTAGTGACTCATCAGAGTAGGTGTACAACATAAAAAATACAAAATAACAAACGAGTCAAGTAAGGTATATGTTTTTTTTTATTAAACCATGTATAGACAAACAATGCATATTAAATAAGTAATGGCATAGTCGAGATATTATCACTGTCAACCTTTCTTTTTATATACAGATAGGACAGAGATGCACGATGTTGCTGATATGTATATACAGAAGATTCTTGTGATTTGAAGCCTATATTGGTCCCCCCCCCCCCCACTTGGTGTTTGAGTGTTGAGTACTTCTAAAAAAGTGTCCTTGTTTAAATGCGTGTTGTGGTTTTTGGTCAGACCTTTGGTACTGACTTTATCATAATCTCCGACACAAATATACGTCTTACTACATAACGAGACCATCCCCTTCCCTTCGTATTCTAGTTTAAAAAGCCCGGGGATTCTCTTTTCATAGGCTTTGATAGTCTGGCAATCCTGACAGGTAGTAGTTTTATGAATAGGGCAGGTTTCAGATGGGAACCACTGAGTATAGACTCTGTCATATTCTTCTCGTAGGTGTGGTCTAACTACTTCAGAGAGTGAGTCGGCACTAAGGGCCAAATATAGAGAGTCAGTGTCCATTTCACATAATTGGAAATCCTCCCTGTCTATAAATTTGTCTAGAAAGTCATAATAAAAAGCTAACATTCTTAATTTGGCATACTGATAAACGAAAAAACCAATCTGTAGAGGTAGATCCCAGACTGTTTTCTTTTTTAGGGTTTCAACTTCGAAAAGATCAGGTGTAATACCAGTCATGCTTTTAAATCTAGGGTTATTGAGTGCTTTGGTCGTGTCTTTTCCGTGACAGTAGGAGACATCGGTATGTTTGGCCTTATTAGTTAATGTTTTACCGTAAGCGGCATTACCTAGCAATTTCATCGTATCGGCTGTAATAGACTCGGCTGGATTTTTGTCCCCTTGGCGACGGGCATTAGAAACTGTTTCCCCAAATTGTTTAAAACAACTAACCGGGCGATATTCTATTGTCTGGTAGATGTGTGTAACTACCAACCCATGGGCTAGATACCATTTTAAAAGAGGGGTGGCTAATAATATTTTCTTCCCGAAATAACTACTAATCAAAGTCCGTCGTGGGGTACTCAGTAGTTTATTTTTTATGGCGTATTCTTTCATAAACTCCCCAATATCGTCCCTCGACACTTCGGTGTTCTTAAAAATAGGGGGCATTTCGGCAAAGGCCTCTTGTAAATCAACCGGGGTCTCTATATCGCACTCCACCAACCCGAAAAAAGTATCACTTTTTACAGCGTCAATTATCTGGTTTTCACTCAACCCCAAGGAAGTTGTGTGGGTTCCCGTAAGAAACGATTTAATCAACGCAATTATTGACAGATTTGTCTGTTGTACTCTGTTTTATTAAACTTATCAACATGGTAAAATGTACCACGTTTGGTCACGCCCACCGACATGGCACACGATGACTGAAGAATTACTGCCCTACACAAAAATCTAATTTATTTAAAACTAATAACTAAGCTGGTATTGTTTTGTTATGTCTTTTCGTTACAAACTTGAGTCAGAAGTCTTATCGACAAACAACGTTAAATTTATACAAGAGACAATATCACAATCATAGACACATTTCAAGCGAACGAAAGAAGAAGCGACACATGATAATGATAGACCCAGAGCGGTTACCGACATGAAACATAATGTATTCTTTTTTTCGGCGTTACAAAGTGTCTATCTTCTTATCTGTGGGCGTAAGAGAAAGAGATACCAAAAAAGAAAAAAAATAGTAGACAACGGTATATTGATGAACAGCGGTTTAAAGCGTGCGAAAGAATTTAAAAAAAAAAAAATTAAAAAAAATTTACACTTTGAGGATCGAACCACTTCCAACCGAACACGAGCCAAGTGCGCTATCAACTAAGCTATTACTTATGGTAACACTGATCTTACAAAGCAAAGATACAACAGCAACCTTGCAACTGTGACTGTCGGAGATGATAAAGATAAGAATTACAGCGATAGACAAAACATATTTCTAGAACAGACATTTAAAAAAAACATATTAGACAAAAAATTACTCCCTCACTTATGTTTAAGCACCAATAAATTATGGTTTTCAGTTGTATAAAAAGTAACATAATTTATATGTACAACTGTGCTATGCCTACTTGGGGGAAAGTCAGATTTAGATAAAATTATTCAAATATCAGAAAAATGAACCTTGTAATATTTAATAATACCAAGTTTTAATTATTTTAAAAGGCAATATAGCATAATAAACCATTCTTATATATTTTAAAAAATTATTTATGTACGCAAACTCGGAACAGGTACGCGTCGTATGACGCCTTAAATGTGTAATAAAATAACTTTTTGATAGGTCAAAGTATTAAAACTTATAATCAAATGAAAGATTATGATGTCGTTTATTTCAAAAAATAATTTTGATGGTGTTTTACGAAATATATCAAGAGATATTGATATTATAAACTCAGCGTGTTGCACATTTGTGGCTAATTTCGTTCCGTTACGAAGTTTGTCCAGGGGGTGTGTTGGCAAGCTTTCTCGGATGACCGCGCTTGTTAACAAAACACCGGTCACACTGCGGTGTGTTTATTCGCCAGCCCAGACGAACACTGAGGCTCGCCTTGTAAGTGTTTTACTAACACGATAATTAGATTTAATTTTGATATCATCAGAATAAATCTAAATTTCGCCATGATTTGAATGAACGAATGGTTATATTTTTTTTTCTTTTCGCTCTGTACAAAAGTCACACTTGTTTATTTCTTTCGCGTGGGCACCACGCCGCACATAGCTGTCTTTGGTGTTCTGAAACTAATTTTGCTGACACTGTCATCATCAAATGATGTAGGCATTCATGACGCTGTCTTTGGTGTTCTGAAAACAACTTGGCTGACACTATCATCAACAAATGATGTAGGCATTCATGACGCTGTCTTTGGTGTTCTGAAATCAACTTGGCTGACACTATCATCATCAAATGATGTAGGCATTCATGACGCTGTCTTTGGTGTTCTGAAATCAACTTGGCTGACACTATCATCATCAAATGATGTAGGCATTCATGACGCTGTCTTTGGTGTTCTGAAATCAACTTGGCTGACATAACACTACCATAATTTCTAATCTCGGTATGTTACTGAGATAACAGTTGTCACGATGTTCATGCGTCTCTTACATGATCGAAGAAAGTTGTTTCTTTTCTAGTTGTTACTCTGGCAGGAAATTCACCTTACAAACCAGCTGCTTCTAATTTTTTGTTACAACATTCACTCCCACACACCAAAACTATTTACCACTCTCTTACTTTTTCATTTTCTAAAATTTTGTTTGTCCTGTACATTAATCTCTTGTATATCATCCCTCTGATAATTACCCCTAGGTAATTTATCCACTTGGTTAAGAATGTTTCTATGTCACATTTGGTGTCACCACTGTTGGTATCCCCGGTTACACTTTTTCTTCGTAAGTAACGTGACCACTGTGAGAATCAGCACTGGTTCATACTTAGGATGTGAGCCGGCCGCTCAATGGTAAACTACTGAGTGTAAGCTTTGTCTAGAAATCAGCTGAAAGCTGTTGACAGCGATGTCCTGTAAAACAAAACATTTACTTTCTTTTGATACCATTATTAATATTTTCTTGATAGAGCACTCCATATTACTACAATGTCCAACAATTATAGAGCTGTTGGATTATCTATCCCCCAAAACTGTATCATTATATCTTCCGAATTGTATTCCTGGGTTCTTTCTGGTGTCTCATATAAATTCGCCCACGGGGCGCGCCCACGCGAGCAGGAGGAAAAGGCGGGCTCACGGGACAAGGTCTGTTTTCACTTGCTCTCTTTTCGTTTTTACTTGGTGGTACTTGCTTTCGGTACTCCTTTTCAAAGGAATGTAAAATAACACATGAAGCAACACACAATACTTTTAACACACAAAAATCAGTTGTGAATGTTACACGTTGATAAGGTTGTGTACGACAAACTAGATATGTTTGAAAATCTACAAATTGGTGGGGGAAGAAAAAACATATTGGATCTGTCATGTGGATTGATAATGAAATAGGTAAATATCAGCCAATTAAAAGGGGTGTGAGACAGGGATGTTTTTCCCCTTGTACACCAGAAATATATGAAAAGATTATTGCGGGACATCAATACATATGCAGTCTTGATTGTAGACAAGGAACAGGACCTGCAACAATTAATAGACGTGAACAACTAGGATTAGAACTAAAAAGACACAGATTATTAGGAAAAAGGAAGCACCACAAGTAAATAGAAAAACAAGTACAATTAGCTTGGACCAGTTCTGATGGGCAATGGTTTGAAGAGCTTACAAGATTCATCACACGAAATGTAGCCTTTAGGAAGATGAACAACATACTGACCAAAAAGATAGCAAGTAGAAAAAGAAAAAAATGTTGAAGTGCTTCATACTTTTGTATCGATGTGTGGACCAGGCTGAAAAACATCTGATGGAAAGGTGGAGAAAAGATACCACGGGCAGAAAATAATCTACAAGAAACAAAAGGAAAATCGTAAATAGATTATAGAAATTGGACATAGAAAAAATGTGTTGGGTATTTTATGAGAAATAAACATGGTAACAACGGGCAAGATCGAAGGGAACAGACCGAGAAGTAAATACCTGGAAGGGTTGGTCAGTGGGGTATGGTCGAGACCAGATCCACGACTCTAGTGATCGAGTGAAATGGTAGAACATGACCGCTTAGTGATATGATGGGTGAATAGATGTGTAACCCCATGATAATCAAAATGATGTCATCCGAATAAAGCTAAAATTCACCATATTCTGAGCACAAAGATTGAAAAGGCCTAGCGACATGATGTATGGATAGATGTGTAACCACATGATAATCAGATTGATGTCATCAGAATAAATCTAAAATTCACCATATTATGACCACAAGGATTGAAAAGTAAGAAAATAATGTGATGGGGACACTTCGGGTCGTGTGTTTGTTGTTTCATTTATCTGTTAATGGTTTGTATCAGTGTTTGCGCGTATGACTAAAAACATGTCTGTCTATATGTCTGACTGTCTGTGTGTATCTGGTTATTTGTCGGTGGGTTTGTGTGTCTCTATATGGATATACTGGTGTCTATGACTGCGTGTCCAGCTATCTGTCTGTGTGTCTATCTATATGTCTGGCTGTCTTTTTATCTGTCTGTATGTCTGGTTGTCTGTATCTGGTTATTTGTCGGTGGGTTTCTTTATATGGATATACTGGTGTCTATGACTGCGTGTCCATCTATCTGTCTGTGAGTCTATCTATATGTCTGGCTGTCTTTTTATCTGTCTATATGTCTGACTGTGTGTATCTGCTTATTTGTCGTCGGGTTTTTTGTTTCTCTATGTGGCTATACTGGTATCTATGAGTGGGTGTCCGCCTATATGTGTGTGAGTCTATCTATATGTCTGGCTGTCTTTTTATCTGTCTATATGTCTGACTGTGTGTATCTGCTTATTTGTCGTCGGGTTTTTTGTTTCTCTATGTGGCTATACTGGTATCTATGAGTGGGTGTCCGCCTATATGTGTGTTGTTGTTGTTGTTGTTGTTGTTGTTGGTCACGCTAAGACCTATAATGTTAGCACAACGAGCAGACAGCCTATAAAGAACTCACAATGAGAGTGTGTATGACTGATTGTGCGTGTGATATTCTGAGAGATTGGAGTAAAATTTACTTGTGTATGGTAGTCTCGCTTACAGAGTATCCTTCTTTCTTCTACGGGGCACTTTTGGGTGGAGTACCCGAATCATGGTTATGTGAAGCCATGGAAGCAGGTGGATGAAGTGTAACAACATATTGTTGTTGGTTATGGTCTGGACCGATAGATCATCAGTATGGTCACAGATTAAAATAGTCACTATCCAGAAGGAAAGTAATGTGCTTTCGGCAAAGCCAAGAACCCCATAACAACCAGATGGTGGAAACTTTCGAATATCTTGATTACCAACAATGGTGACACAATGAAAGAAATTAATCGATTATCAATTGCTCTTCAAAGACTAAAACAACTTAATAGTGTGGGACAGATAGAAGTACAGAAAATTATGTTTTTAAGAGTATTCAACTTACGCCTGTGAGACACTAAACATGTCATAAATGCACTTGAATATAAATGTAATAGAGGGGTTCTAAGAATATCTTGGGTCAAAAGAACAAACTCATCCATAGTTCAAGAATATTGAAGATGGTTTTTTAAAGAAAAGCAAAGAAAATTGGTATTTTGGTCATGAAAGTTTAGAGAGAACAATAATGATGAGGTGTATGTCTTGGAAGAGGCCTAAAAGAAGATGATCTCCAGATGGGTGTATAGGACATCTTGTTTGTGATCAAGAATTTTTTTTCGGCGGGTTGTTATGGGAACGATGCTCTGCAAACGACATGTTACTGACTGAGAGTAGCATGTATGAATACATCTGACTTTCTGGATCAAACAGGAACCGGCCATACTTTTCTTATATAGACTTCTCGCAACAAGACAATTAATTTTCAAAGTTCACACATTAGAATACTTCCGGTTTCATTTAAAACAAACTTTAATTACTAAAATAGTTTTCTGTATAAAGTGAAAATAGTGCCACGTGTTAGAAGTTGATACACCAGAAGCCGACTTGGGACTTTTTCGATATATAACTATTGTAACCAATGGTGTATTTTAATGGTGGTTAGTGCTATCTGTATGGTTTAAATATAATCATACCATTGACGATGTGTTAGAGATGTATGACTCTTCATCGGTCAATGTAACGGTGTTGGTCATATTTAAAGTGGGTTACAACAGGTCAAATGTGGTGCTTCGGGTTGGAAACATACATCTGGAAGACGTGGACATAAATGACCAAAGTGGGCTTCCGGTCACATGACCTACATCTCGGAAAGAACAATTGTGTTAATTTCTTATCTGTTTTCTGATTGGTTGATTCAAAATGTCACTCAGACCACTCCAGGAGATATATCCTTTGTGATTTTGATGTTATCTGTTCTCTGATTGGTTGATTCAAAAATGTCCCTCAGACCACTACAGGAGATATGCCACTTGTGATTTGATGTTATCTGTTCTCTGATTGGTTGATTCAAAATGTCCCTCAGACCACTACAGGAGATATGCCATATGTGATTTGGTGTTATCTGTGTTCTGATTGGTTGATTGATGTTGTTCATTTCAGATATACACCTCTCTCACGCAGACAGTATCAAAACCAGTGACGAAACGAAGGTCAAGTCTTTTCTTATTTTCGCAGTCAACGAAGAAGGATGTTTTCATTCAACGGATATTAAATTCAATGACCTTTACCAAGCGTGTCTTCTGATACAGAAACGTATGAAACTGGTTGGCCTTTGTTCATCACTATTGTACAAGGAGTTCTTATCTGGCCAAAGACATTAACATTATTAACCGATCATAAGCAGACAATAATTCATCTGTGATATTCTCAAATACATGTTTGATCAGTTGCCATATTGTCTACACCAGACTCGAACGACACATATTTACGAATCAACACATCTAAAAAAAAATTGTCATCTTACAAACTGTTGTATGCCTGAATAACAGAAACAATTACTTCGGTCATTTTTAAAAATTATTTACTGTATCAAGAATGTCAGCTACACAGAAACATATGTGTACTCTGTGTAACAAGTCCTTCACAAGGTCTACTACTTTACGTAGACATGTTGCGACTACTCATTCTACACAACAGTTCAATTGCGATTTATGTGATCGTATGTATACGAGATACGATAATTTACGGAGACACATAATGACTGAACATGAAACAGTATTTAGCGATGTCTCGACCACTCAACCATCATCTAACCACATGTCTGGTAATAATCAACAAACCACAAGTCGCAAGAGAAGAAGAGATCCGACTACAGATGACCAATCTACTGGTAAACGTCAGAAAATACCTGAACAACAACCAGCTAAGGACAGAGTGTCGCCAGTTACAGACACTCAAATACTGCCAGCTACCACGACAAACCAATCACTATCCAGTATCTTGTCGGGTAGTATGGGTGATCATGTTTCACCTACTCACCTATCATCATCTAGTACCTTATCGAGTGACGCAGAACCAACAACAACAGGTGCCCTGTCGGATGACGGGGGCGATAACCTGTCGCCTACTAATAATAAGCAACAAACATCATCTAGTGCCTTACCGAGTGACGCATCAATACCAAGTACCTAGTCAACAGATGTTCAACTATCAGCTGGTACCACACCAAGTGACGCACTATCAACAGATACCTTGTCATCTAATCAACTACCATCACCTAGTACCTTGGGACAAGACGAGCAGCCAGGCATCTCTGGTGTTAACACAACTAGTGAATATCTGTCATTACAGAAACTACCCCCGGATGTTAGGGTTGTATATAATGACCACTGGGACACGATTAGGTCACACATACGACACGGTCGCTATCTGTGTGAATGGACATTTTTTTAATCGACCAGATAGTGATATGAAGACAGATTGGGGCACTCGTTTATTCCCGCTTTTTAATCTTCAAAACTCTAGATTTAAAATAATCCCCAGTCTGCACATAGTCTTGAGACATCGAGAGACACAAGCCCTACGGTTCTACCATGCCAGTCCGAATAACTCTTCGTTGTTCGATTTACCTTTCTTAGTGAACAATAGATCTGATTTCGAGGCCTTTGTGACCAAACTAAACGCTGTTGACTTGGTGAATTCAGCGACACTAACACGACCAGATACTAAGTATTATGTCGAAGCAATTCCCAGTATAACTTTTTATGTTTATAAACTGGTAGAATTCCCTGTTGGTTGTTGCTTAGAAACAATCCCCGACTTTATCAAACTTAACAATTTTATTAATACGCTTCAGAGCGACGAACACGGTAGAGTTTATAACGATAATAGGTGTTTGTTCCGTGCCTTGGCTGTTTTCAGAACAGGGTCTGTCAGAAATATACGAAAAGATACACGAAAACTGGTCACCCAATGGGTACTTTATAAAGGGTTGAAATCTCACAAACATTTCACCGGGGTTAATTTAGTTGATTTATCTGCCCTGGAAACCTGCTTTAACATAAAAATAAGTGTGTTTAGTTTTACAGAGGAGGAACATCTAGTTCCGAAAATTAGAAGTAGTAGTACAAATCAAGACATACTGAATCTTCTTCTACATGAAAACCATTTCATGTATATTGTTGATATTAATAGGGACGCTCGATGTTTTTCCTGTGGGAAATGTGGTAAACTGTTTAAGATGTACAAGAGACTGACACCCCACGAACTTACTTGTAAAGGCATAGCTACCATCGAAACATATAAAGGCGGGATTTATCACCCCACTGAATCTATTTTGGAATTACTATGTGAACATGGGTTTGATGTAGACGTAAACTTTATTTTCCCATATAGAGCATGTTACGACATGGAATCATTTTTCTCCAATGTAAATTTACCAACTAACTCAAAGTCGACGACCTTTATAGCCAGACATGTCCCTCTCTCGTGTGCCGTCGCCTCTAATGTCCCTGGGTTCGACACCCCTAAATGTTTCATTACCACAGGTGATCCACAGGTCCTTGTAAATGAAATGCTGGACGATCTCCACGCCATATCCGCAAAGTCATACGAACTGTTACTGAAAAAGTTCGAGCCAGTCTTTGCAAAATTAGGTGACCACCCAAAATTAAGCGAAAGGCTCGACTCCTTTCTGAAAGAACTCCCTCTGTTTGGGTTGAATAGCGGAAAATATGACATTAACCTCCTGAAACCTTATTTGATACAATATTTCCTTGATCGGGAGGCTAACCCATTCAAGTTTATAGTCAAAAGAAATAATAATTTCATGTGTATAGCGACAGAAAGACTGAAATTCCTTGATGTCTCCAACTTTCTGGTCCCGGGTGTAAGTTATGCGCAATATCTGGCCTCTTTTGGTATTGAAGAGACAAAAGGCTATTTCCCTTACGAATTCATAACAGATTTAGACAAACTAAAAGTAACAAAGTTACCACTTCATACAGCTTTCTTTTCAAGACTTAAAAACCGTAACATTTCCGAGGTAGAATACACAGTTTGTCAGAAAGCCTGGACCGACAATAAGATGACTACTTTGAGGGATTTTTTAATTTGGTACAACATCAAAGACGTATCCACCTTTCTAAAAGCCCTGGACAAACAAGTAGCCTTTTACGCCGAGTTAAAAATAGACATGTGTAAGCAGGCCATCTCAGTCCCCGGTATTACTTTACAGTACCTATTCAACACAATGAATAAACATGTTTCTTTTGTTTTGTGTTCGAAGAAGGAGGCGAAGGTACACAAGATGTTACGAGACAATATAGTGGGTGGGCCGAGTATCATTTTTCATCGTTACCACGAGGTCAATCAGACCCATATCAGGGGTAATAAGCCGGTAAAAGGTATTAAAGGGTTTGATGCGATTGCCTTATACCTTTGGTATCTTATGAAAGATATGCCAACAGATTTCCCCATATATAGAAGTCGCGAGGATGGTTTTAGAGCACATAGATTACATAAATACACACGTCAGTGTCGAGAGTGGTTAAGTTGGGTGTCACATAATGAAAATATAGATTAAAAAACCCAATTCAATAGTCATGAGATGCAACTCGGCGATCGACATATTAGAGTAGATGGGTGGGATAAAATGAATAATACAGCTTACCAATTCCATGGGTGTTTGTTCCATGGGCACCCTAGCTGCCCTCTAACCAAGGGAAAAACTATTAACCCCGTCAATAAGAAACCACTAGTAGAACTATACCAGAATACGTGTGACATTCACGCATATCTAGAAAAAACTGTTGGGGTGACAGTAAAGGTTATTTGGGAATGTGAGTGGCAGAGATTAAAGAGATCAAATACAACCATAAAGTGTTTCCTGAAAGAGAAATTTCCACCGTCAGAGCTTCCTTGGGGTTCTTTGAGTGAAAACCAGATCATTGAGTCGGTGGGCGTGACCAAACGTGGTACATTTTACCATGTTGATAAGTTTAATAAAACAGAGTACAACAGACAAATCTGTCAATAATTGCGTTGATTAAATCGTTTCTTACGGGAACCCACACAACTTCCTTGGGGTTGAGTGAAAACCAGATAATTGACGCTGTAAAATGTGATACATTTTTCGGGTTGGTTGAGTGCGATATAGAGACCCCGACTGATTTACAAGAGGCCTTTGCCGAAATGCCCCCTATTTTTAAGAACACCGAAGTGTCGAGGGACGATATTGGGGAGTTTATGAAAGAATACGCCATAAAAAATAAACTACTGAGTACCCCCACGACGGACTTTGATTAGTAGTTATTTCGGGAAGAAAATATTATTAGCCACCCCTCTTTTAAAATGGTATCTAGCCCATGGGTTGGTAGTTACACACATCTACCAGACAATAGAATATCGCCCGGTTAGTTGTTTTAAACAATTTGGGGAAACAGTTTCTAATGCCCGTCGCCAAGGGGACAAAAATCCAGCCGAGTCTATTACAGCCGATACGATGAAATTGCTAGGTAATGCCGCTTACGGTAAAACATTAACTAATAAGGCCAAACATACCGATGTCTCCTACTGTCACGGAAAAGACACGACCAAAGCACTCAATAACCCAAGGTTTAAAAGCATGACTGGTATTACACCTGATCTTTTCGAAGTTGAAACCCTAAAAAAGAAAACAGTCTGGGATCTACCTCTACAGATTGGTTTTTTCGTTTATCAGTATGCCAAATTAAGAATGTTAGCTTTTTATTATGACTTTCTAGACAAATTTATAGACAGGGAGGATTTCCAATTATGTGAAATGGACACTGACTCTCTATATTTGGCCCTTAGTGCCGACTCACTCTCTGAAGTAGTTAGACCACACCTACGAGAAGAATATGACAGAGTCTATACTCAGTGGTTCCCGTCTGAAACCTGCCCTATTCATAAAACTACTACCTGTCAGGATTGCCAGACTATCAAAGCCTATGAATAGAGAACCCCCGGGCTTTTCAAGTTAGAATACGAAGGGAAGGGGATGGTCTCGTTATGTAGTAAGACATATATTTGTGTCGGAGATTATGATAAAGTCAGTACCAAAGGTCTGACCAAAAACCACAACACGCATTTAAACAAGGACACTTTTTTAGAAGTACTCAACACTCAAACACCAAGTGGGGGGACCAATATAGGCTTCAAATCACAAGAATCTTCTGTATATACATATCAGCAACATCGTGCATCTCTGTCCTATCTGTATATAAAAAGAAAGGTTGACAGTGATAATATCTCGACTATGCCATTACTTATTTAATATGCATTGTTTGTCTATACATGGTTTAATAAAAAAAAAACATATACCTTACTTGACTCGTTTGTTATTTTGTATTTTTTATGTTGTACACCTACTCTGATGAGTCACTAGACCACACCTACTCGGACCACGCCTATTAAAAAACGAGTTATCGCCCTTGACTTTTTAAAAAATCCGGAGAGTTATCACCCTTTGAGGTGGAAATTAACCAGAGTTATCGCCCGTTGAGGTGCAAAAGCAATGTACACCTCAAAAGGAGCGGCTTTAGCCCGAAATACACTACTCCAATATGTTAAAAAGTTACAGGACGTCGCAGTCAACCACAGCATTTTTGGGTTCTATTTGTGATGTCTTGGCAAGTTTACGTCCAGTAGTTGGGTCCAATGTGTAACCCTTTAAAAATAAAATTCGCTTATTGCTTCTCTATCTCTCTGTTTCACACACACACACACACACACACACACACACACACACACACACACACACACACACACACACACACACACACACACTCTCTCTCTCTCTCTCTCTCTCTCTCTTTTTCTTTCACTCTATCTCTTTGATTCTCTCTCTCTCTCTCTCTCTCTCTCTCTCTCTCTCTCTCTCTCTCTCTCTCTCTCTCTCGCTCGCTCGCTCGAGCCGAATGTAAGACAGGGCATCATGCCCAATGTGTACCTTGTGAAAGTAAAGTTCGTTTGTTTTCTCTCTCTCTGTCTCTCTCTCTCTTTCTCTCTCTCTCGCTCTCTCTCTTTCTCTCTCTCGCGCTCTCTCTCTCTCGCTCTCTCTCGCTCTCTCTTTCTCGCTGTCTCTCTCTCTCGCTCTCTCTCTTGCTCTCTCTCTCTCTCGCTCTCTCGCTCACTCTCGCTCTCTCTCGCTCTCTGTCTCGCTCTCTCTCTGTCTATCTCTCCTTCTCTTGCTATCTCTCCCTCTTTGTGTGTCTCTCTCTCGCTCTCTCTCTCTCTTTCTCTCTCTCGCTCTCTCTCTCGCTCTCTCTCTCTCGCTGTCTCTCTCTCTCTCGCCCTCTCTCTCGCTCTCTCTCTCTTTTTTTCTCTCTCTCGCTCTCTCTCTCGCTCTCTCGCTCTCTCTCTCTCGCTCTCTCTTTCTCGCTGTCTCTCTCTCGCTCTCTCTCTCTCTCGTTCTCTCTCTCGCTCTTTCTCTCTCGCTCTCTCTTTCTCGTTGTCTCGCTCTCTCTTTCTCGTTGTCTCTCTCTCTCGCTCTCTCTCGCTCTCTCGCTCTCTCTCGCTCTCTCTGTGTCTCTCTCTCGTTCTCTCTCTATCTCTCTCTCTCTCTCTTTCTCTCTCTCTCTCTCTCTCGCGCGCGCGCTCGCTCGAGCCGAATGTAAGACAGGACATCATGCCCAATGTGTACCTTGTGAAAGTAAAGTTCGTTTGTTTTCTCTCTCTGTCTCTCTCTGTCCTGTCACCCTCTCTCTCTCTCTCTCTCTCTCTCTCTCTCTGATTGTCTCTCTCTGTCTATCTCTCCCTTTCACACCCTCTGTCTGTCTGTCTGTCTGTCTGTCTGTCTGTCTGTCTGTCTAGTCGTTTATTCAATACTTTTGCTTTCTTTCACCCCAAACAAACTTTGCGAAGTATATTTAGAGTCATCAGCTATATTTAGCGCCGACGGTGATCTCCTCTGTGTTCGGCTGGAGTGCGTGTCAGTGCGTTTCAATTGCCCCACACCACAGTGTTGTTTCTTTGGGCTTTGGCAACCGTTTCTGTGTGTGAGTGTCTGTCTCCCCTTCGATCCTCATTTGCATCGGTCCTGCAATCACTTTCCAGCTAGGGTTGTGTGTACCCTACCCCTAACCCTAATCCTAACCCTACCCCCTAACCCTACCCCCTAACCCTAACCGGAAAGTGAAAGAATAGCGCACCACCGCCGCCGCATAGAATTGCGCACCGAGCTACGGCGCAACTCACGGAAACCCCCTGGATGTTCGGCGCAACACAGGGAACCCCTGGATGTGACGTCATACCCTGGGATTCCCTTTTGTTTGGGGTGAAAGAAAGCAAAAGTACCGTTTATTCACATGTTTTCTCCTTCGCAGCTATTGTTTGACTGTGTACGCCTTTCATCCCATAAACGATCATCATCACCTTGAGCAGTACCGGTAACCGCTGGCTGCCAGGGCCACCACCTCACACACTCACCGCCTCACACAATCACCACCTCACACACTCACCACCTCACACAATCACCACCTCACACACTCACCACCTCACACAATCACCAGTCTGGATCAAGGCAATGTTCTTGTCCCGATTAAACCACGTGACGACGCCACACGGGAGTTCATCTCTTTGCCTCCCCCACGCTCTTTTCCCATCAAGCTTGCCAGTTGTCACTAAGCTCGCAAGTTTACTTCCTCTCATAGTCATTTACATGTCCTTTACAGAATGTTGTGTTCAGCCTCAGCATTTATTAGCTCTTTATGATTTACAAGGGAATTCTACGTTCAGTATTTTTGCCATTGCGTTAGAACTGCCGACGCTTCATAATACTGACATCACGACAAAGTTACTTGCTTCCAAATAACTCTCCCAATGAATGTACCCTTTGCTTCCTCGTTTAGATTTTTCAGCGTTTCCTTAGCAAGTAACGGCCCCTGTTACACGACTTACGGCCCCTGTTACACGACTTAAGGCCCCTGGACGTACAGTTCCAGCACCATATTGTTATAGACCAATCGGTGGGTGATATGATCAGTGTCAACCTCACACAGGCCGCGTCTATTTCATAAGTGTTTTCCTTATACTACTCATTTGTATCGGAATATTTTCTCCGTGTTTTTGTTTTTTTCACGATATTTGTCTTCCAGAGAAAAATATAATTTCATTGTGACTGGCAGGACTAATTCTCTTTAACTTATTATGAAGACTTTTTCACAATTCGTTGGCTTTTGCAGTTAAGGTTTTCTACAGAGTGGTATTTGTTTGAAATAGATGAAGACATTTTAAATCGGACATTCTCAGGTACATCCCATGACACCGGATGTGGATCCCAGGGGTTAGTAAAGTATAACTGGAACACAAATGTAGACCTGGTCCTAGGCTCTTGTGGTCGTGTAAGATGGCGAACTGTGACCGCCCACGGCTGTAGGCATGGCACATGATGATGATGATGATGATGATGATGATGATGATGATGATGATGATGATGATGATGATGATGATGTAAATGATGATGATGATGATAATGATGATGATGTAAATGATGATGATGATGATGATGATGATGATGTAAATGATGATGATGATGATGATGATGATGATGATGATGATGATGATGATGATGATGATGATGATGATGATGACGATGATGTAGAATAGGGAGAGGATGGTTGGATAACTGACATGCACATGGTACTAGAAAACATAAACAAGAGCTCTAAGTAATGGATGTTCGTCCATCACGAATGATGAGGACCATTCATTCATTACATCTTTTGATTTGATGAAGAACGAATGACTTGCGCTTTAGTTTGGATTATAGTGAGGAAGTGGTTGCGCAACTCCATCGACCTCACTCTCTCGTCTGCGTCCATCTGGTTCCAGTGGCAAGCATGGCAAGACGACTGGAGATGGACACAGATGCAGTGGACGTTAGGCTGCCACCGGCCAGTTATTCCTGTATATATTGGCTCTCAAATACAAATATTGATACACAGAACAACAACTAAATACACATACCCAAACCGTATGGTTTACAATAGATGTTCTGTTCATTCCCAGGCTAGTCTACATGGCGTATGATGATGATGATGCTGATGGCGATGATGGTGATGATGGTGATAATCAACATCCAAATAATTCTTAAAAACATAAACAAGTACAATTTCTAAGTAATATTGATGTACATAAAACAATTATATTGGAATACCAAAATAAGGTGATACGCAATCAATGTTTTAGTCTTTTTTACGCTAGAAGGGCACATGATGATGATGATGATGATGATGATGATGATGATGATGATGATGATGATGATGATGATGATGATGATGATGATGATGATGAGTGACATCTAGCTCTGGTACTAAAAACATAAACAAGCGCACTGTCGAAGTTGCTTGCTTGCTTGCTTGTGTCGCTGGCTGTGAGTTCCAGCGCGAAGTCTTGTATGTCTGATGAAGACATCCCGTTGTCCAACATCAGTGTGATGTCATACAGGACCTTTGCGTGAGTATCCGTTGTCACCTGTCTGGCTTGTTGGTGTACAGACTGGTGGTTCCTCGCCGTACAGGCAGACACGCTCCGACTTCGGAGGAATCAACTACCTTACTGACTTCAGCCAGGACCCCGAAGGGACCTGTTGCCCAGGACGCTCGTCGAGGACGCGTCAATAGGTCTTGGCCAGTATAGAACCCAGCCCTGGTGCCTTGGAAACACCTCTGCGTCCCCCTGTCGAAGTAATATTATTGATACACATAACAGCAACTATATACACATAACAAACCGTATGATTACAGCCGTCGTTCTAGTCTAACATCGTGTCTCGTAAACTAAAGTTATGTCCGCCCATTAACATTCACATAAACATTAATCACAGATTAACTATGTGCGTATAGGAGGGGGCTTCAAATGAAAACCTTAAATATTTTTGTTTTTGTGTTTTTGTGAATATATTCTGAAAAAGTAAAGATTAAATGTATCGTTTTTCGATGTAGTCACCATTGCGTTGAATGCAAAACCTCCAGCTTGCATTCCTGTAGACAAAAATTCTCTTGGTCGTTTGGGTAACCACTTTGGGGTCACTACTCGGTGTGTCTGACCTGCTCGTGAACAGTCTGTCACAGAAGTCACGTCGTTTTGAAACTTCCTACTAAACTCATACACTTGCTGAGCTGACAGGTATGCATCGCCATGGTAGATCTACACTCTCCGATGAATTTCTATAAGTTTTACGCCTTCACTGCTTAAACAAAAAAAAAAACGGATAAAAGAATACTAATCATCAAAAGTGGCGCGGACATCATTAAACTGCGCTTATGACATCACAGTGTTCGTCTGCATCGTGATGTTACGTGCTTAGTACTCTTGACATCCTTAACAACAATATTGACAGGTTACAAGACAATGGTATGATTATTGTAATTTCCATCCCCCTTATAAGGTCTTTATTTGAATCCCCCTCGTACCGTGTGCATAGATGCACAGGAGAGTGCTTTCACATAAGCACATATTCTCACTGTATGTAATTCTGGCATCTACATAGAATTAGCGACTCAGTAGTCTGTTGTATATACTGTACTTGACGTTATAGTCAACCCCAACATGTATTGGCTGTTTGTGGGTTACTGGGCAAAATTACGTTCAATATTTTGCCATTAGCAGTCTACGAGGCTGCGGGGCTTAATGTGCTTGCGACTAAACTTCCTGTGCTCTGATCATGAGGTAAGGGTGTTCTGGCTGGCACCTTCCGTCTTGACAGACGATAATTGTAAAATGGAGTTATACCTCTCCATAACACAGAGCCTGGGTTGAATGTAGAGACCATGTGTTGCCCATGCAGCATGATACCTCTCTCGGCCTGCCTGTTTTACTCCAAAAAACAATACGTCTGGAACAAGACAAGCTGCAGAAGCTGCCGGATCAGCAAAGCAATTATTTAACTGTCCGCCTGTCGGAACGTCCATCCTAGACCAATTGCCAACCAAGGCTTAGGGCCTGGTCTGCCTTGCCATGACATTTAGTCTTTATGCTACACTTCCTCGCATTACGGTAAGGACTTGTAGCCTCCCAATTGCACTCCTCCACTCGAAGCCGTTGGCATAATGTGGGATGTCGGGTTTGGTGAGTGTCGCCCAACATTAGGCGCTAACAGAAAGCAGGTAGAACCGTCTACTGTCATACGGTAGCTCAGTTACATCTGACTAAGACCTGACAGTGTTCAACGGACGTTGGTTTCCCATTCAGATAGCGATTGCAAACTACTGAACGTAAACTTACATAGAACATTAACTTGGGGTTGGGGATTGAACCCAATGTTCTGTAAAAAAAAATGCAACCGAAAATAAGTCTCCTGCCATTGGCTTCTTCTCCGTTGCCAGATATTGCCAAGCTTACTTCTTCATTGTGCAGCTAAGGTATTCAAATTGTATGTCATGTTTAATGTCTTCGTAGTTAATTATATTGATTCGTTGATATTTGCTTTTGTCTGTGGATAGTATTTATATGTGTTTTTTGTATGTTCGTGTGTGTGTGTGTGTGTGTGTGTTTGTGTGGGTGTATAGGTGTGTGTGTGGTGTGGGTGGGTGTATGTGGGTGTGTGTGTGGGTGTATGTATGTGTGGGTCGGTGTGCGGGTGTATGTATGTGTTGTGTGGGTGGGTGTGTGTGTCTGGGTGTGTGTGTGGTAGTGTGTGGGTGTCTATGTGGGTTGCTTGGGTGTGTGGGTGTATATATGGGTGGGTGTAGGCGTGTGTGTGTGTGTATATGTGTGGGGTGTGGGTGTGTATGCTGTATGTGTGGGTGGATGTAGGCGTGGGTGTGTGTGTGTTGCTCGGAAAGATATTGATGATCTTCACTGTGTCTGAAAAGAGGGGTTGAGTGTAGTTTACAGGCGTGATAGTCGACTTCATTGCAACGGGTTTATCCGACATATCCAGCGACGACCCTCAGCCTCCCCAGCCCTGCGGCTTAATCATTCCATCACAGAGTCCCGCTAAGAAATAATATACACTTGGAATCCCTTTTTTCGCTGTTTCGCTCGCTGTTTTCCCCGAATCACTGTTTGAAACAGCGTAGCGCAGCCAGTGCTGATACAATACTGACACATTGCTGGCATGCCTCAGCCTGTGTTGAACGTTGTCTGTCACAAAATACCACCACAGCGCTTAAATATCATTACGTTATTATGGATACTCTCCGCACGAAAGGTTAAACATACAAATAATGATATTAGGCAACCGAAGCCTTCCTACAAAACATCATTTCGCTTGTAGCGCGTCTAATTATTTCAGGATGGCGACTCATTCAGCGTTCCCCATTCAGTATTCCCCCCTATGTCGACTTCTATTTCTAAAACACTCCATCTTCTCCGTCATCACAACATTCTCTAGACTCTCTCATCCCACCTTTAAAACAGTCCTTTTCACTGTGGCAAAGGTGTTACAGGTGCATTTCGTAACCCCACACACAGCATTGGAAACACAGCTGCTGGCGATTCGGAAGCAGACCGCTTTGCGCTGGTTTTCATAAAATGGTATGAGTGCCAGTGTTCATAAAGCAGTGGCAAACTACTAAACGTAGTCTTGCCAAGAAATCATAAACAGCCAAGTAATGCTGGTGTTGACTGCTACGTTCTGTAATGGATATGCAACTATCTTTATTTGGTTTGTGATTCATTTCTGAACGGCCGACTCTCATTTCATCGAAGCCAACACAAAGCGATCCGCTCCAAAAGTACCTGCGACTGAGACCGAGCCCGTAAGCCGCTATGTCCGGGAACTGTAACTGCGTTCACTAACTTTAAACCACAGCTGTTAAGATGAACTGATAGATAATTCTCGACTTGATCTGTTGACAGTTAAAAGGCACACATCATTTTTTATTGTCAGAAAGGATTTCAGCTGGAACCATTCGTTAGGATTCATTTCAGGGTTGACCAAAGAATTATTCTTTAAACGTATTTGCTTTTGGGTAAGATTTGGTTTGTTAGTAAAGATGGTATACAAGTAATGTACTTTCTCATGGCTTTTGATTTATGGACACATAAATATATCGTAGTCAAGGGATATTATTTGCACTTATACATTATAATTAAATTACAAGATTCTGTTCAGGAATTGTTGCAAGTATTTTTTTTTTTTTACCATCTCATCTTGTTCCTCTTGTACCTGGCGGTGTCGAGGTGTAGCATAAACAGAAGGAGTGTGCCCGTCCATCATCTCATCTTGTTCCTCTAGTACCTTGCGGTGTAGATGTGAAGCATACAGAACAAACAAAGTCAGCTTCATATCCTTTACAGGACGTCGCAGTCAACCCTATCATTTTTTGTCTGTTTGTAATTTCTTGGTAAGTTTATGTTCAGTAGTTTGCCATTGATTTCTGAACGACCGGTACTCATACCATTTATAAAAACCAACGCAAGGCGTTCTGCGGCCAAATCACCCACAAATGTGTTTCGAATGTGGGTATGCGGATTACGAACCGGCCTCTAACTCCTTCATCACAGAGCCGGCAAACAGCGGAAGAGTGCCCCTTTATGGACTTCACATATCGAGATTCCCATAGACTGTTGTTCCCTCTTTACTTCGCCTAGTCTAACTCACTCTTATTGTAGCCTACTAACCCGCGATCCTCTTGAAATAGTCGCGACCCTAGACCCCATTTTAATATACACATGCACATATAAACACACACGCATACGCACAGACAAATACACACACACATATAAGGTATTATATATATATATATATATATATATATATATATATATATATATATATATATATATATATATATATATATATATATATATATATATATATAATCTTACAGTCATCCGCAAACACCTTATCTCAGTAGTATAATCTGTACCTGACACAATCTTTCCAGTCGCAATGAAACCGTGTTCTGAATCTACCCAGACAACATAGGTATGTGTTTCTTTCTGCCGGGCAGCCTGGATTTCCTTTGGAATATATATGCTTGAACTTCAGTGGGCCCGGTTCGTCCACAACCTGACTGTTTGTTTAGAAGTATACATCTGTTTCTGGTGTCTCGTTAGACTACATTTATACTGCTCTTCGTACGTTTACCTGCGTAGTTCAATACACTGGTTCGTCTGTAGCCATTGTAGCCTGCATTGCTTTTGTTCTTTTTCTCATTTTTGGCACAAGATATGTTTGTTTCCAGGTCAATGGTACTATTCCGCGTTTCCAACTACAATTTATAATCTAGAGAATAATTCTTTGTGAAGGAGACACACTGTGTTTGGTCATGTTATTTCTTACCTCATCTTCCCTAGGGACAATCTTGGATGGATCATCATCATCATCATCATCATCATCATCATCATCATCACCATCATCATCATCATCATCATCATCATCATCATCATCATCATCATCATCATCATCATCATCATCATCATCATCATCATCATCATCATCATGTGCTTTGTCAGCTGGCACAGGCGTTTAATTTTCTCCACAGATCTCCACAGTCTCTGGTGTTCTGGATCAACTCTGCTGATGACACCGTCTCAGTCCATCCAGCATCATTTCTCGCTGTGTGCCTCTGCTTCATCTCCCACTGATATTTCCGGTTCCATGATGCTTGCCAAAGTCACACTCATTACATGACCAAAGAATGCTGTTCCTCACTTTCTTTAAGTTGTATATAATGTTCCACGTTCACTAGCCTCTTTGCAGGCAATTGTTGATAGATACTCTGGCTGTCCAAGGTATTCTCACCATTCTCTTCAAGAACAAGATCTTCGTTGCTTCCAAGTTCTTTCTAATATGTTCATTGGGAGTCTCTGTGGCGAAGTGGTTAAGCCGTTTGACTCGTGCTCCGAAGGTTGTGGGTTCGATTCCGGGCCGCACCCTTCGGTTTACGAGTTAAATGTTTCAGAGACTCCTGTGGGTCGTCGCTAAAAGCTACGGAGTTCGTGCTTTGTGCGACGCTTTCCGTGCTGCGGAAAGAGACCGAGCCATATGGGATAAAACCCGGTGCAATGAAGTCGACCCTGTCGACTTTTAAGCGACTTTTTTTTTAAATGTTCATTCACGGTCCATGTGTAAGATAGGTTCTATATAACATGTTTGGGATCCAGTGATTCATTAGCCCTCTCAAGTTGTCTTAAGACAAGGCTTTCAGTGATCTGTTCTACTGTACCGACCGGTATGTCTTTGCGGAAGCTTGTGTTTACATCCTTCCTTGGCGATGTTCGACAGAATCTCATGGTAAGCATGGCCGAATGGATAAGAGCTGTTGTTCTTAAACATTTGGTATGCAGATGCCGAGGTTGAGGGTTCAATCCCTACATCGGTTTGTTGGAATAACATGTTGGACTAACATGACTTGGGGACGTAAATTACAAGTTCCTCAGAAGTCGGAGTGGGTTCACCTGATGGCGAGGGACACTGGTAATAGGGAATGCTAATCCATAAGAAAAATTCAGCCCAGAGCACAAGAAGCAGTATCACATGTATGGACCATGCTTAAGACGCACTAATGGAGGCCGTATCTTCTTTAGTGTATTCATGAATTCAATCAGTGCACTCGCCGACTTCATTTGGAGGTGACAGGGTCGAATCCCTGTTGTGTAATTATAGCATTCTAGTGTTTTGCTGTCTAATGTAGAATGTAAACTCAACTTCTTACATTTTCTTCTGTGAGTGCTAATCAATACTTGAGAATGCGTTTATGTACTTTGGTAATGATCTCAAGGTGTCGCAACAAATTATATTTCTGCGTAATACGTGTACCACATTGGAACCGACCAATCATATCTCTTCTTTTAATGTTCGTTAATATACTGGACACAGCATTACGGACCCACGTGTTTGTGTGTTTCTTGTTTTTTTTGTCGTCTAGTGCAGTGGTTCTCAAACTTTTTTGGCCCATGCAATCCTTCACCACATGTTCAGAATATCATTTCCCCCCTTTCGTATTTCCTCCCTGTAACACCCCCCCCCCCTCCCCACTTGCCCCTACACGGTGTACGTAAAATGGAAGCTAAATTTAATGACACACACTAGAACAAGTCTAGACGTCTACATAAAACGTGATTTGCGGGTCTATTTACGTTATAAAACGAATTTCAGAAGGGCAAGAAGTACAAAACTGTAAAGTATGGAGGGAAAAACAATATCAAGTAATCGGTTCTTGCATTAACGTGATCTTGAAATAATCTTAATTTTCTCTCCCCCCCCCCCCGGAATTCCCCGCCTGTTGAGAACCACTGGTCTAGTGCGTGTTGTAGTTTCTATTTCCTACTTCTACTTCTGTGAGTGCCGATCAGTACGTGTGAACGTGTTTATGTGCAGGCTCAGTTACCTCAAGGATTCCGCAACAATTGATAATTCCGTGAATTACATTTACCTAAAGTGACGCCACCAAAACAACGCATACTGAGTTGATTCGTACAAGATAAGATAATAACTCACCCTCACCAACACTTCATTATTCCAGAGTGCTACTTGACTTATGGCAATGTGCCCGCATACGAATCTTCACGAGCATTTGTTACAACCCCCCGATGCAAGCGAAGGATGCACTCATAGCTACCTAGAGCATCCTGGCGGATGAGGAGCTGCGAGTCCTTGCCTCAGCGATAGGGAGAACTCATTAACAATATTTACACCTACGATTGTGGGAGGCTACACGACTGCAGGCGTTATCTATGATGGGATCGTTAGTTGTCTCATAAGCTGTGAGGAGTGTCTAGTGAGTGATGTCTTCCTCTTCTTCTTTTCCTCCTTCCTCTTCTTCCCCTCCCTTTCTTCTGTCCTTCCTTCGTTCTCCTCGTTTCTTCTTCTTCTTCTTCTTCTTCTTCTTCTTCTTCTTCTTCTTCTTCTTCTTCTTCTTCTTCTTCTTCTTCTTCTTCTTCTTCTTCTTCTTCTTCTTCTTCTTCTTCTTCTTCTTCTTCTTCTTTTTCTACCCCTCCCTTCTTTCTGTCCTTCCTTCGTTCCCCTCATTTCTTCTTCTTCTTCTTCTTCTTCTTCTTCTTCTTCTTCTTCTTCTTCTTCTTCTTCTTCTTCTTCTTCTTCTTCTTCTTCTTCTTCTTCTTCTTCTTCTTCTTCTTCTTCTTCTTCTTCTTCTTCTTCTTCTTCTACCCCTCCCTTCTTTCTGTCCTTCATTCGTTCCCCTCATTTCTTCTTCTTCTTCTTCTTCTTCTTCTTCTTCTTCTTCTTCTTCTTCTTCTTCTTCTTCTTCTTCTTCTTCTTCTTCTTCTTCTTCTTCTTCTTCTTCTTCTTCTTCTTCTTCTTCTACTGCTGCCATGTATCCCCTCGTGGAGCTTAGGCCTTCAACCAAACCACACCAAGACGTCCTGTATTTTGCTATCCCCTTCTGTTCCTTTCATGCCTCCGAGCATCTTCATCTCTGTCTGTATTTCTTTCCTCCCTCTTGTGTTAGGTCTCCCACTAGTTTTCCCAGTGAGTTCCAGACAAAAGAGTACCTAGCCATTTTGACCTCTGGTTTTCACACCACGTGTCCTATCCAGCGCCATCGTCATTTCCCCACATCTTGATTTACTGGGATTTGTTTACAAGACTGGCGAGTAAAACTAGTCAATATCTGCTCCATGGAAGTCTTCTGTCATAGAGAACGAATATACCTGTTGGAAGACAGACAGAGCTCCTTATTTCTCTCTAGATTTAAAAACCAACCCAAAGACACGGGATCTTTCTCTCTGCTTTCTTAATACATTTCTGCATGTCGTTCAATTCTCGCCACGATGCATGAATTTGTTGATTTTCGAGAGGGCATCAAATAGCGAATGCCAGAATGTATTGATTTTTAAAGTTGGCTTCGAATTTTGCGTCAGGTCTATATTTAAACCAAATAGGAACTGTCAGCTGGAACACAGATATGAGCATCCTTGGTCGTGCGTCTGCCACCTCGCGTTGCCATTTTGGAATGTATTCTCCCTCTTCAAACTGCCTTTCAATATTATGCTTTTGTTATGTGGTTGTCTGACTGGTCGGTCACGTTACTACTTCGACCATGCATGCATGTCTACGTACCTGACTGCTTGTCTGCCTCTACGTGTCCGTTCGTCCATATGTCTGTATGTCTGCATGACTGAATGGGGAAATCGGGAGTCTCCGTGGTGAAGTGGTCAAGCCGTTAAACTCGGGTTTCGAAGGTTGTGGGTTCGATTCTGAGCCGCGACCTTCGATTCACGAGTAAAATTTTTCGGCGACTCCTGTGGGTCGTCGCTAGAGCTACGGAATTCGTGCTTTGTGCGACAGACCGAGCCATATGCAATAAAACCCGGTGCGATGAAGTCGACCCTGTCGACTTTTAAGCGACTTTTAAAGCCTGCCTGACTTTCTGCATGCCAATCTATCTATCCGCCTGCCCGTATTCCTGCCTGAAACCGCCCGTCTGTCTGTCTGAATGCCCGCATGTCTCTCTGACTGTCTGTCTGCAAGCCACGAAGCCTGTCTGTCTTCAAATCTGTCTCTCTGTCTCCCTGCCGAAAAGCCTGCCTGTCTGATTATCTGTCTGCAAGTCTTACTGTCTGTCAGCCTGCCACTCTGAATACCCGCTTGTCTGATTGCCTGACCGCTATTCTAACTGTCTGTCTGCCGGCTTGCCCGAATAACCGTCTGTCTGACTGACTATCTGCAAGTTTGACTATCTTTTCGCCTGCATAAATACCAGCCCGTCAGACTGTCTTTCTGCAAACCTGATTGTCTGTCTGCCCGTCTACCGGTCTGACTCTCCGACATTTCTCACCGACGGGAAAGAAACATTGTTTCCCGTGTCACTAAACCAGGTCTCCCAGCCTTGAGGCGTACTTGCTTTATGGTTCTAGACGCATATTTTTATAGGTCAAACGGTGCTCGGATGGCTGATGTAGGCATTGTTACCACAGTTGCATCGACTCCCCAGAATGTTTTCTGGTATCACATTAAAAGTGGATCGACATGATAGCCCAAGAGAATTAAACATGAAGTTACGCCTTGATAAGGTTTCGAACCACATGACCGCCGAGGCTGTTGGCAAGCGTTCTGGCCACTATTCACAAGGACTCACGGGAGATATTTTTTTTCCGCATATCCTTTACAGGACATCGCTGTCAGTATCAGCATCTTTCAGCTGATTGTTGATTTCTTGGCAAGATTACGCTCAGTAGGTTGCCATTGCTTTCTGAGCGACCGGCTCACATACCCCGTAAGTTACCGATGCGGAGACAACCGCTACCAATTCTCACACACATCACGTAACTGACGAGAGTATACGAGATTACGGAGAAAGTCGTGTAACCCCTAGACCAGAGAAACCGACACGGGAGATATACAGTGTTGATTTATTTGGTTGCTTAGAGATTTGAGGTTTGAAGATTGAGCAATTCCACTACTGGCAACGCTGATCGTATTCCACGATAGATTGGAAGCACTAGACTCGATTTTCGCTCTCCTTTGAGTTCGCCAGTAGTGCATATTCTTGACTGGACCCAGGATCGAACCCCAGATCACTGGCGCGCGAAGCGAGTGTGTAACCACTAGACCACATGGATCACGCTAGTTGCGACCAAAATTATCACACAAGTACATTACAACGTCACACATCATAGGCTACAGCTCAAAATGTGCCCGATCGCCACGACTGGCATCCGTCAATCGATGAGGTTGTGAAATATTCTGGTGAGATAATTTGGTCGCATCTAGCTTGAGCCGCATGGTCTAGTGATTACACACCCGTCTCACACTCCAGTGATCCGGGGTTCGATCCCGGGTCCAGTCAAGGATACGCACTACTGACGAGCTCTAACGAGAACGAAACTCGAGTCTAGTGCTTCCAATCCGACGTAGACAAGACCTTACGTTCGTACCGATATATAGGGTGTTTGTAAAGTCTCACTAAACTTTTTATGCAGAAGATCTGTTTGTTGGGAGTATGATTTTCGTTTTGCAAACGGAAAACATACTCTTCAGCAAACATATATTCTACATAAAAATGTAGTGAAACTTTACAAACTCCCTGTACTATACAAGTGTGTAACTCTCACGTCATTTGCAGCAAGGACCGGCATATAGTAAACCTGTAGGTGTGACCAAGGCAACAACAACTTCTTCCTCTTGCTCTTTCCTTTTGTCTTCCTCTTCTTCTTTGTCTTCTCATCCTGCTCCTCCTACTCTACCTGCTCCTTCTACTTCTTCACCTTCTTCTTCTTGTCCTTACTTATACTTCTTTGTGTTCATCATCATCATCTCTGCTATTATATCATCTCTATATCATTATCCTCATTATATTCTTCTTCTGCCTCTACTACTACAACTACTACTTCTACGACTGCAACTACAATTACCACTACTTCTACCACTACTACTAAAACTACTACTACTTGTAACACTACTACTAAAGCTACTACTACTTCCACCACTGCAACCACAACAACAACAACAACTACTACTGCTACTACTACTACTACTACTACTACTACTACTACTACTACTACTACTACTACTACTACTACTACTACTACTACTACTACTACTACTACTACTACTACTACGACGACGACGACGACGAGACGACTACTACTACTAATACTATTACTACTACTACTACTATTACTACTACTACTACTACTACTACTACTACTACTACTACTACTACTACTATAACTACTGCTACTACTACTACTACTATTACTACTACTACTACTACTACTACTACTACTACTACTACTACTACTACTACTACTACTACTACTACTACTACTACTACTACTACTACTACTACTACTACACTTCTACCACTACTACAACTTCTTCTCTTCTTCTTCTTCTTCTTCTTCTTCTTCTTCTTCTTCTTCTTCTTCTTCTTCTTCTTCTTCTTCTTCTTCGTCTTCTTCTTCTTCTTCTTCTTCTTCTTCTTCTTCTTCTTCTTCTTCTTCTTCTTCTTCTTCTTCTTCTTCTATGTACTTTCGTCTTCTTCTTCTTCCGCATCTTCTTCTTCGTCGTCTTCTTCACCATCATTATCACATTCATCTTCTTCTTCTTCCGCCTCCTTTTCTTTCCACTCCCCCTTCTATATGTCTTCATTCTCATCCTCTACTTCCCGGTGTCATCAAACAGTAAACATGCCAGGAGAGCGCTACAACGCCGCCTAACTCAATGATGTGACAGTTTGGCTTTCTGCACAATTAGAGCTGCCAGTTAAGAAATTACCTGCCAAAGCATGGCTCAATGAAAGCCAAAACTTGGCCAAAGAGCCTGCCAAGTGTTGTGTTGAGCATATGTTGATTCTGTGGCTAACTCAAGCCAAATAACAATTATTGACGAACACATGTAACATCTAGAAACTGATTTCACCATAGTTAACTTTACTGCATGTCCTGTACAGGACGTCGCAATTAACCTACGCATTTTGGGCTGTTTGTGAGTTACTAGGCAAGTTTACATTCAGAAGTTTACTATTGCTTTCTGATCGACCGATGCTCAAACTGTTGTTAAAAATCAACGCAAGCCGGTCTGCTTCCGCATTGGAAGCAGCTGATTTCGAATGCGGTATGTTGGATTGCGAATTGCGTTCGCTACCCCTTCACCACAGCCGCCGGCTTCATTCATTCATTCAACATGTGCCATGCCGATAAGCGTGGGCGGTCATGACTCACCATTTCATTCGATCACCAGAGTCGTGGATCAGCTCAGTGTTCTTGTCTCAACCATACCACGTGGTCAGCCATCCAGGAATTTACTTCTCTGCCTTCCCTTAGTTCTCTTCCCCTCGATCTTGCCAGTTGTCATCAAGATCTCCAATTTATGTCTCCTCATAACGTCAGCAAAAAATGTTGACTGCCTACGTATAATGTCTCTAATCAGTGTACGATTGTCATTTGCTCCTTGTAGGACTTGTTCATTGGTTTTTCTGTCTGTCCATGGCATTCTTTGCATTTTCCTCAGAAATAACATTACAACAGCCATCATATGTTTATCAATTTGACTGCTCGTTGCCTACGCTTTACATCCACACAAAAGTATAGTTTCTATGTAGCACAATTTTTCTCGTTGCAAGTGACATCTTTTTATTGGTCAGTATGGTTTTCATCTTTCAAAAGGCTACCATCGTCATGGCGATTCTTGTTCTAATGTCCTCAAGGCATCTCCCATCAGATGTTATGACTGTTCCGAGATAATTGTACCCACTCACTTGTTTAAGAATATTCCCATTTACTTGTATATTACATTGTGGTATTTCTTTCTTCCTAGTGACGACCATAATCTGCGTCTAGTTACAATTTAATTCTAACCCTAATTGTTAACCATGTACATCAACCGCATCTACTTACTCAAGCTTAATTAATTGAAGTAAAGACACAACATTTGGGAGCTTCGATTCAACCGTGATCAGAGAAATAAGTTGGCGAGCTGAAATTAGCACTCACAGAAGACAACGACATCTCTCTCTCTCTCTCTCTCTCTCTCTCTCTCTCTCTCTCTCTCTCTCTGTCTCTGTCTCCGTCTCTCTCTCTCTCTCACACACACACACACACACACACACACCCACCCACTCACAATCGCAGACACACTAACAAACATTCACTCATTCATAATACATGACCGCCCACGCCTATAGGCACAGCACATCATGATGATGATGATGATGATGATGTCTGCTGTTTATACTAAGACTTTTCTCAAAATGTTCTGCTCCAATTATAGTAACGCGATAGTGCTTGTGTGGGACACGTGGAGCGTGAAATTAGTTTCTTGGTTCGATAGAACCACTGAAGAAATTAGAGCCCCTAAATATGACGTGATCATAGCCCTCTAGAGCCCCACTCCAACCCGAAATCACCTCGCCAGGATATAAATTTGTTTGTTATAAGAAAATTAATCACTATTTCTTTCCTACCTTCCTTCCTTACTTGTCACCCTTCCTTCTTTTCTTTCTTGTGTATTTCTTTCTTTCACAAAACCCTCCCTGTTTCGATGTTTCTTGTTTAGTTCTATCTTTCCAATTATAATTCCTCAACTATCCCTTCATTAATTCACGTCATTTTCTTTATCCTATCGTTTCTTCTTCCTTTCTTATATTTTGTTTTTGTTTTTGGTGTATTTCTTTCTTACATTATGCTCACCTGTCTCTCTTTCGTTCCTTTTGTCATTCGTTATTATGTCTTTCCATTTTGTGTGTAGTTTCTCTATCTTTTTTTTCTATCTGTTTTTCTTTCTCTTTTTATATCTAAATTAAAAAAAAATTCGTTCGCCCTTTCTTTGCTTTTTTTCCCCTGACAGTATAGCGGAATGACTTCATGCCTGCCTTGCTTCTGTTCCTTTTTTGTTTATTATTTTTTTCTTTTTATTTCTAGCTCTCATATTTTCATAATACTATCTTTCTTTCTCTACTTCTGTCTGTCTGTCTATCTTAACGGGTTTCTCTGTTTCTTTCATAACAACATTTTCTTTCCCTTCTTCCCACCTGTCTGTTTGATTGTATGTAATTCAGATCCAGCAAAGCCTTACATTGAAATGTCGAAAGTTGATTAATCGCATCACGTGGGCAGAACTGTAAGGGCCTTGTCGGCTGTCATGTCGTATTTCAGATCGATTTCTATAGCCCATTACCTCGCGAGCCACCCCAAGTGGCTCTCCTTGTACTTGTCATAAAGACGCTTCACAATTAATGACAAATCTGGAGATAAATGATCCATCTAACTATCCATGTATGTATCTATGTATTTATCCATGTATCTATCTGTGTCCGTCCGTCCGTCCGTCCGTCCGTCCGTCTGTCTGTCTGTCCGTCCGTCCGTCCGTCCGTCCGTCCGTCCGTCCGTCCGTCTGTCTGTCTGTCTGTCCGTCGGTCCGTCCGTCCATCCGTCCGTCTGTCTGTCTGTCTGTCTGTCTGTCTGTCTGTCTGTCTGTCTGTCTGTCTGTCTGTCTGTCTGTCTGTCTGTCTGTCTGTCTGTCTGTCTGTCTGTCCGCTTGTCTCATTCATCGAGTCCGTCCGCCAGTCCTTCCGTCCGCCATATCTCTATCTACACTACTTGCCTACTTATCTACCTGCCTGCATAACTGTCTATCTACCTGTCTGCCTAACTGTCTGTCTACCTGTCTGCCTAGCTGACTATCTACCTGCCTGCCTAAATATCTATCTACCTGTCTACCTATCTGTCTATTTACTGCTGAGCTGCGATACTTTCGCCTTTCGGCCGACACATCCGTATTCTTCGGGCGTATTTTGAGCTGGTTAACGGGGTTCCCCTGGCTGTCTGTGTGATTTACCCGTTTATTCTCTCCACCACAACATAGACTGACTTGTTAAATTAGCAGTTAAAAGACAATAAGCTTAACTTATCCTCCTTTACGTGTGGTAAACGCATATTAGGGATGTATTTGCTGCATTGTGTTATCCCGAAAACTGTTGTGCTGTCAACTTCTGGCAACGCGTGTTCATTCACATGAAGGAATTAAATAAAGAAATTAAATAAATGAACGCAACTAAACGACGTTTATAAATTGTTGCTTTATCACCCCGAGGCTTCTCGTACTCACCTAAGGCGTAAAAGAATTGCGAGGAAGCAAACAGAAAGAGTGTAATTTCACTCCTGACTTTAAAATTGAACTGGATAGAAGAAACAACTTGAAATCGACTTCACAGACCTAGTTATGAAACGTGACTTTATTCAACAAACACGTTATGATTACAGTTGCCGTAAATAAGAAAAGGAAAAAGTACTCGACACGAACCTCTACAAAAATCGATTACTCCGGTATTGTAAATCAAGCATGAAAAACCTCGCTTGAACATTGCTTGAAATCATATAAATGCGTCAGTATCGATCATTCTTGAAGTTGTATGCTGTACAGGTGATGTGTGAATAGACATGGATTGTTTCTGGATGTGGAGATATGTAGCGTCTATTTAGACGGATGCCGCGCGTGTATACGATTCTTCGTTTCCGGGTATTTTTGTAAGGCGGAGAATACCAAAGATATGATATACTTTATTTTCGATATTCACAGCTCACGGCGTCGCGCCACGCACTCATCTCAGTAGCAGGGCGACTGAACCAAAAGCTACCAGTCTAACATGAGGAAAATGCTAATGCAAACGGTGGCCACGAGCATAAACACTCCAGAGGCCTAAACCGTTTCACTGCCTATCCTCCATGTTCGTGACCGGAAGTGAATCAAAATGGCGTGGCTGGCTAGAAAACATCTAGAAACGGAACAACATCTAGAAATATCGAAACATCTGGTTGGGATAGTGACTGCCGCTTCCATCAAGGATGAACTGAATGTTTCATAGAGAAATTTTGTGGTGACATTCTAGTGGCGGCATTATGCACAGTGTGCCTGGGCGGGCTGTCGTTTGTCGAGACTCCTGTCTTTTCCACTTTTCACATGGGGCAGCGAGGAACATTTTATGTGATATTCACTGGCACAGGAACGGCGCATAATGGGGACGACCCGCTGCTGTGATGTTGGAACCGCGACTGAACTGGACTGAATTTCCGATAAAACCAAAGATCAGCTGCCTGGGATTATAAGGGAAGCAAAGAACAGCAACAGCATAATATCATCATCATGTGCCATGACGATAAGTGTGGTCCGTCATGATTCGCCATCTCACATGATCACTAGATTCGTTAGTGGATTAGCTCCGCGTTTTTGTCTTGATTATACCACGTGGCCATCTCCGCGGCGAAGAGGTTACAAACGCAGTTCTGGTCGCCCTGGGAAAGAGATCGAGCCATGTGGGATAAAACCCGGGTCAATGAAGTCTTTCTGGTGACTGCCGATTCCATCGACGATGAACTGTATTTTTCGTGGAGGACTTTTGTGTTGGCATTCTGACGGCGGCATTACGCACAATGTACCTGTCCGGTCTGTTGGCGTGCCGAGACTCCTGACTTTTCCACTTTTCACATTGGGCAGTGGGGAACATTTTGTGTGATATTTACTGGCACAGGATCGGAGCATTATGGGGAAGACCAGTTGCCGTGAAGTAGGAACCGCGACTAACTATATATATATATATATATATATATATATATATATATATATATATATATATATATATATATATATATATATATATATATATATATATATATATATATATGATATTCTAGTATACTATTGTGGTCACGTCTAGCGCGAGCGCGTGGTCAAGTGGTGACACACCCGCCTCATGCGCCAATGATCCGGAGGTCGTTATCCTGCGTGCAGTCAAGGATACGCACTACTGACGAGCTCAGAGAACAAAACTCCAATCTAGTGCTTCCAATCTGACATCAAAGGTTCGTGCCGGAATACTATCAGCGCAGCCAGTAGTGGGTTGTGCTAAATTTTTAAACCTGAAATCCCGAAACAACCAATTAAATCTATTTGTTCAAATTTGATGACATCCCACAGTGACATCATCTTAATCTCCCATTTATGTTCATCCTATGTCTAAATGTGTCCCCATACTCAACTCATGAACAGATCTCACAACTTTATTTCAAAATGTTGTGTACTGTTCTAACGTGCTGAGAATCTAGGCTTTTAAATCATCAACATGCTAATGTTTTTCGCCACTCTGTTGAGAATCTTATAATGTAATCCTGCTTGCTTATTTTCTCACCTCTTGTTTAATTTGTATTCTATTCAAATACGATATTAATCGTTGTCACTTGCATTTGCAAAATGTTTATTTTATAAAAGCAGATTTAAAATCAATATGAATGAGAGTATTACAACGTTGTGTGTATGCTTATGTTAATATGTCTTCTTCTGTTTCTTCTTCTTCCGCCTCCTCCTCCTCCTCCTCCTCCTCCTCCTCCTCCTCCTCCTCCTCCTCCTCCTCCTCCTTCTTCTTCTTCTTCTTCTTCTTCTTCTTCTTCTTCTTCTTCTTCTTCTTCTTCTTCTTCTTCTTCTTCTTCTTCTTCTTCTTCTTCTTCTTCTTCTTCTTCTTCTTCTTCTTCTTCTTCTTCTTCTTCTTCTTCTTCTTCTTCTTCTTCTTCTTCTTCTTCTTCTTCTTCTTCTTCTTCTTCTTCTTCTTCTTCTTCTTCTTCTTCTTCTTCTTCTTCTTCTTATCCTCCTCCTTTTCGCATGTCAGTTATGCGTGTCAAATCAATAGCTCTTATAATAGTGTGATTACTTGTTCATTGGTTCGTTAGTTCGCTCGTTCATCTAGTGAGAGACTGTAAGTGCGGATATGAGAGTGAAAGAAAGAGAGAAAACTATAGCGAGTTAAATATCGTGAGAGTTGAGGGATGGCGAGTGACAAAGAGAGAGAGAGAGAAAGAGAGAGAGAGAGAGAGAGAGAGAGAGAGAGAGAGAGAGAGAGAGAGAGAAAGAGAGAGAGAGAGCGGTTGAGAGAGAGAGAGAGAGAGAGAGAGTAAGCGAGACATAGTGAGAATGGGTGAGACAGTGAGAATGGGTGAGACAGTGAGAATGGGTGAGACAGTGAGATTTCGTGAGACAGTGACAGTGGGTGGGGCAGTGAGAGTGGATGAGACAGTGAGAGTGGATGGTACAGTGAGAGTGGATGAGACAGTGAGAGTGGATGGTACAGTGAGAGTGGATGGGACAGTGAGAGTGGATGGGACAGTGAGAGTGGATGAGACAGTGAGAGTGGATGGGACAGTGAGACTGGATGGGACAGTGAGATTTCGTGAGACAGTGACAGTGGGTGGGACAGTGAGACTGGATGGGACAGTGAGACTGGATGGGACAGTGAGAGTGGGTGAGACTGGATGGGACAGTGAGATTTTGTGAGACAGTGACAGTGGATGGGACAGTGAGACAGGATGGGACAGTTAGACTGGATGGGACAGTGAGACTGGATGGGACAGTTAGACTGGATGGGACAGTTAGACTGGATGGGACAGTGAGAGTGGGTGAGACTGGATGGGACAGTGAGATTTTGTGCGACAGTGACAGTGGATGGGACAGTGAGACAGGATGGGACAGTTAGACTGGATGAGACAGTGAGATTGGATGGGACAGTGAGACTGGATGGGACAGTGAGAGTGGATGAGACAGTGAGACTGGATGGGACAGTGAGAGTGGGTGAGACTGGATGGGACAGTGAGATTTCGTGAGACAGTGACAGTGGGTGGGACAGTAAGACTGAATGGGACAGTTAGACTGGATGGGACAGTTAGACTGGATGGGACAGTTAGACTGGATGGGACAGTGAGAGTGGATGAGACAGTGAGACTGGATGGGACAGTGAGACTGGATGGGACAGTTAGACTGGATGGGACAGTTAGACTGGATGGGACAGTTAGACTGGATGGGACAGTTAGACTGGATGCGACAGTGAGAGTGGATGAGACAGTGAGACTGGATGGGACAGTGAGAGTGGGTGAGACTGGATGGGACAGTGAGATTTCGTGAGACAGTGACAGTGGATGGGACAGTGAGACAGGATGGGACAGTTAGACTGGATGGGACAGTGAGACTGGATGGGACAGTTAGACTGGATGGGACAGTTAGACTGGATGGGACAGTGAGAGTGGGTGAGACTGGATGGGACAGTGAGATTTTGTGCTACAGTGACAGTGGATGGGACAGTGAGACAGGATGGGACAGTTAGACTGGATGAGACAGTGAGATTGGATGGGACAGTGAGACTGGATGGGACAGTGAGAGTGGATGAGACAGTGAGACTGGATGGGACAGTGAGAGTGGGTGAGACTGGATGGGACAGTGAGATTTCGTGAGACAGTGACAGTGGGTGGGACAGTAAGACTGAATGGGACAGTTAGACTGGATGGGACAGTGAGACTGGATGGGACAGTTAGACTGGATGGGACAGTTAGACTGGATGGGACAGTGAGAGTAGATGAGACAGTGAGACTGGATGGGACAGTGAGACTGGATGGGACAGTTAGACTGGATGGGACAGTTAGACTGGATGGGACAGTTAGACTGGATGGGACAGTGAGAGTGGATGAGACAGTGAGACTGGATGGGACAGTTAGACTGGATGGGACAGTTAGACTGGATGGGACAGTTAGACTGGATGCGACAGTGAGAGTGGATGAGACAGTGAGACTGGATGGGACAGTGAGAGTGGGTGAGACTGGATGGGACAGTGAGATTTCGTGAGACAGTGACAGTGGATGGTACAGTGAGACTGAATGGGACAGTTAGACTGGATGGGACAGTGAGACTGGATGAGACAGTTAGACTGGATGGGACAGTGAGAGTGGATGAGACAGTTAGACTGGATGGGACAGTGAGACTGGATGAGACAGTGAGACTGGATGGGACAGTGAGACTAGATGAGACAGTTAGACTGGATGAGACTGTGAGAGTGGATGAGACAGTTAGACTGGGTGGGACAGTGACAGTGGGTGGGACAGTGAGACTGGATGGGACAGTGAGATTTCGTGAGACAGTGACAGTGGGTGTGACAGTGAGACTGGATGGGACAGTGAGAGCGGATGAACAGTGAGACTGGATGGGACAGTGAGAGTGGATGGGACAGTTAGACTGGATGGGGCAGTGAGAGTGGATGAGACAGTGAGACTGGATGGGACAGTGAGAATGGATGGGACAGTTAGACTGGATGGGACAGTGAGACTGGATGGGACAGTTAGACTGGATGGGACTGTGAGAGTGGATGAGACAGTGAGACTGGATGGGACTGTGAGAGTGGATGAGACAGTGAGAGTGGATGGGACAGTGAGAGTGGATGAGACAGTGAGACTGGATGGGGCAGTGAGATTTCGTGAGACTGTGACAGTGGGTGGGACAGTGAGACTGGATGGGACAGTGAGAGTGGATGAGACAGTGAGAGTGGATGGGACAGTGAGACTGGATGAGACAGTGAGACTGAGTGGGACAGTGAGACTGGGTGGGGCAGTGAGAGTGGGTGAGACAGTGAGACTGAGTGGGACAGTGAGAGTGGATGAGACAGTGAGAGTGGGTAAGACAGTGAGACTGAGTGGGACAGTGAGACTGAGTGGGACAGTGAGAGTGGGTGAGCCAGTGAGAGTGAGTGGGACAGTAAGACTGGGTGGGACAGTGAGAGTGGATGAGACAGTGAGACTGCATGGGACAGTGAGAGTGGATGGGACAGTGGGACTGGATGGGACTGTGAGAGTGGATGAGACAATGAGACTGGATGGGACAGTGAGAGTGGATGAGTTAGTGAGACTGGATGAGACAGTGAGAGTGGGTGAGGCAGTGAGAGTGGGTAAGACAGTGAGAGTGGATGAGACAGTGAGACTGTATGGGACAGTGAGAGTGGGTGAGACAGTGAGACTGAGTGGGACAGTGAGACTGTATGAGACAGTGAGAGTGGATTTGACAGTGAGACTGGATGGGACAGTGAGAGTTGATGAGACAGTGAGAGTTGGTGGGACAGTGAGAGTGGGTGAGACAGTGAGACTGAGTTGGACAGTGAGAGTGGATGGGACAGTGAGACTGGATGGGACAGTGAGAGTGGATGAGACAGTGAGACTGGGTGGGACAGTGAGAGTGGGTGAGAAATATAGCCTTCTTCTTCGTTTTCTCATTCGCGTGCTTTGAATTCAAGCTTAGTCCACATATGTGTAACAGCTTCTAGTGCACTGGACTTATTTTTGCGTGTAAATTAGCTATCCATCCTAGCAGTGTGGGCCATAGTGAGTGAGATCCAGTGAGAGAGGATGCGAGAAACAGTGAAAGCAGTTGAGGGTGAGTGAGGGAGATTGTAAGAGCCGGTGAGAGATTGTTAGAGTGAGTACTGCGTTTACTAACCCGTGCGCTACTGACGCCGACTGCCCAATTTTTCGTTCATTCGTTCGTTCATGCAGAAGTGCTGGAGGTATGCAATGTTCAGTAACGCAGCTTGCAATGTGGTATCCACGGAACAGATGAAAGCACACGGGACAAGGACAGCAAAAGGAAATACTGGACTGATGAAAGGGTAGGTTGCGCCAATGTGGTACTGTACTTATAGATGACAGTATGGATTAATGGACATTGGGGTGTGATTAGGGAGTGTGGAATGGGTGTGTGGGAGATGGTTAGATAGAAGAGTGTGAGCGCGAGAAGAAGTGAGAAAGAGATAGGCAGTCGGACGGACGGACGGACGGACGGAATGACGGACGGAGAGAGAGGATATAGATGGATGGATTGATTGATAGATAGATGCATTGATAGACAGATCGATAAATAGATAGAGAGACGTAGAGAGCGAGAGAGAGAAATAGAAAGAAAGAGAAAGAATGAGAAAGACAGAGGGAAAGAGAGAGAGAGAGAGAGAGAGCGCGAGAGAGAGAGAGAGAGAGAGAGAGAGAGAGAGTTAGTTAAGTGAAAAAGTCAGGGGAGGGGAGAGATTCAAAGACAGTTCGACAAATGGAAGACACGAAAGGGAAGTTGGAGAGCGGTCTAGTGAGAGACTATGAGAGTGAAAAAGAGAGAGAGAGAAAGAGAGAGAGAGCGAAAGAAAGAGAGAGAGAGAGAGAGAGAGAGAGAGAGAGAGAGAGAGAGAGAGAGAGAGAGAGGGAGAGAGAGAAAGGGAGATAGAGAGAGAACGAGATAGGGTGAGAGACAGTGAGTGTAAAAGCACGAACGAGTGACAGAGACAGTGAGAGCAGCTCAGATAAGGAAGGAACTAGCAAACTTTATTCTGAAAGTGTTAAGAATTGAGCGCGCTGCCTTGTTTAACACGCTACCCTTTTTATTACTCTCTTTCATACATTATTTCACCCATACATCGATTATCAGGCTAACCGAGAACAACTACAATATCTATATATATAATATGCGTTATGAAGGCAAGGCATATGTGGAAAAATGATGACTACATGACTCATTACTATTAATTATTAATGTGGCAATTGTTATAGCTATGGGGAACATACTCTACCACCAATAGGGGACTGACTGTTATAGTAGGGTTTCATTTTATTATCGTTAAATTAGAAGGTATTCTGTACTCAGATAGTGTCCAAATACGCCGCGATTGTATGTATATGGATTGGTGATGTCTTTGAGTATTTGTGGAAGATTGTTCCATGGTTGAGCTAAGCTCGTTTTGTATAAGCCTATCCTATGCGTCGGGACATGTAACATATTTAGTCATTTGCTATGTCTTGAATTAATTATATTTAAACAAAGACCAAAGGTAACTTGATTCATTCCAATTTAGAATTCTGTCAGTTAGTTTGACCTTACTGAAAAGTAAGCGTTTGTGGAGTAACTGAAGGCGTTTTTGTAGGCTAAGATAGTCATTTAGAGGCTTAAAAACCCACAACCCGTTTCAGGAGTGAGTAAAGTCACTTGGAAATTGCATTGGAACAAGCGTCCCAGATTGTGTGGCAATAGTCAATATGTATCTGTATATAAGTAAGAGATAGTCAGTGTGAGTGGGAGATAGTGAGATTTTTAGAGAGAGAGAGGGAGGGAGAGAGAGAGAGAGAGAGAGAGGGGGGGGGAGGGAGAGCGAGAGAGAGAGGAAGAGAGAGAGATTTGAAAGCAAATGAGAAAGCTCGCGGGATATGGCGAAAAATAGTGACTATGGAAGGACAGTCTGTGTTTAGGTAAAATTGACCAATAAAGAGTGGAAAAAAAAGCCGAGGTAAAGTATAAAGGCTGTAATGAGATTCAGGGGAGATAAATAATATAATACTATAACACATTCTTAACATCTGCAGGATCGGACAAACTCATAAGTAGACAGAATCACAGGTATATTAGGTATATTTGACAGACAAATAAGCAGACAAACAGACAGACAGGTAGAAATTATGAATATGCGAGAAACGAAAAAGAAGAAAAATAAAATAGATGCAAGATAGGAAGGAAATAAAACAAAAATAATTGACGAGAAGGAAGGAGATTGTGGTAGCGACAAAATACAGAAATAAAGGCGGGTTTACTAGCTATGAGGTGTATTGGGTATTTATTGCCTATGGTCCTAGTTTCATATTTGCTATAGACCGAACGGCGTTAGATTTGGTCAATGTCATACCGACCACCGCAGGTCCGCATGGCCGAATGGATAAGAACGCTTGCTCTTAAACATCCGGTGTGCTGATGCCGAGGTAAACGGTTCAACCGCTACACCGGACAGCTGGACTAAAATATTGACCTATCGTCCTTGACTTTGGGACGTAAATTACAAGTACCTCTGAAGTCGGAGTGGGTTCGCCTGATGGCGAGGGGGCACTGTTAATATGGAAAGCTAATCCACACGCAAAATTCAGTCCATCACTACTATAAATAGTGTATGGACTACGCTTGAGTTCAAAGCGAGCGAGCGCAAAACTTAAAATAAAAAAAAAATAAAATAAAAAAATACCGACCGCCTGTAGTCCCCAAACAATTTTCTGGTATCACTTACAGCTTGGATGAAACAGATGAATAGATGCATTTAAAGATAGGCGACAAAAGTCAACAAGGAATGGTTGGGGGGGGGGGGTATAGAAATGAAAGGACCAATGAGAGATGACAGATGAAAAGAGCATTAAGCTGAATACCCAAAGGAACAGTCAGCAATTGAATGCCAATGAGAGTACGAAAGCCCTCGTGATCCGACCTGGAGTAGAATATGCGCTCCTGGAATGTTGCCGTACTGCCAGCAGAAGGTCATAGTCTGGATACGACAGCAATCACATAATTGCAAAAGCTTGGACCCATCACAAAACATACCTGCTTGCACATGCCGCTCCTGGGGTTCAGGTAGCAACACCTGAGAATGATTGGTGCAGGTAAATGTAGGCCCCCCCCCCCTCCCACGTCAGACGCTGCCGACAAGGGAAGAGAAGACATTCAGAGAGACAAGTCTTAAATTAGGAAGAGGAAATATAAGACACACCGGCGGAAGAAGGAAGAGGAAATATAAGAGACACCGAAGAAAGAAGGAAGAGGAAATATGAGAGACACTGGCGAAAGAAGGAAGAGAAAATATTACGAGAGAGTTGCCGAAATAAGAAACAGGGCATGTTACTAGAGATACGCTACAGGAATAAGACAGAGCAAATAATAGGAGAGACTACGAAAACGAACTTGCGAAAATATAAGAGAAGGATGAGAAGATATTACAAGAGAAGGAAGAGAGGATATTATTTGTCAGAGTCCTAACTATCTCTTCACTCTAGCTCAATGGACGCGGACAGGCAAATTATAACATCCAGGACTTTTACATACATCAGTAACAATGACTGCACTCGAAACTCACAGGAGCAGTCTCCTGTACAACCTTTATTACATAATACTAAAAGGTAATCTCATTTAGAGCACACCTGTCTCAATACACCTTTAACTCACGCTTACGATTAAGCAATCATTCTACACAGGCGGCCAAACGCTCGCTCACATCCTCCTGGGCGATATTTACACACTGTCGCCCTTCTGACCATTCGCAATCACAGTCTCACATCATCCCGTCCATATCACAGCTAGTACATTCCTCGAATATCAATCCACAAATGTCCACCACATCTACTCGTCACAACACTATCGTTCTATCGTTCTATCTCTCGCTATTCTCAATACGCCCATCTCTCTCTGCTGTCTCACACACACTGACTCTTCTCCCCTTCGTCCTTCCCGCATCACGTGGGTCTGTCCACGGGCTTCTTGCCTGACTTTCCGTCAGCCAAGCCGTGGCGTCTCCTATTGTCCTTGACCTCAGCTATTGCTTGCACTATTGCTTAGGTCCTTACGCACATACAGGACCCTGACATATTATAGAAGGGTGAGAAAATATTACAAGAGAAAAAACATAAAATATTACAAGAGAAGGGATAAAAAATGAGATTATTACATCGCGTGGTCGCAAACTGTCGTGGAGAAATAGTTGTACCTCCCGTTCAGCGCAGCTTACCAGACAATAGCTACATTCCCGGTCCAATATTATTATGACCCAGTACAGGTCTGACTTTTCCATGGGCATTCTGACCCACTCCTCACTTCTCCCAATGTTCTGAAGCATGCACACTTCTCTGATTATGTCCTCTGCCTGAGCCATCTATGATGTACATATGAGCAGCCTGTGGCCCTTAACTTTGTCCACAACATCATGCAAGGGTTGTTCCGTGTCTGATGCAAGATGATGATGATGATGAATATGCTTTCCAATTTCCACTTTTCCCCTATCTACTCTAAGAGTGCCAAATATGAGTTGATTTCTCATGTTATTTGATAGACCTCAGTGTTCTCCCAGCTACTGTTATCTCTGTGATATTTCATAGACAGAAAGCAACCATTGAGCACAAAGGCCACACACCCACAAGGATGCACCGACTGTCAACAGCAGCTGTTGCCCGACTTCTAGTCTATCTGGCACAGAATACTTGCTATAAACATATTGACTACGAGGATTTTCCGTTTGTTTCATTGAATAGTCGCCGGTCACTCAGTAATGACAGTTTTCCTTTCCTTCTCTGATTATTTTTTCGTTTAGCGAATGAAATAAAGGGAGAGTATTTCTATGCGTGTTTTGCAAAGGGAGGAAATCTATCGTATGTGGGTTACAGGCAAAATGAGTGGGCGAAATGGGATTTAATGTAAGTCAGGGCGCTCGGCAGCTGTAATTACATACATGCAAGCAATTGTAATGGGTTAGAGATATAAATTAGAACAATGTAAAGAGCAGTGAAAAGAAAATAGGTAAATGAATTCAAGATTGCGTAGAATTAGAAAGCAAAGGAAGGGAAATAATTACAAAGCAAACCGATCGATAAAAACAAAGAGAATCGTAAAAGTTTAATACGAGAAACATTGAAATATTCTTTTGCTTTTACTTTTCAGTGGTAGTTAATTATCTGTTAGATTATGATCGTTGCACTCCGGACATGTCCATAGGTGCTTAGATCTTCACTCAACACAGTTCTGGAGGCTAACGAAGCCACTCGTTCTCCCAATATGCCTCTCTTGTCTGGCCGTACCAAGTCAGTGGTACAGTAGCTGGACTGTTCGCTATCCACACAAATGTCTGGGTGAACGTCCGGTCCCCGACATGGCGGATAGGCATTTGAAGCGTTAAGTCTTTGGGATGTTTATGCTTCTGGCTACGGTTTGCAGTCGTATTTTCCTCATGTTGGACTGGTAGTTCATGGTTAAGTGCGTGGCGCGACACTGTGAGCTGTGAATTGCGTTTGGAATGTTTTTACATCTGTTCGTGGTTGTTGTAGCGTGAACTTATTGTGTGTTGCATGTTCGAAACGATGGCGGTCGGCGTGTCGCTTGGAATTGACTGGATTGCCTTTTCGGTTCACGAGTGCATTTTTCTCGGAGACTCCTGGGGGTCGTCGCTGGAGCTACGGTGTTCGTGCTTTGTGCCATACTTTCAGTGGGCCGCCCTACCGAAAGGGAACGAGCAATGTGGGATAAATCCCGGGGCAATGAAGTCGATCCTCTCGACTTTTAATGCAGTAATGTGTGGCTGCTGGTTTTCTAATGACTGCCGCTTCCATCGACGATGAACTGTATTTTCCGTGGAGGACTTCTGTGTTGACATTCTGACAGCGGCATTATGCACAGTGTACCTGTGTGGGCTGTTAGCTTTGCCGAGACTCCTGTCTATTCCACTTTTCACATAGGTCAGTAAGACCCATTTCGTGTGATATTCACTGGCACAGGAACGGGGCATAATGGGGACGAACCGTTGCCGTGAAGTTGGAACCGCGACCAAACAACCAACCAACCAACCAACCAACCAACCAACCAACCAACCAACCAACCAACCACCCAACCAACCAGCCAGCCACCTAACTAACTAACTAACTAACTAACTAACTAACTAACTACCTCCCTACCTACCTATTACCTACCTACCTACCTAACCAACCAACCAACCAACAAGCCAACCAACCAGCCAGCCAACCAACCAACCATCCAACCAACTAACTAACTAACTAACTAACTAACTAAACTAAACTAAACTAACAAACTAACTACTGACTGACTGACTGACTAACTAACTGACTGACTGACTGACTGACTGATTGACTGACTGACTGGCTGACTGACTGACTAACTAACATATGTCTGGGTTCAATCCCGAATCATACATCAACATCGCTATGCACCAGGATGCCTCCCAGAACGTCGACGGCATAAAACAAAGTACTGAAAAGTGCTACATAGAACCTGTGGTGTTGTATGGATGTGAATCACCGACAATGTGCAGACAAGCTGAAAAAACATTTAGTGGCAGTGGACATTTCTTTTTCTAAAGGAAATGTAAAGAACACAATGGACAAGCAGAAAAAAAAAACAATGACCAAGTCCTACAAGGAACACATGAAAACCGTCAATTGACTGAAGAAATTAGACACAGACAGTCAAGAATTTTGGGCACGTTATGTGAAGAAATACAATTGGTGATAACTGGCAAAAATAACCAGCGGAAGGCAGTTAAATAAATACCCGGATGGCTTGGCCACGTAATAAGGTCAAGACTAGAATACAGAGATTATCCACGGCTCTGGTGATCGTGTGAGATGGCGAAACATGACAACTAATGCTTATCGACTTGGCGCATAATGATGATGAAAAGATTTGTCATGAGTTTTCCTGCCTCGTAAATTTTTATGTCTAAGATGTCTTTGGTAGCCCTTTGTCAACCTCTGTACTGGTACTCTTACCTGTCAACCTGTCAACCTCTGTACTGGTCGACCTGTCAACCTGTCAACCTCTGTATTGCTCGATCTGTCAACCTGTCAACATGTCAACCTCTGTACTGGTCAACCTGTCAAAATGTCAACCTATCAAACTCTGTACTGGTCGACCTGTCAATCTGTCAACCTGTCAACCTCAGTACTGGTTGACCTGTCAGTCTGTCAACATGTCAACCTCTGTACTGGTCAACCTGTCAGCCTGTCAACATGTCAACATGTTAACCTCTGTACTGGTCGACCTGTCAACATGTCAACATGTCAACCTCTGTACTTGTCAACCTGTCAACGTGTCAACCTGTCAACCTCTGTACTGGTCAACTTGTCAATCCGTCAACATGTCAACCTTTGTACTGGTCAACCTGTCAACCCGTCAACATGTCAACCTCTGTACTGGTCAACCACTGTACTGGTCAACCTGTCAACTTATGCACTGGTCAACCTGTCAACCTCTGTACTTGTCAAACTGTCAACCTCTGTAGTGGTCAACCTGTCAACCTGTCAACCTCTGGTCGACCCCTGTGTCTTCTTTAAAGAATGATGCCTTCCTTCACTGTTCTTTCCAGGGAGGGGGGGGGGGCGCTAAGTTTCTCGAGGTATGGTGTCCGCCTCGAGTGCTGGAGGTCACGGGTTCAAGCCCCGGTGAGGGCCGGGTTTTTTTTTTCACGTGCACTGGATGAGGTCTAGATGAGGTTAGGTCTAGATGAGGTTAGGTCTAGATGAGGTTAGGTCTAGATGAGGTTAGGTCTAGATGAGGTTAGGTATAGCTGAGGTTAGGACTAGATGAGGTTAGGTCTAGATGAGGTTAGGTCTATTTTCGGTTAGGTCTAGATGAGGTTAGGTCTAGCTGAGGTTAGGCCCAGCTGATGTTAAGCCTAGCTGAGGTTAG
>OY992887.1:101200827-101202645 GCA_963921405.1 Cepaea hortensis | reverse complement strand
CCAAAACCAAAAAATAAAAACCAATGACGTCATCAAAACGGCGTCCCATTTTCCCCTGCACGCCATAAATACAGCTGCATCCTAGATTAAAGGAAATCAGACACCGGAGTGATGATGAGAAAAACATGTCGGTGATGCAGTCTACATCAAAACACATTTATTTTGGAAGTGTCTCAATGGGCTGGTTTGTATCGCTCACCTTAGTCTCATTAAAACAGTTTTAAAACAACAACTTCAGCTCAGATGGGAATTAAAACAATGAATATCTGGTTTTCAAGAACTTAGTGATGCAATGCTGGGATACAGGCAGAAATGCTAGACAACGCGCGAGTGGATCTGTATGCTTGAGGAGTGTCATTAGTGGATCATCTTCTTCTTCGTTTTCTTCTCTGTTCCTTTTTGAAGGGAAGTGCGTCCCAACTCGTTATGCATCTCAAAGGTCGGTATGCCCGACTTCAACATGTATGTGTTTAACTGATTCAGTACCAAACAAAAAGTAAGTTTGGACCACACATGGTACACAATCAAATAAACAAGCATTCTATCATTCTAATGTAAATGTCCCTTCGCTGGACTAAAAACTGCGGAAATTACCACGAAATAAAACAAATAACAGTCACCCTAGTATGGCGATATATCATCCTTCTGTCCAAATTGTAGGTCACATTGGGCGATATATTATCCTTCGGCATTGTATCAGCTAATGTTGGCTTCTTGTAGGTATTTGAAGAGCGGATCATAATAGTGGAATATTTTAGATTGAAGGCCACCAATAGTGGGCTAGTTAGACTCAATCAATCAATCAATCAATCAATCAATCAATCAATCAATCAATCAGGTGCCGTCTCCGCAATGAAGGTTGGCTGCAATGGATCTCCAACACTGTCTGTCTCTCGCCTTGACTGTACATTCTGTCAGGCTGATGTTCGTCCATCTCTTGATGTTATCCTTTCACTTGCATCGTTGTCTACCTCTTGCTCGCTTGCCCTCAACCTTGCCTTCCAGTATGGTGTTTTTTAAGAGTATCATGTCTTTTAAAGTGGCCAAAATATTTCACTTGTCTCCTCTTTATTTCTTTCATCAACTCTCTCTTCATTCCCATTTTTTCTAGGACCTCTGCATTTGATTGTTTTTGTTTCCATGAAATACGACCTATTCGTCTGTATATCCACATCTCCAGGGCTTCTATGCGACTTTCTAGTTGCTTGTTCAATGTCCAGGCTTCGGAGCCATACAGTAGCGTTGAATATTTATTGTTGGTTATTATATTCTCATTTTTATTGCGTTATTAATCTCTTTAGATGTTAATACTGTTTTCATGCCGTTGAAAGCATTTTTGGCCATTCCTATTCTCTTGTTGATTTCTATTTCACTTCTGCCATCATCTGTTATTATATGTCCGAGATAAGAGAAACTTGTTACTTGTTCTAGTATCTGCCCGTTTACTGTGATGTTCATTGATGACCTTTCCTTTTCATAGCTAATTATCATAGTTGTGTTTTTTTTTTTTGGTATGTTAATATCTAAGCCCCATTCTGCAATGTGCCTGTTTGCTTCTTTCACTAGGTCTTGCAACTCTTGCTCACTTTCTGCTAGTAACACGGTATCGTCAGCATATCTAAGATTGTTTATGATTCTTCCACTGATGTTGAGGCCAGGCATTTCAATTTGTTTAAAAATTATTTGTGTGTATAAGTTGAAGAGGCTTGGGGACAGTACACATCCCTGCCGTACTCCTCTTGTTATCTCTAAAGGCGACGATTAGTTATTACCGCATCTAATAGACGCCACTTGTTCCCAGTACAAGTTACTAATAAG
>OY992887.1:101090827-101193327 GCA_963921405.1 Cepaea hortensis | reverse complement strand
AACCTTCCCGGGGGGCGAGTGTCTAGCCACCACAGGTAGGCGAGCGTCTAGAAGCAACAGGTAGGCGTCTAGCCATCACAGTTAGGCGTCTAGCCACCACAGGTAGGCGTCTAGCCACCACAGGTAGGCATCTAGCCACCACAGGTAGGCTAGTGTCTAGCCACCACAGGTAGGCGAGCGCGTAGCCACCACAGGTAGGCGAGCGCGTAGCCACCACAGGTAGGCGAGCGCGTAGCCACCAAACTACCAAGTCTCTCAGAAACTTAGAGGCCGTTCCTCTACTGGAGGATATTGTATTTAAATTGATTTCATGGGAAGCTAAGATCCTATTCATAGCCAACTCTATGCAATAAAGAAAATTCCAGTCAACGTGATCTCCAAAAGAAACATCCGAACCCGACGAATACAAAATAGAATGTATAACCAGTCCTGTTTAAGATTAACTCGTAAGAAAGGAAAGAAAAGGATTAGTTACACATCATTTACAGGACATCGCAGCGAACCTCATAAGTTTCTGGATGGTTGTGATTTCTTGGCAAATATTACGTTCAATAGTTTGGCACGGCTTGCTGAATGACCGGTACATATACCAGTGTATGAGAACCAACGCAAGGCTGTCGGTTGCCAAAGAATGTTGTGTTTTGCCGCAGCTTTGTTTCGAACACGGTATGCGGGATTGCGAATTGCGTCCGTATCCCCAAAGCCACAGAGCGAAAACCGGAGCTGGATTATAACCGACGCCGACGAGGCAGGTTAAACGAGGCCGAATTATTTTGTTCGTTTCCCCCCGTTAATATTGAACAGAACTGGAGCAAAGAAAGTAACGCTGTAACATCATCCTTCATGTCCTAAGAGACGTCTAAGGAGGTTTTCCACTCGTGTGTTACCGGGGACCTGAAATGAAGCAAGGAATAGTAACACCCTGTCGCCTGTCATACATACCGTAAGTGGCGAGGAAGGAAGGTTGGGCATGGGACTTGCTTCTCTATTCCGTACGAAACGTATAAGTGATTGGCTGATCCAGCTAAGCGTTAAGAAGCCTAAACGTACGGTTCGAAGTATGTTGGCTGAGGTATTGTGCCTCAATGGGGGATATAGAGTTAAAGAGAAGATAAGACAGAAATAATTAGCAGCAACAAACTGACAAGAAGTTTGCAATGAAGAGTGTGTCGCCTTGCATTATAAACCACACAACATCGATATTATCAATACAACACATCACGCAGTCGCGCAGTAACTCAATAGCTCGGAAAATTCAGGCATGACTTGAAAAACAAAATTCCTAACTAAATCTTCTCAGCTATTACTAACCTATCAGGATAAGATTTTCTGATGCAGGAATATAAATATTTGCGTGCGTAATTTGGTCAGTGCCAATAGCTACTTGCTTGTTCAAATGTCGGTATTGATATAAAAATAAATATATTGTTTCTTTATTAATTTTCTATTGTTAATATTTTTTAAACGTTTCAAATATCGACCTCGTGATGTTTATGGGGCGTCACGGTGTGGTGGGGTGTGGGCGAAATCTGCGTGAACTTTTACATTTATTTAATTTGTCACGCTTGCCAAATTGTAATATCTACAAAATGGAAATAATCATTATAAATTCTACGCACGTCGATGCAAGAACAATTTAAATTGTTTGAATTGTTGCGTTTCTCGAAAATATTATCGGCAACATGTTTTCCCGTTTCCCCCCTTGTTCCAGAAAATATATCCAGTATTTACATAGATTAACAACGCTTTAAAAAAGGAGAATTGCCAAATGTTATGTATATTCAACACTACTTTATGGCGCGGAAGTATCAATAATGAAAACCAAAAAAAAAAAAAAAAAAAAAAAAAAAACCTATTAAAATTAGAATAGAGGCCCTGGATATGTGGATATTCAGAAGAATATGTCGCATTTCATGGACACGCAATCAAATACAGAGGTTCTAGAAAAACTGGGAATAGGAATAACGTTGATGAATGCAATAGATAAGAGGCAGGAGAAATATTTCGGCTACATTAAAAGACATAACACTCTTATAAAAACCATACTGGAGGGAAAGGTTGAAGGCAAGCGAGCAAGAGGTAGACAGCGATACAAATTCAAAGACAATATCAAGAGATGACCGAACAACAGTCTGTACAATCAAGACAAGAGACAGGCAGTGTTGGAGAACCTTTGCACTCAGCCTTCACCGTGGAGGCGGCACCTGACTGATTGATTAATGTACAGAAAACAGCGGGCGCGCTGGTTTAAAGGTCAAAACGTTACACGGACAATATCATTAAGCGCGCTGCGCGAGATCTCGACGTCCGATATGTGAGGAAACCACTGGGCACCTATTCCTCCGTTCACTCAGGCCTACAGACCGAGTTATCAGATGTTATCAGACAGACAGTGGGATCCAAACCTTGTGTCCCATACTTTGAAAGGCAGAAGATCAAACGGTTCTGCCATCTTTGTTAGAATGCAACACAGTGAACTAACTACCAGCACTCGCGCTACATCAAATTGATTGATTGACTGATTGATTGATTTAGGAATCAGAAATAGAATATGCTACGAAAGCAAAAGGACGTCCGTGAAAAAAAATGGATGGACGACAAAACAGACATTCAACAATCATACGGAATGACACTATCTAGTGTCACCCATCGGGCTCCCCTCGACGTTTGATGGCAAAAGCGGAAGATGATTATGATGATGATGATGATGATGATGATGATGATGATGACTGAGACCTAAATAAATGTGATGGTACTAACACTTCATATACCCTAGTAGGTCCCTGGTACAGGAATTGTGTTTTTTCTATAAGTCATGTAATTGTCAGCTCAACATCCTAACCATTACACTAACGCGTCCGCTTTATCAACAGAAATATACATTTCAGTAAACTTTTAACCTCGCGCAGGCGTAGTTGATAAGGAACTGCCTGGTTATGAGCACGGTCAGACACGGATACAACGCTTGGACTCGTCACCTGCGAAAGTGAACGAACGAACGAACAAACAAAATTTATTTTTTTCAAAAGGTTAAGAATTGGGCACGCAGACCCGTCTAACATTCTGCCCTTCTATCACTCTCTTTCATACATTATTTCATCCACACATCATTTGATGCTAACTGAAAACAACAGCAATATAAAAGATATGCATTATAAAAGCATGTGGAAAATGCAAAAATCAATACTACACGAGTCAGTAATATTAGTTAATGATGTGGCATTTGTTATTGTCTATTGGGAATATACTGGTCTACCATAATAAGACTGACTGTTATACTATGGTATTATTATTATTAGTGAGGGAAAGACTGAACACTGATTTGAATGAGTTGAGTCCTGAACCAACAGCATTGGAACCGGGACATTCCCATGCACGCGCCGTCATCATCTTCAACAGCCAGAGAAGAGTCCCAATATTAATGGTGCCAGTAGCAATCTGAATGTGTCCATCTGACCTTTCCTCGGAGTCCTGCGTTTCGGCCAGATCCCGTGATTGCTGCCTGCAGCACCGTTCTCTCAAAGCCGTGATGATCTATCTGTTCTTATGCACTATACAATCAATCAATCAATCAATCAATCAATCAATCAATCGATAAATCAATCAATCATTCAATCAATCAGGAGCCGTCTCCACAATGAAGGTTGGCTGCAATGGATCTCCAACACTGTCTGTCTCTCGCCCTGACTGTACATTATGTCAGGCTGATGTTCGTCCATCTCTTGATGTTATCTTCCCACTTGTATCGTTGTTTACCGCTTGCTCGCTTGCCTTCAACCTTGCCCTTGTATATTTAAAAAAATAAATAAAAGTATCATGTCTTTTAACGTGGCCGAAATAGTTCACTTGCCTCCTCTTTATTTCTTTCATCAACTCTCTCTTCATTCCCAGTTTATCTAGAATCTCTGCATTTGATTGTTTTTGTTTCCATGAAATACGATCTATTCGTCTGTATATCCACATCTCCAGTACCTCTATTCGACTTTCTAGTTGCTTGTTCAAAAGTCCAGGCTTCCGCGCCATACTATAGCGTTGAATAAACGTAGCATTTGACAATTCTAATTTTTAATTCGTTGTTAATCTCTCTAAATGTTAATACTGATTGACAGCATTTTTAGCCATTCCTATTCTCTTTTTGATTTCTATTTCACTTCTGCCATCCTCTGTTATTATATAGTCGTTCATGCTGTACTCTATCAAAAAGCTTTCTTGTAGTCTAGGAAACAAACATATATACTTTTCTGAACTATACAGTTTTCTATACTTTTTCTGCACTATAAACACAATCCCAAAACCGATCTCTTTTGCCTTATCATGCACCTATACGCCACCCAGGGGCGCAGACGCAGCCAACAGGCCACCTATGCCTTCGTCAATTCAGACCTACATAATGTGATGGCGCTATGACATCCCAGACAGTTAGCAGGACGCTACTCTGGGGCAATGTATTATAAACTAATATTTTAAACTGTAAACCCATGCAGGCTGCTCTTCTCAGGGTGAATCAAATCCCCAGTGACATTCCAGGAAATTAAAGTAACAAGTTCTAAGTAAACAAAATTACTCGGTTAATATTCCATTAATATTCAAGCTATAAATACAATGGAGACATGAAGACTCATTTATAATTCATAGCCTTGTGAGAAACATGGAGGAAGATATTTTTTCTGTCTGCCAGTCTGCCTTCCTTTTGCCTACATGTTTACCTTGCTACCCATATATATACCTTCTCACAAACATAAGCCCAATCTGTCTGTCTGTCTGTCTGTCTGCCTGCCTGCCTGTCTGTCTGTCTGTCTGTCTGTCTGTCTGTCTGTCTGTCTGTCTGTCTGTCTGTCTGTCTGTCTGCCTGCCTGTCTGTCTGTCTGTCTGTCTGTCTGTCTGTCTGCCTGCCTGTCTGTCTGTCTGTCTGTCTGTCCGTCCGTTTCACTCTGTCTGTCTATTTGTCTGTCTCTGTTTGTCTCTCTGTCTGTCGGTCTGTCGGTCGATCGGTCGATCATTCCGTCTGTCTGTAGCCTGCCTGACTACAAACTACCTATCTGTCTACTTACCTGTCAGTCTGTCGGTAGGTCGATCGTCTGTCTGTCTATTTGTCTTCGGTCTGTCTATGTGTCTGTCTGTATGCTGTCTGTGACTTTGTGGTCAGTATATGGTTCTGTTCGACAGTCTGCCGGTCTGTTGACTTGTGTGTCTGTGGGACTGCATGTCTGTCGGTTTGTCAGTCAGTCGGTCGGTCGGTCAGTCTGTCTGTTTGTCTATCTATCGTTCTGTCTGTCTATTCGATTATCCAGCTCTTTAATTGCCTGTCTATCTATGTAGAATGTAAATGAACACATTAAGAAGAAATTAAAAGCAACAGAGATGTGGTTCCTGAGACGAATGTTGCGAATTCCTTGGACTGCCAGAGTAACTAACGACGACTGCCTGAAACAGGCTAATGAAACTAGAACATTATATACAACAATAAGACAGAGACAAACATCTTTCTTCGGTCATGTGATGAGAAGAGAGGCATTGGAGAACATCGTAACAACTGGAAAGATCGAGGGGAAGAGAGGCAGAGGTAGACCAAGAGAAGTGATGCTGGATGGATTGAGACGGTGGCACGGAGGAATATGAGCAGCAGAGTTGATCCAGAAAACCAAAGACCGAGATCTGTGGAGAGCCATGAACGCCTACGCCAGCCGGCACGGCACTTGATGATGATGATATATGTAGCCAAATAAATGTCTATCTATATAGCTAAATAAATGTCTATTTATCATTCTTCCTGTCTGATTGTCTGTCTACCTGCCCGTCTGTTTGCCGGCCTGTCTGTCTGTCTGTCTGTCTGTCTGATTGTCTGTCTACCTGCCCGTCTGTTTGCCGGCGTGCATACATCCCTTCCGTCTATCTATATATTCATGCCTATGAATGTAACTAACGCCGTGTCTACATTCCATGACTTCCCAAATCAATTATATTGTCCACAACTTTAAAATACATTTATCTCTTATTGATTATTCTATTTCTGACGTGCCCTGAAGCTCTGTATAACGAAGACAATATTTATCTCCGGGAATGAATACAGCTCGTGAACCATTACACACTATCTTGACATGATTATTCAAGCAATATTTTGACAATAGAGTCTCTGTGACGAAGTGTTTACGCAGCCTATCTCGCTCTCCGAATGATGTGGGTTCGATTCTGGGCTACGTCATTCGCTTCACTTGTGCAATATTCTCAGAGACCCCTAAGGGTCCTCGCCAGCAGTTTGGCCTGCTTGTTATTATAGGCAAGTTTACGTTCAGTAGTTTGCCATTGCTTTCTGAACGACTAGCACTGGTGCTAGATTTGTACGGAAACTAAACGCTAGATAGTTTTCTTCCAAAATCGCCTGCAGCTGTATTTCGAACGCGGTATGTGGGATTACGAATGCCATTCGTAACACTTTCACCACAGTGCCGTGGATGTCAGGCACGTTAACAATACCTCGGCTGTTGGGAATGGTCAAGAGTAGGTCAAGTAGACTGCTGCCCTGTCCAGATGCCACAACTGAACAAACAAGGAATTTAAGCGCATGTTCTTTACAGGACGTCTCACACTATCTCAGCATTTATTGGGTAATTGTAATATTCTAGGCAACTTTACTTTTAGTAGTTTTCTAATGTGTTCTGTACTTCTGACGCTCATAGGGGAACTTTTTAGAAAGGTATTCAGACATTGGGGGAAGATACATCAATAACATTAGATATGCAGATGATACAGTCTTGATTGCAGACAATGAACAGGACCTGCAAAATTTAGTAGATGCGGTTGTTGCACACAGTGAACAACTAGGGTTAGAACTGAATATTAAGAAGACACAGATTATGGTCGTCACTGGGAAGAAGAAAATACCACAATGTGATATACGAGTAGATGGGCATATTCTTAAACAAGTGAATCGATACTGTTATCTCGGCACAGTCATAACATCTGATGGGAGATGCCTTGAAGAGATTAGAACAAGAATTGCCATTGCGAAGGTAGCCTTTTGCAAGGTGAAAAACATACTGACCATTAAAAAGATATCAATTGAAACGAGAAAAAAGAGTGTTGAGGTGCTACATAGAACCTGTGCTTTTGTATGGATGTGAAGCGTGGACAATAAGCAGTCAAGCTAAAAAATGTGGTTTCTGAGGAAAATGCAAAGAATACCATGGAAGGACAGAAAAACCAATGAGCACGTCCTTCAAGAAACAAATGAAGATCGTAAACTGATTAGAGTCATTAGACGTAGACAGTCACAATTTTTTGGGCATGTTATGAGAAGAAATGAATTGGAGAACTTGGTGAAACTTGAAGGAAACAGACCAAGGGGAAGACCGAGAAGTAAATACCTGGATGGCTTGGCCACGTGGCATGGTCGAGACAGGAACACGGAGCTGATCCACGACTCTGGTGATCGAGTGAGATGACAGAACATGACCGCCCACGCTTACCGGCATGGCACGTGATGGATGGATGGATTCAGACAGATAGGCATAGAAAGACAAAAACAGACAGTAGACAGATACGTAAACCTACCTATTAAGCAGACATAGAGCCACATAAACAAACTTAATGATTAAGCAGACATAAAGACCACACCCATAAATAAACTGACCCATTAAGCAGAAATAAAGTCACATACAAAAACAAACTGACCGATTAAGCAGACATAAAGACATCTCCCATCTTTCTAGCCACGATACATATTTGCAGATTTCACGACCCCAAACTCTAAGAGGATGTTAGAATAGGAAAAGTCAACACCATAAGGGAACTCACCAGGCTAGAGAATAAGCACCGACAAGTCTGATCGAAGAGAAACAGACGTGTCCTGCTCACGCGCGGGAAGAGGCAGGATTAACTGATTTTCTAGGATCGCAGAGTCCCATCGACCGTGGGGATGTGAAGATTCGAAAATGCCTGTTCTTCGACACCAGATCGTTTGATGTTCGTGGCATGGCGAAGTGTGGGAGAATGCTTACACATCTGGGGTAGGAGGTGGTGATGTGTGGGGACTGCTTACACATCTGTGGTAGGAAGCAATGATATGTGGGGAATGCTTACACATCTTGGATAGGGGGTGGCAATGTGTGGGGACTGCTTACAAATATGTGGTAGGAAGCAATGATATGTGGGGAATGCTTACACATCTTGGATAGTGGGTGGCGATGTGTGGAGACTGCTTACACATCTGTGGTAGGAAGCAATGATATGTGGGGAATGCTTACACGTCTGGGGTAGGGTGGTGATGTGTGGGGAATGCTTACATATCTGAGGTAGGAAGTGGCGTTGTGTAGGGAATGCTTACACATCTGAGGTAGGGTGGTGATGTGTGGGGAATTCTTACATATCTGGGGTAGGGCGTGGCGATGTGTGGGGACTGCTTGCATATTTGATGTGGGAGGTAACGATGTGTGGGGATTGTTGACATATTTGGGATAGAACGTCGCGTTGTGTGGGGACTGCTTACATATCTGAGATAGAACGTGGCGATGTGTGGGGACTGCTTACACATCTGGGGTAGGAGGTAACAATGTGTGGGGACTGCTTACATATCTGGGGTAGGAGGAGGTGATGTGTGAGGGACTGCTTGCACATGTAAGGTAAGCGGTGGCGAAGTGGTTACACCGCCTTCCCTGTGTTCAGAGGGTGTGAGTTTGTATCCGGAATCCCTCAGTCGGTTCACAAGTGCAGTTCTCTCGGAGGCTCCTGGGGGTTGTCGCTGGAGCTACAGAGTTCATGTTCTGTTCGACGAGTTCGGCAGGTCGCTCTTCCGAAAGAGACCGAGCCATATGAGAATGACACCCTGTGCAATAAAGTCCATCCTCTCTATATATATATATATATATATATATATATATATATATATATATATATATATATATATATATATATGTGTGTGTGTGTGTTATTTTCTTTTTAATATCGCTTGGCCTCCTTTGTTTCAAGGTTATCTTTGTTTATCGTTTCACAGTTTCAACCATTTTGTGGCATTTATTGTCAGATTATAATATTTACAAGCTGCTGTGACTGCCTCCACCTCCATTCTCAGACTTAATGTCTTGGTATCATATGATATCGCCCGATCCCATTGTATATCTGATTGCTTTCCTTTGGATCTATTCCAAACCAGATTTTCCAGGTGACTTAAAGTTTGCAGGCTGTCTCTTTTTATGACATAACGAAAATCCTTCATTGCCTACGAATGATTTCTCTAATAAACTTACACATTTCATTATAAATATGTCTCCAACGGAGGCTTCATTTGGTTTTCTCTCCGTTCTTAATTTATTTTTTGTTTGCGGGGTCGGCAAAAAAAAAAGGGGGGGGGGGGGGGGTGTGGGAAGGGTTCTCCCTCAGAGGTCATATCACAGCTCCTCTCAGGTCTGCACGTTGGTTGAAGAGTACCTGGGTGTAAGCCCATTCTCCAAGACACAATAACAGATATAGACACAAGTCTTACCATATCACTAAAAAAGTCGCTTAAAAGTCGACAGGGTCGACTTCATTGCACCGGGTTTTATCCCATATGGCTCGGTCTCTTTCCGCATCGCGGAAAGCGTCGCACAAAGCACGAACTCCGTAGCTTTTAGCGACGACCCACAGGAGTCTCCGAAACATTTAACTCGTAAACCGAAGGGCGCGGCCCGGAATCGAACCCACAACCTTCGGAGCACGAGTCAAACGGCTTGACCACTTCGCCACGGAGACTCCCAATATTGAGACTCTCACATCACCATATCACGTTCTTCATGTGGAAGACGTACGCCCCATTCCAATAAACATACACGTGTCCCGACGCAGCGGCTTGTTACAGATCTGTGACATGATATAGAACCATCACATTGTGTAGGTCTGTGACGTGATAGAACCATCACATTGTGTAGGTCTGTGATGTGATAGAACCATCACATTGTGTAGGTCTGTGATGTGATAGAACCATCACATTGTGTAGGTCTGTGATGTGATAGAACCATCACATTATGTAGGTCTGTGACATGATAGAACCATCACATTATGTAGGTCTGTGACATGATAGAACCATCACATTGTGTAGGTCTGTGACATGATAGAACCATCACATTGTGTAGGTCTGTGACATGATAGAACCATCACATTATGTAGGTCTGTGACATGATAGAACCATCACATTGTGTAGGTAATAACATTCCCATGGCCAAGCCTGCCTAAGTGATATTCACTGGCACAGGAACGCAGCATGATGGGGCGACCCTTTGCTTTGAAGTTTGAACCGTGACTATCGACTAACTAATATAAACAGACTGGTTACCCATTCCTCCGTTTATTCAGGCCTACAACATGTGACAGCGCACTCGCATCTCAATTCCATAGCATTAAACTGCTTCTAGACATTGCTATGTAGATTTGTTTGTCCCTATGTGCTTTCTGTGCAGGAGGCTGGACTTGTTGTTTTTGCTGCAGGATTCCTGTTTTTGTTTCGTTCACTCATTTTGAACTCAATGGTAGTAAACACACGTGTTACTACTTACAGTGCAGTGGCCAGATTTGTGCGTGTGGATTAGCTTTCCCTATAATTAGTTCCTTGCCATCAGGAAAATCTACTCCGACTTTTGACGTACTTGTAATTTACGTCCCCAAGTCAAGGACCAGAAGTCAACATTTTAGTCCAACTGACCGGTGTATGGGGTTCTTGCCACCTTGCCATCTGCATACCGGATGTTTAAGAAAGCGATCGGATCCATTCGGCCGTGCTGATCCCCACATGACTGCTTGGTTCACGTTAATCTGTCACACCTTTCCGCAGTCATGATTTCTCTTAGTGACCTACCAGGGCATATAACAAGGTGTATTTTTAATGACTGTGCAGTGTTTGAAAATATTGCCGGTCCAAGTTTTGTATTTACCTATTATGTTGCATGATCTTTACAGAGCGTGAGTACCTGAACCCGCAATATTTTCAGACACTGCACAGTCATTAAAAATACACCTTATGCATTGCAGCTAGGACAGAACAACGAACGATTTTTATTTTCTACGGGCTTAGAATTAGGCACTCAGGCCCGCCTGATATTCTGCCATTCTTATCTCTTTGCTCTCATAAATTACTTTATTCATACATCATTTATGAAGCCAATCTAAAACAACGACAACGACAGAAACAATATGCATTAAAACACAATGGAAAACGTGGAACAACAATAATAACTGAGCTATGAAAAGTACACAAGACATCGTGATAGGCATCATAACAAGGCTGACAACAGATCAATAACTATTTTAATAACTGGGTTGTTGTTTCTAATTTCGTACATACAGTAGACATGAAAACAGGTCATTAAACACAGAACGAGGAAGAGATAAATGCTGTGTATTCGACAAATAGGTGGTTCGTATGTTCAAGGCGGGATCTTGTAAGTTTGCTGACGTAATGTGCAAATTGGTAAGTTTTTCCGATGACTGCTTTGACCTAATAATAACTTTGTACTGTTATGAAGCGACATATATGTATACATCAAAAGAACGTATTTGTTACGTCTTTGTATTGATTATGAAGAGTGTGCATTACAATTGTGAATATGGGAAACATAAATTGTGCAGTAGCTAAAATACAGAGCAAGAACTGTCTATGGAAAATGCTTAAATAGAACTCCATTCATCGGAAAAAAGCAATGTTAAAGGAAAGAAGAATAAAAGCTACAAAGAATTGCATGACTGAAGCAATGTTTCAGTAGATGGATGAAACAAATCAAAGTAAAAACTAACGAAGAGGAATACGTTATTTTAAAAAAGTGGATACATAAGTGGAACAGAACAAAAGGACTAGGAAGATGAGGAAGAACCCGAAAAAGAAGTAGTAGTATTAGTAATTTTTGCAGCAGAAACATCAACAGCTGTAACAGTAGAAGAAGAAGAAGAAGAAGAAGAAGAAGAAGAAGAAGAAGAAGAAGAAGAAGAAGAAGAAGAAGAAGAAGAAGAAGAATAAACAACAACAACAACAACAAATACAACAATGGCCAGCAGACAGACTCCAACAATTCGCCAGAAATAGAAAGCTCTAAACTGAAAACCTCCACAGAAATTATTTGTTCATGCGGGAGAAGGGAAACCGTGATTACGTGGAAAATCGATGGAAGCTCAGTTGGGTCATTGTCGTTCGAAATACTTAACAGCAAGTTTTCCATCCACGCTTACAGCATCGAGTGTATGTATACATGAGAGGCACACACACAGCCAGACACACACACACGCACACACGCACACACACACACACGCACACACACACAAATACACACACACACACACACACACACGCAGTCACACACTCACACGCCTGCACAGATACACATACAGCCACAACGCACATTGACACTCAAGAACATTTAAACTTACACAAACATACTCTCATTCTGCTACTGACACAGTAGCATTTTGCAAGATAGAAGACATTCTGACCAGCGGAGCTCACCGTGGCCGAATGGATACAGTTCTTAAACTTCCGGTTTGTTGATGCAAATTTGACTAACTTGTTGACCTCTCGACCTTGACTTGGGGTGAGTAAACTACAAGTACCTCTGAAGTCGGAGTGGTTTCATCTGATGGCGAGGGACACTAGTAATAGGGAAAGCTAATGCAGATATCAGTTCAGCGCACCCGCCACCAGTAGAAAAATCAAGGGGTGTGTAGTTGGTCATACGTCGAAGTACACTTCTTCCTGCACAGAGGCGCTATTGCCATTTGGAGGTGACATGTTCGAATCCCGGTCGGTAACTATAGCTTTGAATTTTGATTTTGTCAAGTGCCTCTTTTAATCCCGACTTCTTGCGCCAACTTCTATCAGCGCCAAACAAAACATGTGTGTTTATTTATGAACTATCCCCAGTAGAAGCACGTGTATGGACGAAGCTTGAGTTCAAAGAGTATGGAAAAATAAACAAATTAAAACAAATGCTTATCAAACCTCAGTCAAAACTGTATTCACTGTTAATGTCTTCCGATATATTAGCAATAATTCTGTTCACTACATAGTTATTCTGTTCACTGCATATTTCTTCTGTTCAATATATATTTCTTATATTCACTGCATATTTCTTATATTCACTGCACATTTCTTATATTCACTGCATATTTCTTCTGTTCACTACATATTTCTTATATTCACTGCATATTTCTTATATTCACTGCACATTTCTTATATTCATTGCATATTTCTTCTGTTCACTACATAATTCTTATATTCACTGCATATTTCTTATATTCACTGCATATTTCTTCTGCTCACAACATATTTCTTCTGCCTAGTTTCTTCTCAAGATGATTGCTCAGTTTATGGACTTTCTTATGCTCGATTCTCCTTTAATGGGATAATTGATCTAGATGGCCGAGATTGAAGATGCTATTCCCAAAGTTTATCAGGCTATTTCTGGGCCCAGATCGCTGAACATAAGGAATAATAATAAACACACAATAACGGTACGGGAAAATGTAATGAAACATCATCACATACCCTGTCGACTGGCGTGGGCAATCCTGCGTCTCCATATCTTGCGTTAATCAAGAAAATATAATAATGCACGTGCTTTCACCCTTCGGTGCTACAAGACTGTCAAGAATTTTCTCTAGCTTCCTCGTCTCTGTTTCCAAAATCTTTCAATTTGTCACAATATGTGGCAAACAAAACCAATATGTATGAAAACTACCTCTTTTCGGTATTTGTTATACGCTGTCTTTGCGACATCAAAAGGTCCAGATTGCATATTTTGGCTGTCCATGGAATTCAGCTTTCTTCTTTGAAACCGCATGTCTAATTCTCCCGGGTAAATTTTCGTCTGTTTACTAATTGTCCCGGATTCGCAGCCGTATGTTAAAATGGGTTCTATGTAACACGCAAGAATTCTTATTCTAGCTTCCAATGACAAGGACTTATTGCGTAACATGTTCTTAATGTGATAGAATACAGTTGTTGCTTGTCCCATCCTGTTCTTTGTCTCTATAATGTATCTACCATCTGACGTTATACGTGTGCCTAGATATCTGAATGTCTGCAATTGCTTCAAAATAACATCATTTACTTTAACTGTATATTTAGGCACGATCTTTGATATAACTTTGACATCTTACTGTTATTCGAGTTAAGGCCCATTAGTAATGAATACATCAAAATAATCCCAATTAACAACACATAACAGTCACTAACTGTATAACCTAGCATAACGTGACATCTTCGCTGGCTGTTAAAGATGACTGAGCACGTATGAGAATGTCCCGAGCGTTATTATGTCGGTTCTTGACTCAGCTCAACTCATCATAACGTGTCATACATCTTGACTCAGCTCAACTCATCATAACGTGACATCAATCTTGATTCAGCTCAATTCATCTTAACGTGACATCAATCTTAACTCAGCTCAACTCACCATAACGTGACATCAATTTTACTCATTTCAACTCATCATAATGTGACATCAGTCTTGACTCAGCCCAATTCATCATAACGTGACATCAATCTTGACTCAGCTCAACTCACCATAACGTGACATCAATCTTGACTCAGCTCAGCTCATCATAACGTGACATCAATCTTGAATCAGCTCAAATTATCATATCGTGACATAAATCATGACTCAGATCAACTCACCATAACGTGTCATAAATCTTGACTCAGCTCAAATTATCAGAACGTGACATAAATCATGACTCAGCCCAACTCATCATAACGCGACATAAATCCTGACCCAGCTCAACTCATCATAACGTGACATAAATCTTGCTCAGCTCAAATTATCATATTTTGACATAAATCTTGACTCAGCTCAAATTATCATATCGTGACATAAATCTTGACTCAGCTTAACGCATCATAACGTGACATAAATCTTGACTCAGTTCAAATTATCATAACGTGACATAAATCTTGCCCAGCTCAACTCATCATAACGTGACATAAATCTTGACTAAGTTCAACTCATCATAACGTGACATAAATCTTGATTCAGCTCAACTCATCATAACGTGACATAAATCTTGCTAAGCTCAACTCATCATAACGTGACATAAATCTTGCTCAGCTCAACTCACCATAACGTGACATAAATCTTGATTCAGTTCAACTCATCATAACGTGACATACATCTTGATTCAGCTCAACTCATCATAACGTGACATAAATCTTGACTCAGATAAACTCACCATAACGTGTCATAAATCTTGACTCAGTTCAACTCATCATAACGTGACATCAATCTTGATTCAGCTCAACTCATCATAACGTGACATCAATATTGATTCAGCTCAATTCATCATAACGTGACATCAATCTTGATTCAGTTCAACTCATCATAACGTGACATCAATATTGATTCAGTTCAACTCATCATAACGTGACATCAATCTTGACCCAGCTCAACTCATCGTAACGTGACATAGGTCTTGACTCAGCTCAGCTCATCATAACGTGACATCAATCTTGACTCAGCTCAACTCATCATAACGTGACAAATCTTGGAAATGAAGAATTTGAAATGGTATTAGGAATGCTTAAGCCATTAATATACATCCATCCATCCATCCATCCATTCATCCATCCATCCATCCATCATATACCATGCCGGTAAGCGTGGGCGGTCATGTTCTGCCATCTCACTCGATCACCAGAGTCTTGGATCAGCTCCGTGTTTCTGTCTTGACCATGCCACGTGGCCAAGTCATCCAGGTATTTAATTCTCGGTCTTCCCCTTGGTCTCTTCCCTTCGATCTTGCTAGTTGTCACAAAGTTCTCCAATTCATTTTTTTTTCTCATAACATGCCCAATAATTTTTGACTGTCTGCATCTAATGACTCTAATCACTTTAAGATCTTTGTCAGAGTCTTGCATAACACAAGACAAGTAGCTCGTTTTCTGGCAAGTGTGAAGTAATATCAAACTATCAAATCACACGAAGTGAATTTTCCGAAAGTATTATTCACACGCTTTATTGACGCGTTGCATTAATTATCGCACAAACATCGCGCACTGACAATCTATAGCAATCATTTCAACATGAACAAGATCACTACAATACATAATAATACATGCAAGCAATAAACATCTCACTTACAGTTAAACTTATACAAGCATTCGACTCAGTCTCCCACTGTCGTACAGGCTAGCTCTCAAGGCAGATTCAAACTCGACTCGCATTCCCTTGCGACCTGTCCCTTCAACGATCTCAGCCCGTCTGCCAGTTCCTACACGCTTACACGCACACGTCAGCTGGTGTCCCCTGCACGGTTCACGGGGTGAACTCAATTGCTGTGCGTGGCTACCTATCCGGGCGTCGGTAACGACGCCGCGTTCTCTCTGCCGTGTTTTACATTACTCAGGGTTGCGTGTTGTTATGTTGCACCCTCGGATGTGAGACCTTGACACTCTCCACACCCCTTTTTCATGAAAGGATTTCCTTTCATGTACAATATATATCTAGGTGTTATTAAACATGTCAAAGTCGAACATTATACATTAACAATTATAATAAATATATACAGGTGAATAGTCAACAATATGTATACACCACTTATGTTGCACTATGAAGTACAACAGTCAAGTACAATCTATTTAATGGGCATTACCTCGCTGTGACCCAGCTAGTCCGGTAGGTATCGGCTAAACTGGCCCCTACCTCACAACCAAGAACAAAAATACTAAAATAATCAGGTCAAGCCGTGAGCATCTCCCTCTGAGATGACTCCTCCATCAGACCTCTGTTTAGAGTTTCTAATGAAGGTCAACAGTTTTGGCAATATACTGTCCATATCTAAACGATGTTACATTGACATGTTATTTATCAAGCACACATGTTCATGGTTACAATACATATTTACATATCACCAATAATTTAGAATAATTTCCCCTGGTTATTATACAGAAAAATTAGGAACAATAATTTATCGTCGTTTACAAGACATAAATTACAATTGGAAATTTATTTCTTAGTGTCATAATTTGATCCTTATTGACAAATGTGCACAAAAAGTCACGTTTGTAAAGAAGCAATCAAGTTACGATGCTGAGATTACATCCTAAAAAAAAATCGACATATACAATTCCGTATATGGAAATATTTTAAATTACATTTTAATACAACGTCATACATTTATATACTTTTAATAATATGCAAAAACTCGGAAGTATACAGCTGTACTATTACATGTGTTGTGATGTCATTCAAACAAAGCTGGTCCGTTCTTGATGGATCTTCTATAAACGGAGTAGTAGTTGTTACTATCAGCTGTTGGATCATCTCTTCCGTCTTCTGCTCGGATTGTACTGTCGCAGTCATCTTTCGTACCTTGTTAAAACGTCTTGGGCACCTCGGTTTGGATACTTTAGGATTACCTCACGTTTTAGTGGCTTGGTAACTTCTTGGATCCTCTAGTGTTGTCCCGTGACACTTCTCCATAGTGTCTGGTTGTTAAAATATTTATGTATTTACAATAATAATTACATTCTTTCTCATATCTCACAGTTATACAACACATTAGTTTACATAATACTGATTTCATTCTTTCACATATCTCACAATTATATACGCATTCATTCGCATGATAATAATAAGAATTACAATATGTACATAAGTTATATACATTGGGAGATACAATCTTCCCCATCACAATGGTGTACACAGCGTTACTGACACATTGTCACAATTGGCTGTGGTACTGAGCACTATCTACGTTGCAGTTTTATACACCCTCTGCACTGTGCTCTGGTGTCGACTGGGTATTAGGTTCGTTGTATGGACATCTCGACAAAAGGTCTGCAAGACAGTTTTGTGAACCTTTTATGTGGTTAACCTCATAGCTATAGTCCTGCAGAAGAAGGGACCATCTTGCCACCCTGCTGTTACTAGGCGTTCCTCTGGTAACAATTGTCAGCGGAGTATTATCTGTTTCAATAATGAAATGTTTGCCTAACAGAAATCTAGAAAGTTTACGTACCGAAAATACCATGGCAAGAGCCTCGAGTTCCGGTGTACTGTAATTTCGTTCGCTGGTGTTCAGTTTTCGAGAGACGTAGTATACTGGGTACAAGATTTGGTCCTGTTCTTGGAGAAGCACACCTCCAATGGCTACGGAGCTCGCATCACATCTTAATCTAAAAGTAATATTCAAATTTGGCAATTTCAGAATAGGTGATTTAGAAAAATAAGAAAGAATTTTCGTAAATGCTGGCCTTAAACATTCACTGTTTACAATCACATTGGGTTGTTTATTTGTTAGTAGATCAGTGAAACATTTGGTCAATTCAGCAAAATGAGGAATAAACTGTCTATAATAGTTTAACAGACCTAACACACTTCGCAACTGTTTCTTAGTTGTCGGAAGCGACAATTTCAAAATTCTGGACATGATGTTATTGTCAGTTGATATAAAGCCATTTGAGATCTTATAGCCCAAAAATGAAATTTCCTGAAAGGCTATATCCACTTTGGAAGGTTTTACAGTCAGTCCATGATGTCTAATTCTGTCAAATGTCTGCTGTAGTGCTGTTATGTGCTCTGTCATGTCCTTTGTGTGTATGCAAATGTCGTCCATGTACCAAATGATGTTAGCAATGTCTGTCAAAAGAATTCTTGTCATTCTGACGAAGGTAGCTGGTGCATTGACTAATCCGAAAGGTAGTTTACACCATTCGTATGAACCCCAAGGTGTGGCAAATGCAGTCAGATGTATACTATCAGGATGTACAGCTATCTGCCAGTAGCCTTTTGTCATGTCAAGTTTAGTAAAATAACGTGAGTCAGATAGTTCAGTCAAGATGTCTTCACAGTTGCTCATTGGTTCTAAATCCAACTGTGTAATGCTGTTGAGCTTACGATAGTCTACACAGAGTCTAATAGTGTTGTCCTTTTTGCGTACCAAAACTATTGGTGAACAGAAATGAGATTGTGAACGTCGAATAATATGATTTGTTTCTAAATCAATGATTTCTTGATGAAGTTTTTCTTTATAGTGTATAGGGATGGAATATGGTCTACACTTAATAGGAACGTCAGATGTTAAGATGATTTGGTGTTGCACTAAATCTGTCTATCCTGGGCTGTCAGAAAAGATAGTCCTGTAGTCTTGTATCAGTTGTCTGCAACTGTTAGTCTGTGTCTGTGTCAGGTTAGGATTTACCTTAATGTCTTGAAAGTTGGTCGTTGTGTCAAGACCTGGTGTTGGTATCTCTTCAGTGTCGTTGTCGTCCGTCTGGTCCACTATGGAGGTGCTTGCTGCAGTCTCTACTTGTTCGTCTTGCCTGTGGTGATAAGGTTTGAGCATGTTAATATGAAAAATCTTATGTTTGTCCCTAACTGCAATCTCGTAATCTACCGTCGAAATTTGTCGTAGCACTTTGAACGGTCCTTGCCATGAGTCAGTTAGGAGATGTCTATCACTTGGCAAAAGAAGAAGCACGTCCTGTCCTGGCGTCAGTGTAATAGTTCTATTTCCTCTGTTAGCATATTGTCGGTAAATAGCTCCTGATTTTTGGAGAGCTTCTTTGGCTAATATACATGATTTCATAATTCTATCACGCAATGATGTTACATGTTCATATGGTGAAATGGGTATAGACACAGTTGTACTTCCAGTCAACACAGATTCATACAGAGATAATGGGCCGCGTGGTTGTGCACCATATAACATTTCGAATGGTGAGAACCCAGTGCTGGAATGGGGCACTTCCCTATATGCAAACAAAATGGCAGGCAGATAAGTATCCCAATCTTCAGGATGTTCTTGGGTTACCTTAGAGAGCATATGTTTCAAAACGCCATTAATCTTTTCTACCATACCTGTCGAATGTGGGTGATATGGGCTGTTGAAGCATTGTTTAACACCCAACATTTTGGTAAAGGCTTGTGTAGCCGAGGAAATAAATTGGCTACCCCGATCTGAAAGGATGGTATCAGGGAATCCTACCCTCGCAAAAATATGAAAGAACACTTCCATGATGTCGTTGGAAGTTATGTTCTTCATTGGAATCGCTTCTGGCCAACGAGTACATAGATCAATGAGTGTTACAATGTATCTATTACCTTTAGATGTTATATGGTTCAGAGGACCAACTATATCGACCGAGATCTTTTCAAACGGTCTACTAGCCAAATCAGTAACTTGCAATTCAGCTTGTGGGTGTTTACCCTTTTTGACAAGCTTTTGACAGATGTCACACGATCTGCAATACTGTTTGGTATCGTTGCAAAACTTTGGCCAATAAAATTGAGTAAGTAACCTTGCTCTAGTTTTAGCATAAGCCATGTGTCCTGCAAAGGGTATGTCATGAGCTATGTTCAATGCTTGCTTGCGGTTTTCTAACGGTAGCACTGTTTGTTCTATAGTGCTGGAACCTTTTGTGTAAAACCGTGTTAGAATTCCGTTCTTGAGAGCAAAGTACCATTGAGCATTCTTTGCTACTCTTGGCTTTTGGCCTATCAGTTTAAAATACTTTTGCAGAGATCGATCGGCTTTCTGAGATGTTATAAACGTCTCCCTAGTTGTCTCAGGAGATGTTACAACAGGACTTACTCGTTTTAAAGCCTCTGTTTGATCGATTCGATCTTGCATCTGTGCAGTAGATCGAGTTACTGCGTTTACTACATTACAACGATCATTCTCATCACACATTGATGTTACATTCACACAATTACATGTATGTTCTGGCATAGCCAGGTTGGTATTTGTACATTCAATTACAGGTGGTAATACATCATGAATGGTGATTGGTGATGAAGGTGAAGTGGTAGTATCGATATTACAACTGACAGATGATGTATTGATGTCATGTGGTATGTCATTCACTTCAGGAAGGTTTCCAATGATAATATCACAGCAAGGATTGGTTAATGCTGCGCATTTAACCTTTCCTGTAAGGAATGGTGTCGTTATATATGCCCATGCAAGTGGATATTTCTCTATGTTCCCTGAGAATGTCCTGCATGTTACATATTTACCACTATATTGTGTTGGTAAAATATAATCTCTCTTTACACTAATGAGAGTACTTCCGCTATCACGTAAAACTGTGGCAGGTTTACCATTAACATACCCCTGGTGGATGTTCAGTCTACCTTTGGAGTTTACTACAGAATTGGCCTCCTCACTGGTAATAGGTATAGAATGGCCGCATGTTAACACGCCATCCTCATGAAATTGATCACAAATGGTACATTTTTCCTGATGGAATACCTCAATGGAATGTGCTGAGTTTACTGGGTGATCTTGTACACTTTCATCTTCTGACGAAGAAATGTCAAACATGGCTGCATTAGCCTTTTTGGTCATTGACTTGGCTTTACAATCCTTACGCCAGTGACCAAAAGCCTTACAAAGGTAACAGTTTGTAAGTTTTTTGTAGTTCTTCCTCTCTTTCTCTTGCTTAGAAATGTAATTATGCAAGTAAGCAGTGTACCCAGGATGTTGGTCGCACATATCATGCTCATTGTGTGCATAGTTGCAATATTTACACTGATATAATTTCTCTGCAGTTTGCTTATAAGGTCTTTGTTTGCTATTTGACCCTGCCTGATATTTGCCATATGTAGCTGCTGCTACAAAGTCTGTGCTGGTCAGACCACTAGAGAAACAATGCTTATTGGCTGCAAAATAACCAGAGCCACGACTTTCAATCTGTTGAACACTTTCACACTGACATTCCAACAAAAATTTAGAAAAGGGAGCTGGGAGAGATGCAATAATCTTATCTCTCAACATAAGGTCAACCAATTTATCATAACTTCCATTTATTTTAGCTGCTGACAGCCATTTAGAAAAAATATTTTGAATTTCTGAGATGTAATCAGAGAACGTGTGTGTTGGCTTAGGAGACAACTTCCTAAACTGTTCTCTATAACCTGATTCATCTAGCAAAAAATGTGACATAATTTTTGCTTTAATGTAAAGATAATCTTCTTTCAGGTCATTTGGGATAGACTCTATGACTTTAAGAGGTTCCCCAGAAAGACTTCTTACATATACTATCCCCCATTCAGGTTTTGGGATTTTGTAATGATCCATAACAAATTCAAAATTTTGGGTGAATGCTGCTATGCAATCACCTGTGTTGTAACTTTTGATCAGACCTTGGTACTTCTTATGAGGTTGATCTTTGTCTGTTTCTCTATTCACTTTCTCTTTAGAACATTCAGCTTTAAGTTGTTCAATTTTCATTTGTGTTTCTTGCTCTTCTTTCTTACTTTGTGCTAAGATCTCAGCTTGCCTCACTGCCGCTTCTGACTGTGCTTGTTGAAGCTTTAGAGCAGCATCTGATTGTGACTGTTGAAGCTTTAAAGCAGCCTCTGAGTCTGCCTCTTTATTTTTCAGAGCAGCTTCTGCTTGTGCCTGTTGAAGCTTTAAAGCAGCTTCTGCTTCCTTTAGAGCAGCTTCTGATTGTGCCCGTTGAAGCTTTAAAGCAGCTTCTGAGTCTACCTCTTTACTTTTCAGAGCAACTTCTGATTGCTTTAATGCCCTTTCGGCCGCTCTCTCATCCCTTTCACTAATTTGCTCCTGTTTCAACAGATATTCTGCATATTTATTTTCACTCCAGGCTCTCAATTCCTCACCGGACATATTCAATTTTAAACCCATTTCAATGAACTCGTTTAAAGAAGACATGATGAACAATAGATATGATGGAATAAATATAAACAAAATTACTTATGATGTTAGTAAGTTACAAATATTTATAGCACAGTTAATGTCTAAAGCCAGACTAACGAAAGTATAAAGAAAGCTGGAAAAAAATTTTATACTCAAGTAATCCTTGGGTACTGTGCTGTTCAGTGGTGCTCGAAATCACACTGGAACGTCTTTCGGGTTGACGCACAAAAATTTTTTGAAGTTCACCAGACTCAGGTAAAGTTGTCACAAAAACCCTGTACTTTTTAAACTAAACGAAATTAGAACGTTTGTAAATGTATGGTGTGTGTAATGTCACTGAAGTCTGTAAAGGTTTGTATGCTGTCAAGTATTATTGTTAGTCGTTACCACTTTCAACAACTTTCACGCTCACACTACCTCTACTCAATGACATTCAAGGGCACGGCCGCCATTTTGGATTTTAGGTACAAAATTTGTTGAATTTAGTGCTAAGTCTGAAGACGCCTCGGTTGGCTTCAAATAATATCTTCACACTTATAATTTAATTAAATCAACTCTATTAATTCGTTACTTTACCTTAATCTATGACTTGCGCACTTCTATCGGCATGTTCACATTCGCTTCAAACTCGGACAAAAAAATTTATACGTTCGCATTTGATTCAAAACCCGGACGAAAGCCACCACATTCGCACTTGTCAGAGTCTTGCATAACACAAGACAAGTAGCTCGTTTTCTGGCAAGTGTGAAGTAATATCAAACTATCAAATCACACGAAGTGAATATCCGAAAGTATTATTCACACGCTTTATTGACGCGTTGCATTAATTATCGCACAAACATCGCGCACTGACAATCTATAGCAATCATTTCAACATGAACAAGATCACTACAATACATAATAATACATGCAAGCAATAAACATCTCACTTACAGTTAAACTTATACAAACATTCGACTCAGTCTCCCACTGTCGTACAGGCTAGCTCTCAAGGCAGATTCAAACTCGACTCGCATTCCCTTGCGACCTGTCCCTTCAACGATCTCAGCCCGTCTGCCAGTTCCTACACGCTTACACGCACACGTCAGCTGGTGTCCCCTGCACGGTTCACGGGGTGAACTCAATTGCTGTGCGTGGCTACCTATCCGGGCGTCGGTAACGACGCCGCGTTCTCTCTGCCGTGTTTCACATTACTCAGGGTTGCGTGTTGTTATGTTGCACCCTCGGATGTGAGACCTTGACAATCTTCATTTGTTTCTTGAAGGACTTGTTCATTGGTTTTTTTGTCTGTCCATGGTATTCTTTGCATTTTCCCCAGAAACCACATTTCCACAGCCGTTAGATCAGTGGTTCTCAACCTTTTTTGGCCCGTTCCCCCCTTCACCATATTTTCAGAACGTCATTCCCCCCCTTCCTATCAAAAATTTGACCCGTCCCCCCCCCCTTTTCACCATATTTTCAGAACGTCATTCCCCCCTTTCATATTTCCTATCTTCCTATCACCCACCCCTATACAGTATACGTAAAAATGTAAGGTAAATTTAATAGCACATGCTAAAACAAGTCTAGACATCTACATAAAACATGATTTGTGGGTCTACTGACTTTATAAAATGAATTTTAGAAGGATGAGACGTACTTAACTGTAAAGTATGAAGGGAAAAACAATATCAAGTAATCAGTTCTTGTATTAATGTGATCTTGAAATGGTCTTCATTCCCCCCCCCCCCCCCCCCCCCACTGGAAACCCTAAAATTCCCCCCTGGGGGGAAATTCCCCACCGGTTGAGAACCACTGCGTTAGATGTTTTTCAGCTTGTCTACTCATTGTCCACGCTTCACATCCATACAAAGGTACAAGTTCTATGCAGCACTTCAACACTCTTTTTCTCGTTTCAATTGATATCTTTTTATCGGTCAGTATGTTTTTCATCTTGCAAAAGGCTACCTTCGCAATGGCAATTCTGTGTTCTAATCTCTTCAAGGCATCTCCCATTTGATGTTATGACAGTTCCGAGATATCTGTCCCGATTCACTTGTTTAAGAATATTCCCATTTACTTGTATATTATATTGTGGTATTTCCTTCTTCCCAGTGACGACCATAATCTGTGTCTTCTTACAATTCAATTCTATTCATAGTTGTTCACTGTGTTCAACAACCGCATCTTCTAAATGTTGCAGGTCCTGTTCATTGTCTGCAATAAAGACTGTATCATCTGAATATCTATTGTTATTGATGCATCGTTCCCGAATGATGATTCCTTCCATATCTTCTTATATATAAATTAGGATCTCCGTCTGTCTGTCTGTCTGTCTGTCTGTCCGTATGTCTGTATGTCCGTCTGTCCTTTGTGCGCTCGCGAACGGCCCATCCGATTGAGATGAAACTTTCTACACGCCTTTCTTTCATTCCAGAGCTGCCCACTGTCATATTTTGTTAGTGTGAAATCGCCTGCTTACTCAGTATTATTTCATTTTTCATTTTTCATCATAATTTCATATATCTCAGGGACCTAACTCTGTAAAAGTTTTTTCAAGGGGCATAACTTTTCTGTATAACTTATAGTCATATTGTGGCATCGTTTTCAAAGATTTATAAACTCTTTGTGCATAGTTATGTACCGGCATATGAGTTATAATAAATAATGATACAATCTGTAAGGCATTTTCAAAGTTTTCATAAAAATAATGCACAATGCATAACATTGTAACTCATCTTTTTTTGCTTAAGAAGTTACTGTAGTCATGCAGGTGATTAGAAAGAGTTTTCATTAAAAATAATGGATGGTGTGTGGAAGAACGTTCTTTATGAATTTAATGAAGCCGGACAGGGTCAGGCAGACAGATAGACAGACAGACAGACAGATAGACAGTCGGGAACAGGAACTTATATGACTACTTATATAAATTAAATGAGATGCTTCACACCAGGAGCTGTGCGATGCCGGGCCAGGTCAGACAGACAGACAGACAGATAATCGGTAACGGGAACGGGAACTTATATGACTACTTATATGAATTAAATGAGATGCTTCCCACCAGGGACTGGGCGAAGCCGGGCCGTGTCAGCTAGTCTTCTATATTTCTGAAAATACTGTCACTGTACAAGGTTTTTATAAACTCTCACTCTACTTTGTATGTAGAACAGCTTTTTGTTGGAGAGTATATTTTCCGTCTTGCAAACGGAAAACCTACTCTCCGCCGAACAGCTGTTCTACATATAAAGTGTAGTGAGACTTTACAAATACCCTGTACTTTGATGATGTGAAATTACCTCATATTTCCATATCTCCATGGTGTCAATGTAGGACCCATAAGGAGATTCCTCTATAATATCTCAGGGGTGCCAATGTAGGGCCCATAAGGAGATTCCTCTATAATATCTCAGTGGTTCCAATGTAGGACCCATAAGGAGATTCCTCTATAATATCTCCGTGGTGCCAATGTAGGACCCATAAGGAGACCCCATTATAATATCTCCGAGGTGCCAATGTACGACCCATAAGGAGACCCCTCCATAATATCTCCGTGGTGTCAATGTAGGACCCATAAAGAGATTCCTCCATAATATCTCAGTGGTCCCAATTTAGGGCCCATACAGAGATCTCTCCATATTTGTGGTTCCTTTAAACTGTCATTTACTGCCAATATAGTACATTGCGGTGTATGGCAGAGGGGTCTTTGAGCCTGAGGCATTAAGGCCGCCTGGCTAGTGCAGTCGCCGCGAACTGTGCAGGTTAGGATTTTCTTTTTGCCCCCGCCAGAAAAAAATCCGACACCTTACCGAGGGATCGAACCCTGGCCTCCCGAATGAGAGTCCGGCGTTCTAGCCTCTCGGCTGTCCAAATATGAGATTGTCCAAATACATATATCATTGCGCTGCGTTATTTCATTATTGTTTGTCCATAATTGCAGTCTCTTAATAGAAGTATATCACACCCCAAAGATCGCAGAAATATATTGAGAGCCCATTATAATTCTTTTTCATACTGAAAGAAGCATGCTGAAACAAAATGCAGATCTAATCTGGTGTTGTGATCGACCCTGGGAGTTTAGATTTATTGACTTGCTTACACATGTATTATTAAATATTTTATTAGAAAGCAGAAAGTCAAATGGTTTGGCCATGCAAGTAGGTTACCAGTCAACAGCATACCACAACAAGCAATGATGTACAGACCAGATGGAAACAGAGGAAGAGGCCGACCACGTAAACGTTCGACGAAGGGAATAGCAGAATCTATGGGAATGTCGATATACGAAGCCCATAACCGGGCACTCTCACGAAGTTTATACTTCACCTCGACACCGCAAGGTACAAGAGGAACATGATGAGATGAGATGAGATGAGAGCTTACACATGTTCACTTCTATTGCAATACAGCTTTATGCTCTTATCGTTGGCTGAGCGGCTGGCCGAGTGGCTAGAATGCCGGATTCTCCTTCGGGAGACCTGGGTTCGAATCCTCGGTAAGGTGTGGAGTTTTTTTATTCTTTTTCTGTCGGGGGCAAAAAGAAAATCCTAACCTGCACAGTTCGCGGCGACTGCACTAGCCAGGCGGCCTTTATTCCTCAGGCTCAAAGACCCCCTGCCATACACAGCAAGGTACTATATTGGCAGCCAATGACAGGTTTTTCACAGTGACAGTTTTTATCGTTTTATTTGATATACACAGTGTTTCTGTTTTCTTGAAATTCAAGGAAAGTCCTTTTATTTCAACACTCTGTTACTAAGATGGCAAACTGTTGTTGTAGATCTGTTGCGTGTTTAGCTATCAATACTGTGTTATCTTCTCAACGTAGACTGTTTATGTTATAATTTCTAACTCGTATTTCTGGTTTAGCTTTGTGATATCTCATTATTATTTCGCTAGAGAGAGAGAGAGAGAGAGAGAGAGAGAGAGAGAGAGAGAGAGATATAGAGATAGAGATATAAAGAGATAGAGAGAGAGAAAAAGGGAGAGAGAGAAAGTGAGAAGAGAAAGTGAAATGGAGAGAGATAGAGAGGTAGTTAGAGATGAGTATGATATATATATATATATATATATATATATATATATATATATATATATATATATATATATAGAGAGAGAGAGAGAGAGCGAGAGAGAGAACGAGAGAGAGAGAGAGAGAGAGATCCGGTCAAGACTGCAGATGTATAAATTCAATTTTGAGCCAACGAAAGAAGAACCAGAAGAAGAGGTCTGGTTACAAGACACACACACGATCTTTTTACTTCATCTGCTCTCAAAACCAACCCCCCCCCCCCCCTTTACACACAAACTTATGTACTTACGTGTATCCACTTTCACTAACTAGCAACATATTCTCGTTTCTAACCTCTGTTTCCTCTCAGTCTGTCTCTGCTTCTCTCCATATATTTTTGTCTGTCTGTCTGTCTGTCTGTCTGTATGTCTGTCTGTCTGTCTGTCTGTCTGTCTGTCTGTCTGTCTCTTTTTTTTTCTTTGTCTGTCTGTCTGTTTCAGACGAGGCTGCTTGTCCAATTCTTAAACCTTTAAAAATAACGTTTATTCGTCCGTTCGTTCGTTCGTTCATTCGTTCTGACTGTCTGTCTGTCTCTCTTTCTCTATCTCTTTCTGCTGAAACGCGTTTATTATTAGTCTCCCCACAAACCCACTCATTGTTAGATCTCTTTATATCTACATAGCTTCATCTTTCTATTGAAACGTCTGAATGCTCTAGATTTCTTAAACATCCACATAACCATAATACTCTTTTATAGCAACCTAATACTGTATCATTAATGCTAAAAAAAAAAAAAAACAATATTATTTGAAAAGAATTAACAAAGAAAAGAAAAAATTCCCCCCCCCCCCCCCACTTTTCCAAAAAACAACAATAAACACATAGAACCAAGGAAAGGTAAATAGTTTAAGCGTTTGCAAATAACAAGGGGAGATAATTAGATAAGCTAGGTAGTGATTACACATGTATAAAAATCACTTTGCCGCAGGCAGTGTATGTATATGATGCTAGGTTGTGAGGTTAATGCTATGGAGGAGGCGATTACGAGGCAGCAAATCGCTGGCTAGAGAGACGTGCACGCTGAGTAGAGAGTGATACATTGTATTTTTGACTTTTTTTCTTTTTATAGGGGATTGCTGGGTTTCGATTGGATAAGGAAGGAAGGGAATAGAGTCAGAGATGAAATTATAATGAGTGGTAAAAATAGGATATATGAGAGAGTAAAAATGCATGGCAGAAAGAGAGATAGACAGACGGAAAGACGGGTTCACGAAGGAATAGATAAATGCATAGATACATAGATACATACACAGGCAGACATACAGGTTGGTAGGCAAGAAGATTAACACTGTCTGTCTGTCTGTCTGTCTGTCTGTCTGTCTGTCTGTCTGTCTGTCTGTCTGTCTGTCTGTCTGTCTGTCTGTCTGTGAAAATAAAGTCCGTCTGATCGTTCGTTCGTTCGTTCATTCGTTCGTTCGTTCTATCTATCTGCCCGCCCGCTTGCCTGCCCGTCCGTCCGTCCATCCGTCCGTCGGTCGGTCGGTCGGTCGGTCGGTCGATCGGTCGGTGTGTTATCACGATCCCATTCCTCACAATTTCATTACTGCTGATCCATCATTCACCCTATCCATATGAACATCCCGCACACACCTTCTCTACCTCTACCGAACAGACGACGAGGGTTTCTGCCCTGTCTGAGAGACTGCACCTGTCCCAAGCGTGGTCAACAACCTTCATTAAGAGTGAGTACTAATAATGCTGATTTCCTTACTGACTGCTCTTGCTACCTGCTTGGCTATCGAAATTCTCGTGTCTGACAGTCTCTAGTGAGTTGCGAATTCAGTTCTATTTCAGATACATCAGCATAATGTTAATTTGTAAAGTTGTTGTCTTGTTTTCTGCCTGTGTGTCCGCCTGTTTGTTTGTCTATCTGCACGTTTATGTGTCTGTGTCTATTTATTTAAGTATCTATATTTAAATATATGTGTTCGCCTGCATGCTTTGGAAGCAAGAGAGATATGGTTCCTGAGACGAATGTAACAATACCTTGGACTCACAGAGTAACTATCAATGGTTATCTGGTAGAAGTTTATGAAAGTAGAAAATTATATACATCTGTAAGAAAGAAACATGTGTCATTTGTTGTCATGTCTTTGCTTTATTGACAACACACATGCTTTCGATAGAGTAAGACATGTCAACATGATAGAGATGCTTGCAGATCTACAAATTGATGGGAAAGACATTAGACTTATACAAAACATATATTGGAAACAACAAGCTTCCATAAGGATTTATAATGAAGTAGGTCAATATCAGCCTATTAATAGAGGTGTGACACAGCGATGTGTAAAGTCTCCAGATTTATTTTCCCTGTTTAGTGAAATTATTGTCAGAAATGTACAAGATATGAAAGGAATTATCAGTGGAGGAAGAAATATCAGTAACATTACATATGCAGATGATACAGTATTGATTGCAGACAATGAGCAGGATCTGCAACATTTAGTAGATGCGGCTGTTGCAAATAGTAAACAACTAGGGTTGAAGTAAATTGTAAGAAGACACAGATTATGGTCGTCACTAGGAAGAACGAAATACCACAATGTGATATACAAGCCCCCGGGATGGTTACCCTGGTCAACAAATGCCCGCAGAAGTCGGATGTGTCGGCCTAACGGCGCAAGAACGCAGCTTTGCTGTAAACAGGCACAACGCAATCACATCCGAAAAAAAAAACTCTGGATGAACGCAGAAGAAGAAGAAGAAGAAGAAGAAGATATACAAGCAAATGGGAATATTCTTCAACAAGTGAATCGGTACAATTATCTTGGAACAGTCATAACATCTGATGGGAGATGCCTTGAAGAGATTACAACAAGAATCGTCATGGCAAAGGTAGCCTTTTGCAATATGAAAAACATACTGACCAATAAAAAGATGTCAATTGCTACTAGAAAAAGAGTGTTGAGGTGCTTCATAGAGCCTTTATTTTGTATGGATGTGAAGTTTGGACAATGAGCAGTCAAGTAGAAAAACATCTGATGGCTGTGGAAATGTGGTTTGTGAGGAGAATGCAAAGAATATCGTGGACAGACAGAAAAACCATCGACTAAGTCCTACAAGAAACAAATGAAAACCGCAAACTGATTAGATAAATTAGACGTAGACAGTTAAAATATTTTGGACATGTTATGAGAAGAAATAAATGATAGAACTTGGTGACAACTGGCAAGATTGAGGGGAATAGAACAAGGGGAAGACAGAGAAGTAAATACCTGGATGGCTTGACCACGTGGCATGGTTAAGACAAACACACTGAGCTGATCCACGACTCTGATGATCGAGTAAAATGGTGAATCATGACCGGCCACGCCTACCGGCATGGCATTTGATGGATGGATGGAATGAAAAATGAAGGGTTGGAAACATCGTGGCAACCGGAAGAATCAGTGGGAAAAGAGGCAGAAAAGACGAAGAGAAATGATCCAGGATGGAATGAGATTATGACATAGAGGGATATTATCAATTCTAGGTCAGCATGGCGGAATGGATAAGAGCACTGGCTTTTAAACTTCCGATATGTAGATGCCGAGGTAGCGGGGTAAAACCTTGACATGGGGACGAGAAATACAAGTACCTCAGAAGCCAGAGATGGTCCGCCTAATGGCGAGGGACACTGGTAATAGGGAAAGCTAATCCACACGCAGAATTCAGTCCAGTGCACTAGAAGTAGTAGCCCGTGTATGGACTACACTTGAGTTCAAAGCGAGCGGCGAGTGAGTGCAAATACAAATCAACAGAGTTGATCCAGTACATCATGAACCCAGATCTGTGGATAGACATGGACGCCTATGCCAGTTGGCAGGGTACATGATGGCAATGATATACATATAAATATATATAACATATGGAAGAAGTAAAAGTGAGAGAACATGCTAGACAATAGCCCAAGTGCATGCAATTTTCGCGCCAGGATATTGTGCTATTTGCAGATTCCCGCTCGGTGATGTGAAATGCAAATAGGATTTCCTCTAATTCCCCCAGAGGGTCTGAATTCATACATAGCTGAGCTGGGTGGGTCTGAATAAACCCATACATCCCAGGACAAACTTGCACGGGGTATAGATGTACGGGTAATGATGAACACTCATAGAAGACAAAAGGGGTGAAATGTTGACAATTATTAAATGGGAATTGGTTACTGTGCTGACTTCATTCAAAGCTGATTTGAAGAGATCTGAATAAACTTATACATATATCTTAGGACAGACTAGCAAAAGATATACATTCGCAGATATTGATGAACACCGATAGATGATAAGAGGGAAGAAATGGGATTTAGTAAAATGTTAATAATTATGAAATGGGATTTTGGCAAACGTGCTGGCTTAATTCATAACTGCACTGAGTTGATCTGAACAGATCTATATATCTCAGGAGAGGCTGGCACGGGATATAGTGTAGAGATATTGATGAACACTGATAGAAGACGAAATGGGATTTAGTGAAATGTTAACAATTATGAAATGAGATTTGGTTAACATTATAACTTAATACACAGCTAATGTGATGAGATCTGGGTTGGGGGGGGGGGGGACACCCGGGCAGACTAGCATGGGATATAAATTTGCATGTATAGATGAACACTGACAGAAGACATGAAGCAGACTGTCTGTTTTTCTTCATCTGCCCTCTGCCCATAATTGGGGCACAAGCTTTCAACCAAACCAGGTTAGTCCGTCCAATCTGTTGCTGTCCTTTGCAGTTTCCATCATATTCTCCCAACATTACTCATCTCTGTAATTCTCTACTCCGTGTGTTCTCAGATTCCCCGCTATTTCGTTGAAACTGAATTAAGAACCTTCCGTAGTCAGAATGCAAAAGTATTAACTAAAGAATGGAGTGGAAAATAAAGAATGGAGTGGAACTAAAGAATAGAGTGGAATTAAAGAAAGTAGTAAAAGTGTTAACTAAAGAATGGAGTGGAAAATAAAAAATGGAGAGGAATTATATAATGGAGTGGAACTAAAGAACGGAGTGGAACTGAAGAACGGAGTGGAATTGAAGAATGCAGTGGAACTAATGAACCGAGTGGAACTGAAGAACGGAGTGGACCTGAATAATGGAGTGGAACTAAAGAACGGAGTGGAACTAAAGAATGGAGTGGAACTGAAGAACGGAGAGAAACTGAAGAATTGAGTGGAACTAAAGACGGAGTGAAACTGAAGAATGGAGTGGAACTAAAGTACGGAGTGGAACTAAAGAATGGAATAGAATTAAAGAATGGAGTGGGACTAAAGAATGGAGTGGGACTAAAGAATGGAGTGGGACTAAAGAATGGAGTGGGACTAAAGAATGCAGTGTCTCATTGAGTCAACGATAAAGTCTCACAATCCGGATATACAGGCTTCGAAGTCTAGCACAGACCGGTTTTGGAGCAGATGGCTGTGTTGATTTTCAAAATGGTTTGAAAATCGGCAGTTCTAAAATATAATGGCAAACTTCTTATTGTGGTCGAGGCTCTGTGGGTATTCACTAAATCAGCCCGGTCAGTTGCTCGTCCGCTGTCCACACTAGCGCGGCCCGCAAACCTGCCAGCTTGTACATTTTATTTCACACCCACGTTTCCTGGCACAAATATGAAACCTCAACAGAGGCTCCACTCATTGTTTTTGAGTCACGGAGATATCCCAGTTATTGAGTCACGGAGAAAGCCCAATCACTGAATCTCGGAGAAAGCCCAGTCACCGAGTCTCAGAGAAAGTATACTCATATGAAGAAAGCTCAATCATCGAGTCCCTAAGATAGCATACACATTGCAACACGAAAAAGCATACTCATTGAATCACTAAGAAAGCATGCATATTGAGTAACTTAGAACGCATACTCATTGAATCACGGAGAAAGCCGTGTTTTTGAGTCACCGAGAAAGCATACTCATGGAGTCACTGAAATGGCAACTGTCACATGGCAATATAACCATCCTCAGCAACGAGAGACAAACAATAAATCGCCAATAACACGCCAATAAATGAACACACATTAAAACTAACTCAAAGCTCTATGAAACAAACACATCACGCTACACAAACGGAACAACACACCATAGACATAACGGAACTGCATTCGGAACTACCCGAACACGCCATGAAACCATTCACATAATACAATACTACGCCGTGTAATCGATTTCTTAACAAGGCATTTATTTCATCTCAAGTACAGCAATGAAACTTCTATTCAAAACTATGCAACTTTTTTCCACCCGCTAGAGTGCTTGATGGCAGGGAAAATCAAATCACAGTCAGATCGATACTGTTATCTCTAATTGTAATGTTTTATTGTGTAGCCATTGGCGACCGGAATGTTTTGCGTAAGGTATAGAAAGGAGAGAGCTATGTCGCTGGTAGGTGAAGTGTCGGCCGACTTAGTGATAGACAATCTAATTTGGTATTTCTGCCAGGTTATGATATAAGTTTTATTCACCGATACAGTACCAAACAAAAAGTAAGTTTGGACCAAACATGGTACACAATCAAATTAACAAGTATTATATTGTAAATTTCCGTTCACTGAGCATTGAAATCGCGGAAGATGTCAAGAAACAACAAATAACACGATGACCCTGGTATGACGATATATCATCCTTCTGTTGACATGGAAGTCATATTTGGTGATATATTCTTCTTCAGCACTGAATCAGTTAAGCAGCTGCGGCCTGTGGCTTTAGGGTGGTAAATGCGGTTTCACAATATGTTTCTAAGTCAGCCGCAGGCTTTGCGTCGATTTTCACAATGCTATGAACATCGGCTGTTCAAAAAAGCATTGCTTGTCTTGCTTGCTTGCGTTCGCTGGCTATGAACTCCAACGCAAAGTCCTGTATGTCGGATGAAGACTTCCTGTTGTCCAACATCAGTGTGATGTCATACCAGACCTGAGGTTTGCGTGAGTATCCGTTATCCCATGTCTGGCTTATTGGTGTTCAAACTGGTGGTTTCTCGCCGTGCAGGCAGATACTCTCCGACTTCGGAAGAATCAGCGATCCTACAACGTTAGCCAGGACCTCGAAGGGACCTATTGCCCAGGACGCGCGACTAGGACGTGTCAGTAGGTCTTGGCCATTATATAACCTGACCCTGGTGCCTTGGAAACACCCCTGCGCCCCCAAAAAAGCAATGACAAGCTTATTCTTATAGTCCATGTCGATTGGCGTTGGTGATAAATTTCTATCCACAGCACCCCCCCCCCCACCCCCCCCCCCACCCCCCCCCCCCCCCCGCGTCTCGTATTCTACGTGTCATTTCTGATAATCATTTTCCTCCATGCTATGATATCAAACTGTCTTACAATTTGTTTCTTGTAATCGTATTTTAGTAAAGCTAACAATCTACTTCTCGTTTGTTTGTTTGTTTTTTTTGTTTGTTTTTTGGGTGATTCATTCATTATCAAACTGTCTAGCATTTTCTCTGTTGGTCGCTTCTGCCTCTTCTAATCTCAACGTTCCCGTTGTAACGACGTACTCCTGTTTTCACCTTTTCACGGCATGCCCAAAGAATGTGGACTGTTTACTTCTGATGTGAGTAACCAGGTCTCTTTTTGAGTTAACTTCTTTCACGATATCTTTGTTGCTCTTTCAATTCCGCCCACTGTGATTTTATCATGCATCCATGAACGACATCACAGCAGCTTCCACATAATCCCTCACATGTCTATTAATTGTCCGTGCTTTGCTTCAGTACACCACGACTGGCTCAACATAGTTGTTAAGAATACTTTTCCTCCCCTCGATTGACACAGGTAAATTGGAGGCTTTATTCTTCATTTGAATATATTGCGGTCTAACATAATATGCGAGGCATCTCCAATGAAGGTAGTTTTTCATTGCTTTCCTTCTTTTCAGTGACCATACTGGTCAAAGACCGCTGCCATTGTCTCTATAAAGAGATCCCAGCCTGCGGTATAGACATTTGAGACCATAACCATCAACTATCTGTTTACTACTCCCAGCTCCACTCACCGCCTACTCAATGATGCCACTGTGCTAGCGGAGAGAAGGCAGAACCTTACTTCTCCTTTGATAGGGGTTACGTCTTACCCTGCTACTTACTACATGGGAGTATTTCGTCCAGGGCGCTACAAGACTCAGAAATGTGTGTTTAAAAAAAGCATTGGTTACACAATCTATGTACAAACACATCGGAGCGTCGTGCTGTGTCTATTGTATGACGAACAGGTAGAGACATGTTTTGTCGGTGTCATGTGATATATGTTTGTCATAATCAACACAACACAATTAAAAACACGACTTCAAAGACATTAATAATCCGGATGTGACGTCAGGCGCGATATATACATATCAAACCTATTAACACACGCACACACGCATACACACACATGCCAGATGTTCAAGATGCCAGGGCACACTATTTCATGAACACGTAGAACCAGATCCATGGCATGTTCTTCAGTAGTTTGCGCTGCTTTCTGAACGGCCGACGTCAATACATTGTGAAAGTCAACGCAATGATGTTAGCTCCATGATTTTGTGGCATCAAAATCGTTAAATGTGCTACCAGCTGTCGTTATCGTTCATGTCTCTCCACAGATCTCGGTCGTTGGTGTTCTGGATCGACTCTGCTGATGATAACCCTCCATGCCGCCGGAGAAAAGCCAAAAAGCTAATAAAACATGAATGACTGAAGCAATCTTAAAGCTGATGGCCAGTGGCGTCACTGGGGTTGGTGTCACCCAGTGCGGTAAACTCTTGGTGTCACCCCTCTAGACTTTCACCATGGTCTTCTTCCGAGTGTTCCTGTACCATATATAATCGCATATAGTAATGTTTGTAAAATAAGTCAAAAAGTTAATAAGGACATAAGAAAGAAAACAAATTGAACAATATAACTTCAATACTTCAGGTAAAACATAAATAAAGAACTTCGACAAACTCGGACAAAGATAAATTTTTGTTATTTTGCTATGTCTGCTTTGTCAAATTTGCAATTTTTTTATTTTGGTGTCACCCGGTGCGGCCGGCACCCCCCTAGTGACGCCCCTGCTGATGGCCAAAAGAAAACAGAATAAATAAGTCAACCAAGAATATGATAAGATAAACAAAGAAATAAGAGATAATTGTCTGAAGGTAAAAGAAAGTTGGTTAAACGAGCAGTGCATGAAAATTGAATTAAATTCTATTAAAGATACAAAAATTATGCACAGACAAATCAGTGAGCTCACAGGAAGAAAAATTAGTATAAATACAGGGTGTTTAAAAATTTAAAAAAAAAAAGAGGAAACAAATATTATTCGATGAGGATTCTATAATGAAGAGGTGGGATGAGTATATAAGAAAATTATATGATGGAGAAAGGGAAGAATTAACAGAAGAAAGTAACTTAGAAAAAAAAAAAAGTCGCTGACGCTTTCAAACATATGACGACAGGAAAAACAGCTGCATTTTTAGAAAATGAAGAATATATTGTGCAATAAGTAACTATCATTGAATGTGATAAAGAGAGTGCTGAAGAGCTATATAGAACCTGTGGAATCTTGGAATACAAATTAACAAGTTAGGATGAGCTTGGAAGCAACAGAGATGTGGTTCCTGAGAGGAATGTTGCGAATTCCATGGACTGCCAGAGTAACTAACAACGACTGCCTGAAAGAGGCTAATGAAACTAAAACATTATATACAACAATAAGAAAGAGACAAACAGCTTTCTTTGGTCATGTGATGAGAAGAGGGGCATTGGAGAACATCGTGACAACAGGAATGATCGAGGGAAAGAGAGGCAGAGGCAGATCAAGAGAAATGATGCTGGATGGAATTATGCTGGTGTTAATCCAGAAACCCAGAGACCGAGATCTATGGAGAGTCACGGACACCTACGCCAGCCGGCATGGCACTTGATGATGATATTTCACTGCATCTCGTCAGGTGCATACTGCAGAGGTATATCTCATATGAAGCGAATAAATGAATAATACGTTGGTTGAAGAACTAGATACATAGCCACTGATAACCATTGACTGTATATGTCAAATATACAACTAAACAAAATAATCATAGACAATAGATGACACATATACAAATGAGCAAAATAATAATCGATTATAGATGACACATATACAAATGAAAAAAAAAATCCAAAGACAATAGATGATACACATACAAATGGACAAAATAATCATAGGCAATAGATGACACATATACAAATGAACAAAATAATCATAGGCACGAGGTGACACATATATAATTGAACAAAATCATAATCGGCACTAGATGACACATATACAAATGAACAAAATAATCATAGGCAGTAGATGGCACATATACAAATGAACAAACTAATCATACGCAATGGATGACACATATACAAAAATAAACAAAATAATCATAGGCAATAGATGACACATATAAAAATGAACAACATAATCATAGGAAATAGATGGCACATATGCAAATGAACAACATAATCATAGGAAATAGATGACACATATACAAATGAACAACATAATCATAGGAAATAGATGGCACATATGCAAATGAACAACATAATCATAGGAAATAGATGACACATATACAAATGAACAACATAATCATAGGAAATAGATGACACATATACAAATGAACAACATAATCATAGGAAATAGATGACACATATACAAATGAACAACATAATCATAGGAAATAGATGACACATATACAAATGAACAACATAATCATATGAAATAGATGACACATATACAAATGAACAACATAATCATAGGAAATAGATGACACATATACAAATGAACAACATAATCATAGGAAATAGATGACACATATACAAATGAACAACATAATCATAGGAAATAGATGACACATATACAAATGAACAACATAATCATAGGAAATAGATGACACATATACAAATGAACAACATAATCATAGGAAATAGATGACACATATACAAATGAACAACATAATCATAGGAAATAGATGACACATATACAAATGAACAACATAATCATAGGAAATAGATGACACATATACAAATGAACAACATAAACATATGAAATAGATGACACATATACAAATGAACAACATAATCATAGGAAATAGATGACACATATACAAATGAACAACATAAACATATGAAATAGATGACACATATACAAATGAACAACATAATCATATGAAATAGATGACACATATACAAATGAACAACATAATCATAGGAAATAGATGACACATATACAAATGAACAACATAATCATATGAAATAGACAACACATAAAAAAGTGAACAAAATAATCATAGACAATGCTGTGACTACTACCCTACGCCACAGAAGAGCCATATCCTTAACTCGGCCGGGCGAAAGCTGCATTTCACAAAATGAGAAGTATCTACTGCAATAAGTCACTGTCATTGACTGTCAGAAAGATAGTACTGACATGTTATATAGAACAAACAAATACTTTTATAGATGTTAATAAACATACACCGTAATAGATAAAAACAAACATACTCGTCTATAGATTTATAAAAAAAAACAGATATAGATCAAAACAAATATGCACGTTTATAGATCAAACACAAACATAAAAGTTTATAGGCAAAAACAAACAATAGAGTTATAGCTTTAAACAAACGTAAAGTTTATAAGATAAAGAAACATACAGTTTATAGATATAAACAAGCATAATGTTTATATATAAAAAATACACATTCAAATGTATAGGTATAAACAAACACACACGTTTATATATATATATATATATATATATATATATATATATATATATATATATATATATATATATATATAAACAAAAACACATTTAAAAAAAAAAAAAATTTAACGTACACGATTACGGACAGAAACAAACAAACAAGTTTATAGATAGAAACAAACATACACGCTTATTGGCGTAAATAAACACACGTATATAGATATAGACAAACATACAATAGAACAAAAAGATATACGTTTATGGATAAAACATACGCGTTTATAAATAAAAACATGCACCTTTATGGACAAAAATAAACACAGGTGTTTATAGATGAAAACAAACGCATAAGTTTCTAGATTAAACACAAACACACACATGCGTAGATAAAAACAAACATACTAGTTTATAGTTGAAAACAAACATACACGTTTATAGACATAAACACACATTCAGGTGCATGGTTATAAACAAGCATTAAAATTTATAGATAAAAACAAACATACACCTTTATTGATTAAAACCAAATATTCAAGTTGTTAGGAAGGGGGAAAACAACGACACACATCTTTATAAATACAAAAAATATACACCTTTATAGATTAAAAACAAATATTCAAGTTGATAAAGAATGATAAACAATACATCTTTATAGACAACAACAAACACACACGTGTGTAGACAAAAAACAATCACGCTAAGAGAACGATGACTTCAAGTCACGTTCACGCGAAAACGTCCGATGCCACGTGACTCATTAAATTGTTCAAACACGGGCGACAACTTGATTGACAAGCTTCCTGTCGCCGACAGCTTTACTGTTGGATCAGCCACGCAGTTGGCCTGGCCAAACTTAAGACACAGGAATGCCTGGGAGGAAATCCAGCCTTGACACAGTTTTTGTTGAATCAAATAAAAAGTTAGCTGCATATCCTTTATAGGTTTTCGCAGTCAACACCAGTATTTTTTTGGCTGTTTATAATTTGATTTATTCGGTTGTTTCGGGATTTGAGATTTAAAGATTGAGCACAACACACTAGTAGCAATGCTGATCGTGTTCCAGGTGTTTATAATTTCTTGGCAAGTTTACTGTCGGTAGTTTCTGGTAGTGACTGTTCTAATCTTTTCAAGGCACATCCAATGTTATGATTGTTCCCAGATGATTGTACCGGTTCACTTTTTAAACATATTCAGTGCCAAACAAACATTTGGTTTGAACCAAACAAAAATGGAAGGCTGAAAAAAGGAAGTAGAGGTGTCACAGTTATGACTTAACAATTATTAATATGGTATCATACATGAACTATATACATCAAATTAAAGTGGGTTGCATAAGGATAACTGCTGAATATAAACCCATGGCAGAGAGAAGTCGCTGTAGACGAGTAATCATTCCCATGGCAACTAATCTATTAAGAATATTCTAGCAAACAACGAGCGTACCAACCTGTCAGGCCAACTAGCAACACAGGCTACAGAAACATGCGATTCCTAGCTACACTATTTGATGCATTATTTTCTTAAGCGTTAAACTGTGAATAAAATTAGTGGAACTGCGGTAAAGCTGTGGAAATGTAAACAATATAAAATAACACACAGTAATGCAGATGTTTTTTTTTTCCGCATATCCTTTACAGGACATCGCTGACAACACCAGCATTTTACCGCTATCGTTGATTTCTTCGCAAGATTACGCTCAGTAGTTTGTAATTGTTTCTGAGCGGCCGGTTCACTTATCCCGTAAGTTACCAACGCGGCGAGAACCGCCTCCAATTCTCGCGCGCTGCATTACCCTACGTGGATAGACGAGACCGGCAATGCAGCTTTACAGAACAGAATTAAGAACAATACAAGAAACACGTTTGTTATCCGTTATGTAACATTGGAAAACAATCGCATGCTCATTACATTCAGGACGTTGTAATCAACCCCAAAACCTAAAGGCTATTTGTGATTTGCTAGGCGAGTTTACGTTGAGTAGTTTGCCATTACATTCTGAACTAGAAGTCAAGGTTTAAGTCCAGCTAATAGATGTGTGCCACGAACCCACAAGGATGTCGTCAGAAGAGAAAGTGTAAGCGCGGTAAGCTACTCAGACACGCAGGCCTCCATTGTGCGACTAGCGGCAAGAAAAGAAGATACCCCGCCTCCAAGAAGAGGGGAGCGGGGGAAAGAAAGGAAGGAAGACAAACAGACAGACAGACAGACAGACAGACAGACAGACAGACAGACAGAAAGAAAGAAAGAAAGAAATGAAAGAAGAAAGAGAAAGAAAGGAAGAGAAAGAAAGAAAGAAAGAAAGAAAGAAAGAAAGAAAGAAAGAAAGAAAATCGGTACCGGATAACAAAGAATCTTGAACGAAGTCATCAACAACAAGCAGGTTCAACGATTGGGAAAAACTAAATCTCATTTGCCGTCTGCCCCGAGCAAACTTCAATGTTTTTAATTTCTATCGTAGCTTTGTGAGACCCACTTGATGTGAACGTGCGTGCATGTACTCACATACGCGCGCGCGCGTGTGTGCACCATCTCAGCAGAGCGCACTTCAGCCAGTTTGGGTCGTGTAGACAGAGTGTGCAGCCAGGATCTGTTCTGTCATGCTTGCTTGCTTGCTTGCTTGTGTTCGTTGGCTTGAGCTCCAACGCGAAGTCCTGTATGTCGGATGAAAGCATCCTGTTGTCCAACTTCAGTGTGATGTCATACATGACCTGAGGTTTGCGTGAGTATCCGTTGTCCCATGTCTGGCTTATTGGTGTGCAGACTGGTGGTTCCTCGCCGTACAGGCAGACGCTCTCCGACTTCGGAGGAATCGGCGATCCTTCTGACTTTAGCCAGAACCCCGAAGGGACCTGTTGCCCAGGACGCTCGACGAGAACGCGTCTATAGGTCTTGGCCAGTATATAACCCGGCCCTGGTGCCTTGGAAACACCTCTGCGTCCCTGTTCTGTCATGGTATTTTACAAAATAATGTACGTTCAGTGAGATGCTACTGGTGAGACTGTTAACCCTTCGTTGCGTATTGAAGAAGGAGATTGAACACGTGACGGAATGTCCGGAGTGCAATGATGTTGGTTCATGGTTCTTGACTCAACTCAGCTAAAGATTTAGCAGTAGACGGAAAGGACATTAGACGTATTAAAAACCTGCACTTGGAATAAGTGGCGACAATTATATACGGAAATAGTTACTCCCCAAGCGCCCATAGAGATCAAAAGAGGAGTACGTCGGGAGTGCCTGTTTTCTCCAAAACTTTTCAGCTTCTACATAAATATAATTTTTAAAATGGCTGGAGATCTGACTGGGCTTAACATCAACGGAAGAATAATAAATAATCTTAGATGTGCTGACGATAAGGTGTTACTAGCAGAAGCAAGCGAATGTTACAAACCCTAGTAGAACAAGCAAACAGACATAGTACAGAATGTGGCTTAGATATTATTAATAACATCCAAACATGCGAAAACTATGATATAATTAGCAGTGGAAAGGAGAGACCCTCAATGAACATCACAGTAAACGGAGAGATACTTGAACAATTAATACGTTTCTCCTATCTTGGACATGTAATAACAGATGATGACAGAATCTAAACAGAAATCAAAAGGAGAATAGGAATGGGCAAATATGTTTACGACATCACGAAATCAGTATAACATCTAGAGAGACAAACAACGCATTAAAAATGAGAATTGTCACATGTTATGTGTAAGCAATTAGAAAGCCGAATAGACGCGCAGGAGATGTGGATATACCGAAGAATGTGTCGTATTTTTCGGAAGCAAAAACAATGAAATAAGGAGTTTTAGACACACTGGGAATGAAAAAAGAGTTGATAGAAGAAATGGAAAGAAGCAAGTGAAACATTTCGTTCACGTTAAAAGACAACACTCTTATTAAAAACTGGAGCGTAAAGCTGAAGGAAAACGAGCAAGAGGTAGGCAGCGCTGCAATTGGGACGTTAGTATCAAGAGGTGGATGACCAAGTTTGACAGAATCAACAATCATGGCTAGTGACAGACAGTGTTGGAGATCCACTGCAGCCAACCTTCATTGTGGAGACGGCACCTGATTGATTGAACCTACCATGCGTGTCGTAACCGGCGACTAAGGAATGTTGTCATGAGACTGGCTGTGTCAGCCTATAGGAACCCTTAGCTTTAAAATGCACCAGATCATGAACAAGTCTACACAGGGTTTGTCATGAGTAGAAGAGAAAGAAGAAGAAGAAGAAGAAGAAGAAGAAGAAGAAGAAGAAGAAGAAGAAGAAGAAGAAGAAGAAGAAGAAGAAGAAGAAGAAGAACAACAACAACAACAACAACAACAACAACAACAACAACAACAACAACAAAAACAAAAACAAAAACAAGAAGATGGAGAAATATCAAAAAGAGCGATGGTGGAAAAACACAGAGAGAGAGAGAGAGAGAGAGAGAGAGAGAGAGAGAGAGAGAGAGGAGAGAGAGAGAGAGAGAGAGAGAGAGAGAGAGAGAGAGAGAGAGAGAGAGAGAGAGTCGAAAGATAAAGTGAGATCATAGACAGATCTCGAAAGATAAGGAGAAAACATGGACCGATCTGACAAGAACGATCTGGTTGAAATATGTCCATATCCACCTGACATATAGCCTAAAGATTGTATAATACCCCTGGGTTGAAAGTGCCCACAAACTTAAGAACACAACCTGTACCAATTACGGCACTGATTACACACTCAGTACCGGAGGCGGTACCTGGGATACAAGAGCTCACACTAAATATGCGATAAGACGGGTACCACCTGCGGTTCACCGCATTACATGTGTACTTGGTTTCCTAGGAGACCCGGTCACAAATGTCCCCCACAAACATAACCGATTATTTTGTAACTCTTCATTTGCTTGTTAGCTCGTTAGTTAGTTATCTCTTGGGGGTATCATCCTTGCACTCCGGACAAATTCATTTGTGCGCAGACCCTCGCCCAACATATGTATCAGCGTCCAGAGGCTAATAGCTTTCAAATCTGTGTTGGTTGACGAGGTCCCTCATTCTTCCGATGTGCCTCTTGTCTGGCCTTGCCACTTCTTATTCCCAAGTCTCTCATACTGGACAACGATGTGGATTCATTGGCGTCAAAATCCTCCGCTTTCAACATCTCTTTAAGGGCATTAATAACATCGGCACTGGGTTGGCCATCTGCAGACAGGTTTATTAGCTTGTTTATTTCTCTCAAAGCCCGCATGTCCTGGAACGAAGAGCGTAACTCTACATACAACAAACTTAGGAAGTCATTCAATCCACTGTCTACGTACTGACCCCGCCACCACCTTTCGGATCGTGCTCATTGAATCATTTAGTACACAAATGTTGGTACAATTCTTTGCTTCTAGCCACATGAAAACCAGTGTTAGAAATAACAGAGAAATTTCATAACTCACTGTCTTATCTGCTTATCTTCCGCCTTTCTTTTCTTCTTCTACTAGCTTTCATCACCCACTTGACAACAGACCATCAACCAATTCAAGCCCTTTATAGACTTGTTCATGACTTGTATTTCGCAGCTCAAGCTTTCTACGGGAAGAGATAGCCAATCACTCACCAACCTTCCTTAGCCGGCTATTACGACATACTTGGTAGACTACAGTGTTAATTTTCATCGCTGCCCATATTGGCAGCGGTACCACGCTAGCGATGGTCATTTATAGGAAATATTTTGGGTTGTTTTTATTTTCCTTTTGGTTCGCTCGCTTTTAACACAGACGTAGTCCAAACACGTATTACTACTTCTTGTGCACTGGACTAATTTGTGCATGTCGATTAGCTTTCCCTGTTACGACTTCTAAGGTAATTGCAATTTACGTCCCCAAGTCAAGAACGAGAAGTCAACATTTTAATACAACTGTCTGGTGTAAGGGCTGAACCCGCTACCTCGGCATCAGCACACCGGATGCTTAAGAACGAGCGTTCTTACCCATTCTGCCATGCTGACCTCCTATTTATAGCCAATGATTTGCTTAGTGACTGTTCATTTGTTTATGTGGCCATTTATAGCCAATGATTTACTTAGTGACTGTTCATTTGTTTATGTGGTCATTTATAGCCAATGATTTACTTAGTGACTGTTCATTTGTTTATGTGGCCATTTATAGCCAATGATTTGCTTAGTGACTGTTCATTTGTTTATGTGGTCATTTATAGCCAATGATTTGCTTAGTGACTGTTCATTTGTTTATGTGGCCATTTATAGCCAATGATTTACTTAGTGACTGTTCATTTGTTTATGTGGCCATTTATAGCCAATGATTTACTTAGTGACTGTTCATTTGTTTATGTGGCCATTTATAGCCAATGATTTACTTAGTGACTGTTCATTTGTTTATGTGGCCATTTATAGCCAATGATTTACTTAGTGACTGTTCATTTGTTTATGTGGTGATTTATAGCCAATGATTTACTTAGTGACTGTTCATTTGTTTATGTGGCCATTTATAGCCAATGATTTACTTAGTGACTGTTCATTTGTTTATGTGGCCATTTATAGCCAATGATTTACTTAGTGACTGTTCATTTGTTTATGTGGCCATTTATAGCCAATGATTTACTTAGTGACTGTTCATTTGTTTATGTGGCCATTTATAGCCAATGATTTACTTAGTGACTGTTCATTTGTTTATGTGGCCATTTATAGCCAATGATTTACTTAGTGTCTGTTCATTTGTTTATGTGGCCATTTATAGCCAATGATTTACTTAGTGACTGTTCATTTGGTTATGTGGTCATTTATAGCCAATGATTTACTTAGTGACTGTTCGTTTGTTTATGTGGTCATTTATAGCCAATGATTTACTTAGTGACTGTTCATTTGTTTATGTGGTTATTTATAGCCAATGATTTACTTAGTGACTGTTCGTTTGTTTATGTGGTAATTTATAGCCAATGATTTACTTAGTGACTGTTCATTTGTTTATGTGGTCATTTATAGCCAATGATTATTTTGTTAACTTGTTTCATCTATAGCGTTTGTGTCATCTATACCGTTTGTGTCATCTATAGCGTGTGTGTCATGTATACCGTTTGTGTCATCTATAACGTTTGTGTCATATATAGCGTGTGTGTGTGTCATGTATAGCGTTTGTGTCATCTATAGCGTTTGTGTCATCTATTGCGTGTGTATCGTGTATAGCGGTTGTGTCATCTATTGCGTTTGTGTCATGCATAGCGTTTGTGTCATGTACAACGTGTGTGTCATCTATTACGTGTGTGTCATGTATAGCGTTTGTGTCATTTATACCGTGTGTCATCTATAGCGTGTGTGTCATCTATAGCGTTTGTGTCATCTATAGCGTTTGTGTCATCTATTGTGTGTGTATCGTGTATAGCGGTTGTGTCATCTATTGCGTTTGTGTCATGCATAGCGTTTGTGTCATGTACAACGTGTGTGTCATCTATTACGTGTGTGTCATGTATAGCGTTTGTGTCATTTATACCGTGTGTCATCTATAGCGTGTGTGTCATCTATAGCGTGTGTGTCATCTATAGCGTTTGTGTCATCTATAGTGTTTGATGATCAGAAGCCTTCTGTCGTACTTTCCAATATGTGCACCCCGTTTCTCCTATTCTATATTGGAGTGTAAAAATGCTTCTAGTTTCCGTTATAGTGTACAGTTCTATTAAATAAAGAATATTTTGTGCAATAACTTCTTGTCCTTGAAATTTAGAAAAAGAGATTGTGTATGTTACTTGCAACCGTTTTTAACATATGGTTGTGAATCCTTGACAATCAGTAAATAGGCGAAAACATCCCTGGAAGTCTTGCAGATGTTGTTTTAAAGAATAATGCTGAACATTAATTTGATAGCCACAATTAGTAATGTAGACATTTTGAGGGAAGCTAAGTCTTAAAGACTACTTATCACAAACATAAGAAAGAAGTAGTCATAAATTTTAGCCTCATTATGAGAAGACAAAAAACTGGAACATGTTGTGACAACCGGAAAGATTTGTGGAAAAAAGAGATAGAGGAAGACAGCATGGGAAGATTCTTGACAGTCTTGTGTTATTGCACGGAAGGGAGTCAACACACGAATTGATGCATGCCATCGGAGATCGCAATTTGTGGAGAAGTATGACCGCCCTCAGGGCACTGGATGGATGGATGGATAGATGGATGGATGGATAAATGGATGGATGGATAGATAAATGGATGGATGGATAAATGGATGGATGGATGGATGGATGGATGGATGGATGGATGGATGGATGGATGAATGAATGGATGGACAGTGTACTTTTAACCCAGTTTTGTTCCCGCTTTCAGCCATACCGGCATCTGTCATAAATATTGCCAAATGTCACTAGACTGACACTCAATCATTCACCATCTTGTATGTCAATCTGCGGCAACCAGTCATCTGTAACGGTTATTGTTTGTTCCTCGTCCATCCATCGCCTGCCCACGTCTGGTGCCAAAGAGACAAGAACGTCTGTTCTCCCAGCACAGTTGACCCCTTCATGTCCCTGCCAGCGGCTCAGCCTGAGGTACTAAAGATCTGACATGACAATACAACTGGAACATTCGTGTCATACTCACCCAACATGGATCTGTTGAAGTGTTATAGACAATCACATTATGTCCAGTTGACTGCCTGTTTGTCTGTCTAGTCATGGTTATGTCTGTGTGCCTGTTTATAGTTCCGTTTGTCTGTCTGTCTGTTCGTCCGCCTGTCACTATGTATGGTCGATATCTGCTTCCGTCTGTCTATTTATCTGTTAATCCATCTATCTTCCTGTCCATGTTCTGTCTATATTTCTGCCTTATCTGCCAGTTCGTCTTTTATCAATCCTTCTGTCCGCCTCTCTCTCTCCCTTCCCCCCCCCCTCTCTCTCTCGCTCTCACTCACTCTCCCTCTCTCTCTCGCCTCTCCTCTCTCTCTCTCTCTCTCTCTCTCTCTCTCTCTCTCCTCTCTCTCTCTCTCTCTCTGCCTTCCTCTATTTCCCTTTCCACATTTTTTTTTCAGTTGTCACAACATATTCCAGTTTTAATCTTCTCAAAATCTAATTGAAGATATTATGATGATTGTAACTTATCCTCCCTCAACATGTTCAGATTGCACATGTTGGATGTCCAATTTTCAACATTCTTCTATAAAACCACATCGCCAAATCCTCCAGGAAATTTCTCGCTAACCATACTTCACAACAGGTAACATACTACAACCTAACCCTACCTATCACACTCCTAAAATAACATTCACATACCACAAATTAGCCCTGCTTGTCCCACCATTGTCGAAACCTTATCACGCCTCTCCCATGTCTAAAATAACATTTATATATTACTCCTGATTACAGCCTTCTCTCTCTCTCTCTCCTCTCTCTCTCTCTCTCTCTCTCTCTCTCTCTCTCTCTCTCTCTCTCTCTCTCTCTCGATGTCTTCCACTTCTGCTTCCGCTTCTCATATTTCTTCTTCTTTTTCTACTTTCCTTTCTTCTTCTTTTTCTAAGTTTCATTCTTCTTATTTTTCTACTCTCTTTTCTTCTTATTTTTCAACGTTTCTTTCTCTTTCTTTTGAAACGAGTCCACCCACCAAGTTACGCACCTCAAATGCATATCTACCCAAGAGTTCTACCATTAGATACCAATGGGTCTTGGAAACAATACATGTCATAGCCTAAGATCCAACATTGTACCTTCTATGTCTGAAGCAGACACCCTAACCTCTCAGCTACGACTGCCCCTCTCCCGGTATATGAAAACCGTATATGAAAACTCCCTGCCCTCTGAACTTTGACATCGTTAGGCCAGGAACTGGGAACACCTTTAAAAGGCGAAAGGATTAACTTCATTACACTCCATTTTCCCCCTCATATAACTCTGGCTCTTTCCGGAGAGCAGCCAACCCCCTGCCGAAAGCGTTGAACAGAGCACGAACTCCGTAGCTCGGACAATGACTACCCAGCTTCGCTAACCGAATGCTTCATTGTCTTTCTTCGAGCAGTAGGAAAAATCCCCTACCGTCTGGCTAGGCCAGTAGTAGGTTAAAAACAGAAAAACTGACCAAAGGGAGTCAGTCCCTCTTGTCGAGCCAGAGCCTCGCTGGCCCATGTCCTCGTGGTCATGGTTTCCCGGTCTACACCACAGGGAGGTGAGGTTGACATGTGTAGTCTGTGGGTCATCGGCAGGCTACTAAATATTCGCTTTTCATCTCTCCTGAGAGAGACTATACGATCCCAACTACACTAGCTGCAGAGCTAGGCGCAGTCCACACCTAGTAGACTGAATAACAAAACGAACCTACCCCCTTCTGAGCACAAGCGGCTTAAACACTCCGGTGCGTAAACCCCCGCCTGGATCTGTTTGAAGCTACAGATGCTGTGGATACAGCTGTCTCACCTGCCGGATACACCTTCCCCCATCTGTCAAAGATCTCAGGTGAATAATTTTTTAGAAACCCCAGTTTCTCTGGGGCACTTTTTCTTTAGCAAGTTAAAACCAAAAACGTATTCCAGTATGTCAATATTTTGTTTTCCTGCGAGGCAATGTCTGGCAGCCTACATGTCAATCTTCCACCAGAACAGCCGTCTGAGCATGTTGACCGCAAAGACTGATTTGAAGTGTGTTGAGCATCTCATATAACTCTGGGGACTTTTTTCAGTCTCTAAATGTGTTCTTAAGAAACTAATGTTGTGGTTTCCCCTTCTCTTCCACATTCATCAAAGGGATTTACTATAATCAGTCCCATGACTTTTATGTTTGTGATATACTAGTCAATGTTAGTTCACTTTGCTGTTGCTTTCTGAACTGCCGACGCCTAAATACCAGCGAAATCAACGCAAAGCGATCTGCTTTAAAATCACCCACAGCTGGTTTCGAACCCTTGTGAGTAAATAATATACTCACTCACTCACTCACTCACTCACTCACTCACTCACTCACTCACTCACTCACTCACTCACTCACTGACTCACTCACTCACTCACTCACTCACTCACTCACTCACTCACTCACCCACCCACCCACCCACCCACTCACTCACTCACTCACTCACTCACTCACATGTTAACCAATAAATTTCAATGGGATGATGATTTATCGTATTAAGCGACTTCCCGTATCTGCCAATTTCTTATATATAGTAGTTTCCCATAAACAACCCCTTTTAATTTGATATCTAATACAACATGTTAACAAATTTAAAATCATAACTATGACACACCCCTACTTCCCATTTTCTGCCATCCATGTTTGTTAGGTCCAAACCCACTTTCTGTTTGGTTCTGAATCTTTTAAGAAAATTATGTTAACGGCCGTTCAATTGGCGATATTTCGGTGGCCCTTATGGTATTTCCTTTCTGCTTGCGAAGACAGAGCTGAGATTTTCGCTCCCTGAACAATTTATTCATCTAAGATTCTTGTTTTATTAGGGGAAGGCGAGGAGCGAGTCGATTACAAGTTCGACGGTCGCTTATAACTTGAGCAGACCGAGTAGAAGTCATTGAGTGAGCGGCATATAATTTTGAAAGGTAAGAAATTCTGGGCCGACATACTTTCACTAATACAGTGGTTCTCAACCGTTTTTGGCAATTGCACCCCTTCACCATATGTTCAGAACGTCATTTCCCCCAGTCCCCTTTCGTATTTCCTCCCTATAGATTCCCCCTCCCCTACACAGTGTACGTAAAAATGGAAGCTAAATTTAATAATACATACTGGAGCAAGTCTAGACGTCTACATAAAACGTGATTTGCGGTTCTACTTGCGTTATACAATAAATTTCAGAAGGGCGAGAAGTACAGAACAGTAAAGTATGGAGGGAGAAACAATATCAAACAATTGATTCTTGTATTAATGCGATCTTGAAATAATCGTAATTCCCCCCCCCCCCCCCCCCCCGAAACCCTAAAATTCTCACCTGTGGGGGGGGGATATTCGCCACCGGTTGAGAACTACTGCATTAATAGTTACACCGTAAATTACAATAGAAAATACAAACAGTTAGATACGTGTTAAAGTTAGTTGCATATCCTTTACGGGACTTTTGCAGTCAGCAAGAGCATTTTTGCTGTTGTTGATGTCTTGGCAAGTTTACGTTCAGTAGTTTTGCCATTGCTGTCTAAACGACCGGCACCCATACCATTTTGTAAAAAACCAGCTCGACGCGGTCTGATACCAAACAGGGCGCAGCTGTGTTTCGAACGCGGGTATGCGGGAATCACGAACCGCGTCCGTAAAACCTTCGCCATGGAGCCCAGCATAGATATGTGTAGCTCATGCGAAAAGATGAGACAAACTAAACACGGACACAGTGTACATACCTTACAGCGGACTCCATAAAGGTGAACAAAAATTATCATCATCATAATCATCATCATAATCATCATCATCATCATCGTGGGTAGAAATAATTCGCGTTCCAAACCCCGATGGGTAGCACTGGATAGTGAAATTCCGTGTGATTGTACAATGTCTTTGAAGTTGTCAATCCATTTTCTTCTCAGACGTCCTCTTGCTCTCGTAGCAGATGATCTTTGGTGTAGGGCCAGTGCTGGTAGTTGATGTTGTTGTATTCTAGCGAGATGGATGGCCAAACCATTTGATCGTCTGTCTTTCGATAAATGTGACACAAGGTGTTGATTCCACTGTCTGTCTGATAACATTTCTTATTCGGTCTCAGAATGATAAGTTGCCAACTCTCAGGAACATTATCTCTAAGGTGCTGATTTTGAGTAAGTGTGATTTGGATAATGACCAAGTTTAAGATTGGTAGTATAGGGTTGGTGTATTAAAAAAAAAAACATACTAATAAAATACGTAACATTATAAAATAGTATTAAAACACAACTCCTTCGTTCCCAAGAAGGCACAAAAGTTGAGTTCTGTTCAGTTTTGAAAGATTGATTTTTTCTACAAATGTTGAATCCAATTCAGCTGTAAAAGTTTCAAATAAGAAATGTGTGAGCAAAGTGCGCAAACGTTAAGATATAAATATATCTGACTGTTTGCAAACCATTAGTCACCATCTTGGCAACGAAGGAGTTGTGGTTTAATATTATTTTATAACTTTATGTTTTTTCTTTAGATCTGTTTCTGCTGTCCCGCCCCCGATGACGATTCATATAAACGAAACGTTGTTTGCTATGTCCAACAATGCTTAGTAGTATTTTATTATTTTATTATAATATAATATTAATTGTCTCTTGTTTTGGGGGTTTTCACACTGAGGTTTATGTTTGACCTTCATGGAGTCCATTGTAAGGTTTGTACACTGTGTCCGTGTTTAGTATGTCTCATCTGTTAGCAGGAACTACACATACCTAACTGTTTGTATTTCATGTTATTATATCCTGCTGCAGCCGTTGCTTCTCTTACGTAAACTACCATGCATGGCGAAAGAGGCAAGTATGGAGGTATCGTTCCGGAATATATACATATATACTGATGATGAATGTGACAATGATAAAGATGTTAATGATAACGACGATGAATATAAAGATGGCAGTGATTATATAAGACTAAATAACCGCCTGTAGTTGATTTGGAGTGCGTTATGCAAAGCCGGTTCTGTGGTGAAAGGGTTCCCAGTGTGATTCGCAATCCCGCATACCGCGTTCTAAACACAACTGCGGGCCATTTGGCAGCAAACAGTCTTGTGTTGGTTTCAATACAATGGTATGGATGCCGGTCGTTCAGAACGCCATGGCAAACGAATGAACGTAATATGCCCAGAAATCACAAACAGCCCAAAAATTCTCAGGTTGACTGTTAAGTCCTGTAAAGGATATGAAATTAACTTTTTTATGTGCAGGATTCGCGTTTGTTACGCGTCGCCACAGAAGCTAGCTCTACAGAAGTATCTTTAATTAATTTGCCAAACACAGCGTAGACGAAGTAACTTGAAAATACGTGCTCTACAAGTGACTTGCAGCATACTAAAAACTAAGAGGAAGTCAAAGATGAGAAAAACACAACATCTGTTTCACAGTGACGCCCGGAAAGATAAACACCAGACAGCCAGGGGTTGTGTTCCGCGCGCTAAAGCATTAAGTAGTGCGAATCAGGTCGTAGAATGAACATTGCCAGGATACAGGTTCTGCCTTAAGACAGTTTTACAATCTGCAAATGTGAGTCGTTAGTTGAATCTAGGGCTCGTGATTTGCCTGAGGGGGAGACAGTGGTTGGCAGGTGGGAGAGGAGGGCACGAACTGAGGGTCGGAAGACGTGTGTGTGAGTCAATGCAATAATACGAGTTCTGGGTTGTTCGGTCTGTTAGGGAGGATTGTCTTTACACATGGATATTTCAATAAGAGACAAGACATTGAGAGCAGAATTGGTCAAGTCTTAATGAGAGACAAGAAACTGAGAGTAGAATAAGTCACGTTTCAATTAGAGATCGAGGTTAGGAACCGAATAGGTCAAGGTCAATGAGAGACAGAGATTAAGAACTGAATAGGTCAAGTGTCAATAAGAGGCAGAAATTAAAAGCATAATATGTCAAGTCTCAATGAGAGACATAGATTAAGATCAGAATAAGTGAAGCGTCAATAAGAGATAGAGATTCATTCATTCAGTAGCATGTCCTTTGCAGAACCTCGCTCCCATAACAACCTTCCGGAAAATCTCTCGATCATAAGCAAGATATCCCGCGTCCGATACACCCATCTGGAGATCATCCGCCACATTCTGCACCCATCTTCTCTTTGGCCTTCCTCTTCCTCTCTTCCCAGGCATATACCCCTCCATTATTGTTCTCTCCAAACTTTCGTGACGTTTCAAGTGACCAAAATATTTCAGTTTTCTTTGTTTTATCGTTTTTAATAGCCAACCTTCTTCAATATTCAGCTCTTGAAGTATTGATGCATTTGTTCTTTTCTTTACCCAAGATATTCTTAGAACTCGTCTATAACATTTATATTCAAAGGTATTTATGCGCCAAGAAGCCATAACAACTATGACAGATAGAGATTAAGAGAAGATTATGTCATGTGTCAATGAGAGACAGCGATTAAAAGCAGAATAGTTAGTCTCAATGATAGACAGAGATAAAGAGTAGACTAGATCAAGTCTCAATGAGGTACATATTAAGAGCAGTATTAGTGGAATCTCTCTCTCTCTCTCTCTCTCTCTCTCTCTCTCTCTATATATATATATATATATATATATATATATATATATATATATATATATATATTTAAAGTTGCATATCCCTTACAGGACGTTGCAGTGAACACCAGCATTATTCAGCTGCTGTTGATATACTAGGCAAGTTTTTGCGTTTAGAAGTTTGCCATTGCTTTCTTAACGACCGGCTCCGATACTAACACGTTATAACACAACGCGACACGGTCTGCTGCACAAATCGGTCGCAGCTGAGTTTCGAACGTCTGGTAAGCGGCTCAGGAACCGCATACGGAGGAGCAAACACAGCAGTCGGCTTCTGATCGTCAGAAGTTGTCCCTCTTCCACAAAAGTTTCGGTCCTTTCATTTCTTAACGTTCTCTAGGGGCGGCCCGTCCGAGTCATGACGTGCTCGTCTCGGTGGCCATGTTTCTTCTTCGTCAACTGTTCACGGCGCCGCACTTTGGGAAGCCGGCTCTTCCTCTGAGTTCATAGACCCCACTTTTGGTTATTGCTGCGAAATGTGGCTTTCGTAAGACGACTACCATCCAGGTATGGAGATTGGACTTCGGCCGACATTTGCATGATCTGTCGACTTGCTAATGTGTGGCGATTTACCCAACCGATAGTCCCATACTCAAATACACTACCCTCGCTTGGAGGGAGGGCTATAGAGTCGACACGAGACAGTGCAAGCTCTAGGTCTTATATATATATATATATGATTGATTGATTTATTGATCTAGGAACCGACATCACAGCATTCGGGACATTCCCATAAGCGCTCCGTCCCCATCCTCAGCAACCAGCGAAGAGTTCCAACACTAATAGTTCCAGTAGCAGATTCAATGATATACCAATGCACACACGCACACACACTCACACAATCACAGGTACTGACATCCAATAGATGTATACACTGATTCAAACAAGCACAGCAGTAACATAGACATATCTATACACTCGCATATACAAACACTAATACACACTCATAGATACACACACACGCGCGCGCGCTCTCTTTGATTTGCCTCAGCCAGTGCCACGAAGATTCTGCTAACAGATTTAACCCCGCAGCAGACGATCTGAATTGTCTGAGGCTCCCCCTCAGTTTCTCACCCAGGTCCGACCCACGTCTGTATGAACAAACAGACAGCACCTGGGCCCACTTCCACCCAATGTAAACACACAGATTAATCACAAGGCCCCTGCTCACGCCCAGGCAGCGGTTGGCGGGACTCAGTACACACACTGACCCGTGAGATGTGGTTGTTGGGGATTTATGTCGGTGTTTAGGAGGAAATAGATCGGTAAGTGGATCGGCCCTGCCTCTCCGGCAATATCTTGGACTTTATGAATATGAAATTTTGTGAAGTGTCTCGCCGGCTTTGGGTTGGCTATGGTAGGATGGTGTATGTTTGGGCATCATCATTGTTAATATTATCATCATTGTTATCACCATCACCACCATTGTGGACATCATCGTCATCATCATCATCGTCATCATCATCATCATCATCATCATCATCATCAACATCATCATCATCATCATCATCATCAACATCATCATCACCATCATCATCATCATCATCATCATCATCATCATCATCATCATCATCATCATCATCATCATCATCATCATCATCATCAACATCATCATCGTTGTTATCATCATAATCATTGTTAACATTCAAATCACTGTTGTCATAATCATTGTTAACATCATAATTGTTATCATCGTTATCATTGTTAGCATCATCACCATCGTCATCTTCATCATCATGATTAGCATCATCATCATTGTCATCACCAACGTAGTCATTGTCATCATCAAAATTAGAGCCAGCCTGGCCGAATGGAAAAGAGCGCTCACTCATCTTTTAAAATCAAGTATTCTGATGCTGAGTTCGCGGGTTCAACCCCTACATCGGTTAGCTGGACTAAACTGTTAACTTCTCGTCCTTGACTTTGGGACGAAAATTACAAGTATCTATGAAGTCGGAGTGGGTTCGCCTAATGCCGACGGGCACTGGTAATAGGGGAAAGGTAATTCACACGCAACAATCAGTCCAGTGCACTAGAATAATAGCGCGTGTATGGAATACGATTGAATTTAAAACAAGCGAGCGCAAAAGTGTAAAAGATGAATTATAGTTAAGACAAAATGTAATTCTAACCCACATGTCCAATTCTTTTTTCTTTTTCTTTTTTCGCGTTTCCATCCTGTTTGAGGATATTGCGGTCAACACTATCATCTTTCAGCTGTATGTTGATTCCTAGGCTAGATTGCGCTCATCAGCACGCCACGACTTTCTGAGCGACCGTCTCCATACTCTCATAAGTCACTGGCGCGACTCGAACCACTTCTAATTCTCGTGCGCTCACGTCGACCACGAGAGTATTCGGGGTTAACGGAGAAAGCTGCTAACCCCTCGGTCAGGCAGCCATGTCCAATACTTCATGCCAACTACTCTTGCCGGTCAACGAGGTATGGTGGCCTTCAACTTCCTAAGTTTGCTTAAGTTATTTTTAAAAAAAAGAAAGAAAAAAGAACGATGTTTGGTCAGGGCAAGCCAAGTTTTGACGACAACAAAATCGCTTAGAATTTCTTACATTAGTTTGGCATCGAACTGCGTCTATCTGGTAAATGCAATCCACAATTGAGACAGCATACATCCTTTCAGGAGATAACCAGCCGAACTCGAATGTTCTTCCTGCTTCCAGAAAGTTCCTGTGCACACAGGAGAAGTGACACGGACTGTTCATGTCCTATATTTGTAAACCCTCATGGCAGACTGGGACAGGGTGTAGTGGGGTGGATAATGATAGCTTCTGTCTTCTTTCACCAGGAAATATCGAGGGACAGAAAAGTGCTCTCCGAATTGTGGCGTCTGGGTCAGTTATGTATTCCAGTTCACCAGCCCTTTTTCAGATGTGTGAGATATTTTATCTCTTCTTCTTCTTTCTGTTGCTTCTTCTTTCCCTTCCTCATATCGTTTTCTTCTTCTACTGCTTCTTCTTTCCCTTTCACATATCTTTTCTTTTTCTTCTTCTTCTTCTTCTTCTTCTTCTTCTTCTTCTTCTTCTTCTTCTTCTTCTTCTTCTTCTTCTTCTTCTTCTTCTTCTTCTTCTTCTTCTTCTTCTTCTTCTTCTTAGGTGGGTGGATGTGTGTGGGTGGGGGATGTGTGGGTTGGGGAATGTATGTGTGCTTGGGGTGTGGGTGGATGGGATGTGTGGTGGGTGAGAGGTGTGTGTGGGTGGGGAGATGTGCAGGTGTAGGGATGTGGTGGATGGGTGGGGGTATGTATGTGTGTGTGGGTTATGTGTGTAGTTTGGTGGGGGGGGGGGGATGGAGTGAATGGGGGATGTGTGGGTGGGTGGTGGATGTGTCCCATAACATAGTAATATGCATTGTTTATGTTTACAAAATTCATGTGACAATGTTTTTTCCTATGCACTGTTGATGAAAGAAAGATGAGTGATTGGAAGGGCCGAATGTAAGACGGGCCTGCGTGCCCAATTTGTTACCTTTTGAAAATAAAGTCTGTTCGTTCGTTCGTTCATTCGTTCGTTCCTTCTTCTTCTTCTTCTTCTTCTTCTTCTTCTTCTTCTTCTTCTTCTTCTTCTTCTTCTTCTTCTTCTTCTTCTTCTTCTACTTCTTCTTCTTCTCCTTCCTTCCTTCCTTCCTTCCTTCCTTCCTTCCTTCCTTCCTTCCTTCCTTCCTTCCTTCCTTCCTTCCTTCCATCCTTCCTTCCTTCCTTCTTTCCTTCCCTCCTTTCTTTCTTTCCCTCTTTCATCTCCCTCTTCTTCTTCTTGCTTTTCGTCTCCTTCTCCTTGGTCTGTATCTTCTTTTTCTGCTGCCCCTGCTTCTGTTGCTCCCCCTCCTCCTCCTTCTCCACCTCTTCCCTCTTCTTCTTTTCTCACTGTAACTTTAAAAGTCAACGCGACCGAAAAGATACGAGCGCTTTAGATCTTACACCTACGGTGCGCTAATGGCGGTTGGCGACTTCATCACCCGCAGCAATCAATTGGGATTAAATGTTGACTTCGCGTTCTCAAAGCAATGGCAAACTACTGAACGTAAACTCGCCAATAAAATCAGCCTGGGGTTAATAGCAAGGACCGGTCATTTTCTGCAGACGATGCTGCCCCCCCCCCTCTTCCAACCCCTCCATATACACACGGTCCCCCCTTCCACACACACACACAGACACACGCATACACACACACACACACACTCACAGAATTCTGACTACTGAAACTTTAACTTGTATTTAAGATAATTCAATCTGCTATTATCAATATGTTTACAAACTATACATTAATATCTTACACTTATAGTCATGGCAGTCTTTTGTCTATTGTGTCCCGTAAGATGCTCTTTGTAGCCGTTTCTGCCTTTTCATAAGCTGTGCTTACATAGTATTGTTGTTGAGACACAACAACTTGCTGTTCTTCGGTGGTAAAATCTTCCACTCTGAATGACATTGTCAACGCCCACATGAGAATGACACTTTGCTTGCAGCGAATATCGCCTGCCACAAAAAGACATCAAGCTGGATGGATATGCCACAGAATGACACCAGTATAAACTACTAGGTACAAACATTTCTCATTTGTCTTATACCATTTTATGACTTACCTACTGAATCACCCTGGTATTTCTGTGTTCAGTCTTGCTATATTAATGCAGAGTTTTCTATTGATGCTAATCTGTTGTGTACTCTCATGTCGTTTTGGACATCTCGTACACAAATGGTCCAGTGAGTGCCCATAGTATTATTTCACATTGACCACTTCCTTGCTTCAGTCCTTTGAGGCGATGTGTTGGTTTCCCTTTGTCTTCCACATCTACTAGTTTTTGGTTAGAATATTAGATTACCAAGTAAGTGAGTATAATCTGTATAGCATCATGTCTAAATAGCAAGCACTCTGCAAGTTGTCCAGTTATCCAGGTGGACTCAGAAACCATAAGGCTGGGCTTCCTCTGGCCATGGCAGTGCAACTAGAAGTTTGTTTTCGTCGAGACTAAAGACATAGAATTTCTTAACCTCAGACGCCAAAACAATACGTTTTCAATACGTATTTGCGGTATCTGGTCATATTAAAGGTAGTTGCATATCCTTTAAAGAACGTCCCAGTCAACCCCTGCATTTGTTGACTGTTTGTGGTTTCTTGGCAAATTTATGTTCGGTAATTTGCCATTACTTTCTGAACGACTGTAACTCATACCATTGTATGAAAACTAGCGTAAAGCGGTCTGCTGCCAAATCGCCCATAGCTGTGTTTTGAACACGGTACGCTGGTTTACAAATTGTATCCTTAACCTCGTCACCACAGAGCACGTCAGGCGCATACTGCAAAATTATATACTATATGAAGTAAATAAATATATATGCAAATAAATGGTATTCCATATGAGATACATAACACACATAATCAGTGATACTGGTGGACTGTGGAAAATGTTTCCCCACGGTAATGTCACTATGAAATCTTTCTGCCTGCGCAACCCAGGTTTTAAATACTTAATTGCTAAGATATAATTTTTTAACTTCTCTGGACATTTTTAAAGAATTAATAGAGAATGGCCAGCAACAGCGTATTATAGCATATCTGTATGTAAATGAACGCACATACGCACATGCGAACGCACATTTACTTATCCACCCAACCATCTCAATAGTACATTGTTATACACACAGATGTTACTTGCAAGCCAATCAGTGGAGTCAGTTTTCCTTCTATGTGATAGCTACCTCTTGACGGGGTCAAAGCTCAATACGAACACTAAACAGACGCCATCTGCAACATATTTATTTTATGGGCGGGAAAAGAAGAGAGACGGTGAGGAAACAAAAGGTACGACCAGACAGTAGAAGCACATGTTAGGAAATACTCACCTGGTCGAGAAACTTACCTGGTTGGAAAGACACACCTGGTCAGAAATATTCATTTGGTAAAAAAAAATACTCACCTGGTCAGAAGTACTCATTGGATCAGAAGTACTCGTGTGGTCTGAAATACTTATCTGATCAGAAATACTCACATGATCAGAATATGCGCCTGGTCAGAAATGCGAATTTATTTAGGGAATACTCACCTGGTCGGAAACACTTACCTGAACAGAAATACTCAACTGGTCAAAAGTACTCACCTGGTCGGAAATACTCACCAAGACAAACAATACTCACCTGGTCTGAAATACTCATCTGGTCCAAAATACCAACTTCGTCGAAAATACTCATTTGGCCATAAATGTTAACTTCGTTGGAAATAATGACCTTGTTGGAAATGAAAAAAAAAGAAAAAAGAATAGAGGGTTCTATTATGACCTAGTTTTGTTTTAACTAAAAGTTTATCAGAATCGTCTTATATGTATAAACAACATTAAGTTTTCTTCGCCACTTCATCTTATCAGGAATGTTTAAAGATTATAGAAGAAGACTGTCCATTGTAATGCCGAAGATACATAGATCTACGAGTCTAGAAGACTGTTTATTGCAATGTCGAAGTTACATAGTTTTAAAAAGTCTTGAAGACTGTCTATTACAATGCTGAAGTTACATGGATTTACGAGTCTAGAAGACTATCTATTGCAGTGGTTCTCAACCTTATTTGGCCCATGCACCCCTTCACCATATGTTCACAATATCACCCTCCCTCCTTTCGTATTTCCTCCCTATAAATTCCCCCGCCCCTACACAGTATACGTAAAAATGGAAGCTACATTTAATAACACAATATAGAACAAGTCCAGACGCCTACATAAAACGTTATTTGCGGGTCTACTTACGTTATAAAACGAACTCCAGAAGGGCAAGAAGTACAGAACTGTAATGTATGGAAGGAAAAAATAATATCAAGTAATCGATTCTTGTATTAACTACATCTTTAAATATAATCTTGATCCCCCCCCCCCACCCCGACTGGAAACCCTAAAATTCCCATCTGGGGTGGGGGTGGGGGGGGGGGGAGTCCGCACCGGTTGAGAACCACTGATCTATTACCGAAGTTACATAGTTTTACAAGTCTAGAAGACTATCCATTACAATGTCCAAGTTGCACTGATTTACGAGTCTATGAGACCGTGCTTTGCAGTGTCGAAGTTACATAGTTTTACAAGTCTAGAAGACTGCCCATTGCAATGTCGAAATTACATTGATCTACGAGTCTAGAAAACTACATTGCAATGTCGAAATTATAGAGATTTACAAGTCTAGAAGAGGACTACATTGCAATGTCGAAGCTTCAAAGTTTTACGAGTCTAGAAGAATGTCTATTGCAAAGCCGAAGTTACATAGTTTTACAAGAATAGAAAGAAGACTGTCTATTGCAATGACGAAGTTACATAGATTTACAGGTTTAGAAGATTGTCCATGGCAATGACGAAGTTACATAGATTTACAGGTTTAGAAGATTGTCCATGGCAATGACGAAGTTACATAGATTTACATGTCTAGAAGATTGTCCTTGGCAATGACGAAGTTACATAGATTTACAGGAGTAGAAGATTGTCCATGGCAATGACGAAGTTACATAGATTTACAGGTTTAGAAGATTGTCCATGGCAATGACGAAGTTACATAGATTTACAGGAGTAGAAGATTGTCCTTGGCAATGACGAAGTTACATAGATTTACAGGAGTAGAAGATTGTCCATGGCAATGACGAAGTTACATAGATTTACAGGAGTAGAAGATTGTCCATGGCAATGACGAAGTTACATAGATTTACAGGTTTAGAAGATTATCCTTGGCAATGACGAAGTTACATAGATTTACAGGTTTAGAAGATTGTCCATGGCAATGACGAAGTTACATAGATTTACAGGTTTAGAAGATTATCCTTGGCAATGACGAAGTTACATAGATTTACAGGAGTAGAAGATTGTCCATGGCAATGACGAAGTTACATAGATTTACAGGTTTAGAAGATTGTCCATGGCAATGACGAAGTTACATAGATTTACAGGAGTAGAAGATTGTCTTTGGCAATGACGAAGTTACATAGATTTACAGGAGTAGAAGATTGTCTATGGCAATGACGAAGTTACATAGATTTACAGGTTTAGAAGATTGTCCATGGCAATGACGAAGTTACATAGATTTACAGGTTTAGAAGATTATCCTTGGCAATGACGAAGTTACATAGATTTACAGGTTTAGAAGATTGTCCATGGCAATGACGAAGTTACATAGATTTACAGGTTTAGAAGATTGTCCTTGGCAATGACGAAGTTACATAGATTTACAGGTTTAGAAGATTGTCCATGGCAATGACGAAGTTACATAGATTTACAGGAGTAGAAGATTGTCCATGGCAATGACGAAGTTACATAGATTTACATGTCTAGAAGATTGTCCTTGGCAATGACGAAGTTACATAGATTTACAGGAGTAGAAGATTGTCCATGGCAATGATGAAGTTACATAGATTTACAGGTTTAGAAGATTGTCCATGGCAATGACGAAGTTACATAGATTTACAGGTTTAGAAGATTGTCCTTGGCAATGACGAAGTTACATAGATTTACAGGAGTAGAAGATTGTCCATGGCTGTCCTGTTATTTCCCCGAGAGGAAGTGGGAATCAACAAGTACATCTTCAAACTTATTATCTGTTGGGATTATTGCCTGACTTTAGTCTACACTCCTCTCTTCTGTCTTCCCTTCCATATATCTAGTGGTTTCACTCTCTCTCTCTCTCTCTTATTCTCTCAACACATACTCCGACAACAGTTTCTTTCAACAATAAACACAAGATTTATTAATAAAACTATGTCTGGTGTATGTATGGATTTTGTAAGTGTAGTTGATAGGGTGTTCTATGGTTGGTGTTAGAAAGAACTCTGCATGTCTATCAGCGGTGTTGCTTCTCGCCCATTCATTCTTCAAGATCACAGGACAGCACATCAAACAGGACAGAGCTCACCCGGGATTATCCGTATGCTTGAATCTGATGGTAAATCCGTTATTGAATGAAACAACTGTTCACCACTGATTCACTGTACCGTAATAAAAGTCCCGTAAGTTTATGACTGCGCTCGAGTCTGTTTCATGACGGTGCATATCCAACATCGAAAAAACCACCACCTCGTCACAGTTATTCCTATTGTCTATAGATTAATATCAATGTCTCTAATTGTCTGTTCTTTCTTCCTTTATTTGTACAATACGTATGTAGTTGTACATATCCCTGCCTGCCGCAGGTTCACCCCCCTCCCTTTCACGTGTTTCAGTGGGATATTCGTTTGAGCATACAGTGTTCTGTATTTTTTTTTAAATTTTATTCTTTCTTCATCTTAACCTTTTTTCTCAGGTTTGTTTGGTTCTCCGTATGTACTTTAGTTATTTAATGTAGTACTCTTCATCCTGTCTCTGCTTTCACTAGGAGAGTAGAACCTGTGGATAAGTATAACAGACCCAGTGAGAAATGTCCGCCCCTTACTCCTACATATGCAAGTGTCCTTCTCCAGCCATAATGACAAGGCTTCCGAAGTACATCCGCATAAGACATATGAATTCACCAAAGTCTAAACTATCCATAAATAGAAAGAAATGGTAATTGCTATTCACACACATCTATATTCCTATGCTAAACTATATCTAATATCTTTATACCTTATTTAGGCATCTATGTTCCTGGAATTGAAAAAACACTTAGCGAATAACACACTATTATCCCCTCTTTCCATCATTAGGGACGTGTATTTCTATTCCCACTCAAGAACATATCTCCTTCAGGTCAGTTTGGAACACACACTAAACTTACACAAAGAATTGACCCTCTTTATATCGGTCATTTTTGCCGCATAGTCCTTGACATTGCTGGACACCTCACATCCAGACTGCATTATCATTGTTAGTGGAAAATTACAGCTCGGGACCATTTCACATTCATACTGCCATATGCTTGTCCAATAATACTGTCGGCCTTTGTCCCAAACCAATCTTTCCACTCGACCCTTTTACCTGCGCGGTTAGCCGGCCCCTTGACCTATAAACACCTGTCTGGTCTCTCCTTGGTTAACCCTTCTCCTACCTGGGTAGTCGGTGTATGCAGTCGTCCATCTGGGAATCATTAACTCTCAGTATTTCACGACATAGGCCCCCTCTTAAGAGATTAGACCGCGTCGAATCTTTCTCACTGTAGGTTTGATTCCCATGATCCACAATCCTAGTCTTCTTCCTCCGGAGCTGGATGTCTGGATATCAAATCCGATCATACCTTCTCCTTACCAAGGATGTATTCCCTTGTGAAGTCCAGTTGCAGCAACAACGTCCATCACATCCACCGTGCGTTGAGCTTCTGCGAAGTAGCTATTAACATCACGTGTTGATGATATGATTGGATCCTCACATGGCTCCCATCATTATCCAGTAGGCGCTCTAATTGACACCCTACTATACTACTCACGACTGAAACTAGTGTTGGCTCCTCGCTCCTGTACGTTCAGTCGACCTACTTTCGACTTGCGTCAGCGACGGCTCACAATACAGACGGATTGTCCCATCCTGATTGTAACACTGCTTCCATGTCCTCTTGGTTTCCCCCGGCTTTGCCTCTGGGGATGTTTCGCCTCGTCCTCGTTGGACCGAGTCGTCTTTCCCAAATCTCCTGGACTTTTGCTTCCAGGACCATCTTGGGCGATATTGTATCTGGTCAGCCCATCGTCGGTTAGAGTCCTGGGTAATTCTCGCCTTTCCCGACGTTACCCACCCCTTCTGAACTTGGTTACCGGTGAAACTTTCACTCTTGTCCTTTCCCTGACTTGTGATTTCCCTCCTCCTGTCGTTGGGTAAATCTGACCTATCACGTACTGTCCCATAGGCCCTCCTAGGTTGTACTGGCGATCTCTGATCTTCGTCTGGACTGGTAACTTTTGTCCCAATGGCTGCCATCACCATAAAGTGCGAAGCTTTGCTCCCGGATCTCTCTTCATATTTCCTAATGAGATGTCTAGGGAGATTTTTCTTCTCTTCCCCGATCCGTATTTTGTAGATGTTCTTGGACACCACCTTTTCCACAGGATAAGGTCCTTTCCATCCTACTTGGAGTATATTGGTCTCTGCTGGACTCCACACTTCCACTTTGTCTTCCACTTTAAGAGCTAGTTTCCTCTTAATTCGCTTGTTGGGTGGTGCTTTCTGGCACTCCGAACAAGACTTCACCCACCGGCGTACATCTCCGGTCATTCCTGGCCAGCAATAATGGCCGGATATTTGCTGCAAGGTCTCTCTGACACCCATATGTCGATTCTCGCCTATGATGTGTCCACTCTGAAGAATGTGAGGACGGTGGGTCTCTGGAACCACCCACTGCTCATGCAGGTTATCTCCCCTCCCAGCTCTCCTATAGAGTAGTTGATTCTTCAGAAAGTACTGTCCCCGTTCTGGTAGCTCAGCACTTCTTTGCAGCTTCCTGTAGCAAGGATGCAACGTAGTATCCTTCCTCTGGGCAGTATGCAATTCTCCTATCCCTGAGTTGTCGCATAGAGTCTCTGCCTCTTTTTCCTTCCCCTGAGATCCACTGACTACTGTTCCCTTGTGGGTTGGCTGTTTTGGCATCCCCAAAAAGACATATTTCGTGCCAATGATCATTGGGAATAGGGAGTCAGCTAATACAGCCGCAGGAATAATGCCCGTGACGTACCTGGATTTAATCTCCACCTTGGCGATTGGCAGCGTCATGGTAACAGCACTCCTCATTGCCGGCTTTAGCTCTATGGTCTCCCCTGTAAGTTGGTCTGGGCTTACCAAGCTGGCGTCTATCACCGCTTCCCCATCCAAACCTGTATCGTAGAGACAAGCAACCTGCTGGCCATTGACTTCAATCAGTTCAACCACAGGTGGTCTCTCTTGGTCCTGAGTGCCTTTCATCTCCTTGACCGTTTCCTTGCCTTCCTCTTTTGATTCCTCGAGGTTGGTTATGCAATTGGCGTCGTTTGCCTTGCATCTGCAGTCCACAGTATTATGTGTTATCGACTGGCAGTGAGTGCACCATGTTCCCTTCCTAGGTTTCCGTGTGTCCTTTGTGTTCCTTTCTCCTTCGCCAACCTCAGCCTTGTCTGTGATCACCGATGTAGGAATCACTTTGCATGCTGCGAAGTAAGAACTTTTAGGTTTCGATCTGCAGTCCTTCGTGTTATGCGATGGTACCTTGCAGAATGAACACCACCTCTCAGACCACGGTCGTTTCGCTTGAGAATTCGAGGTGCTCTGGTTTCCTACCTTCACCTTCTCTGAACTCTCCTCTGTGTGCTTTATATAAGGTTCCACTTTTTCTCCTTCCCAGTTTTTAGGTTTCTTTTTCTCTGGTTTCTCCTGACCTTTGGTTTGTGTACTTAGTTCCTCCGCTTCACCATGTACTTCCACGAATCGTTCCGCCAGCTTATTCACAACATCAATCCGTTCCGCCCCTTGTTCTCCCAAGAAGGTTCTGAGAGGTTTCGACATTTGCTTGCGCATCTGGTCGACCACCATCATCTCTTCGAGACTCTCATAATCCCTCTTGAATTCTGCCAAGTCCATCCATTTCTGGAGATAGGATTTCAGCCTTAGACTGTAGGCGGCGAATAGTTCTCCCGGCTCTCGTCTAGCCGATCTAAACTTCTTCCTATACGTTTGTGCTGTGACTTCATAATGTTTCATCAAAGCGGCTTTCAATTCCTCATACTGATTTTCCTGTCCTGGTGGTAGGCGTGTGTAGACCTCGTAGCCCGAACCACGTAAAGACTGGGATACTTTAAGAGCCCATCTGGTTCTATCCAGTCCCATAGCGACTGCCATAGCCTCGAACCGATCCAAAAACTGGTATATCTTCTCTTTATTTTCATCAAAGACTGCCAAGGGAAACTTCATGGCATGGTAACCCTGTCCACTCATGTAGGTTGCCCCAGGTGAAGATGAACTTCCTTCTGCTGCCTCTATTTCACCCTTAGTTTGTGTCTTGAGTTCTAACTCTTTCAAGCGGTATTCATGTTCCATTTCTTGTCTCCTGGCATTCTGTTCCATTTCCAGTTTCTTGGTCTCCTGGTCCATTTTCTTGGCCTCTTGTTCCATTTCCAGTTTCTTGGTCTCCTGGTCCATTTCCAGTTTCTTGGCCTCCTGGTCCATTTACTTGGCCTCTTGTTCCATTTCCAGTCGCTTGGTCTCCACCTCTATTCTTCTCACTTCCAACTCGGCCTTCCGCTCTTCTCGTTCCGCTTGACGAATCTCTCGCTCTCTTTCCTGGATGTAATCAGTTAGCTCGGACCCAGCTAAACCAATTGCCTCCCCGTTGGCCCTCAGTTCGGCTGTAGTTACTTTAAGAGTTGCCATAGTTAAAGCAGGTAAGTCAGCACGTTGCGTAAAGACACCTCAAGGCAGTAAAAAAGCACTCACTATACAATTATGTTCCTACCTAGAACCTATATCATTTATCTATGTCTATCTAATATTATAACTCTACAACACCACACAGTACATCACCACCACTCTCTCATCCACAACAGGAGATATAGGATAAAGACTTATGTAGACGTGTGACCGTGTGACTAGGTATGTAATGTGTCTTACCACCTATCCACATTCACTCTGTCTGGAACTTTTCCCCTGTAAAGTCACCAGCATTAATGAAATGTTTCTACCATAAATGTAATGGCACCATATATCCAATGGACGTCCTTCCATTAAAAGTCATCAATATATACTTCTTTTTATTCTAATCAGTATGTCCCAACATGTAGGTACTCCGCTATGCCTGTGCCAATATGCAAGTACCCCTTTATTCATATGCCATGTTATGCCTTCCGGTCATATGGGTATTCTGTATGTACGTATCCCGCTCGCTCCACCAATTATGTCCTGTTATTTCCCCGAGAGGAAGTGGGAATCAACAAGTACATCTTCAAACTTATTATCTGTTGGGATTATTGCCTGACTTTAGTCTACACTCCTCTCTTCTGTCTTCCCTTCCATATATCTAGTGGTTTCACTCTCTCTCTCTCTCTTATTCTCTCAACACATACTCCGACAACAGTTTCTTTCAACAATAAACACAAGATTTATTAATAAAACTATGTCTGGTGTATGTATGGATTTTGTAAGTGTAGTTGATAGGGTGTTCTATGGTTGGTGTTAGAAAGAACTCTGCATGTCTATCAGCGGTGTTGCTTCTCGCCCATTCATTCTTCAAGATCACAGGACAGCACATCAAACAGGACAGAGCTCACCCGGGATTATCCGTATGCTTGAATCTGATGGTAAATCCGTTATTGAATGAAACAACTGTTCACCACTGATTCACTGTACCGTAATAAAAGTCCCGTAAGTTTATGACTGCGCTCGAGTCTGTTTCATGACGGTGCATATCCAACATCGAAAAAACCACCACCTCGTCACAGTTATTCCTATTGTCTATAGATTAATATCAATGTCTCTAATTGTCTGTTCTTTCTTCCTTTATTTGTACAATACGTATGTAGTTGTACATATCCCTGCCTGCCGCAGGTTCACCCCCCTCCCTTTCACGTGTTTCAGTGGGATATTCGTTTGAGCATACAGTGTTCTGTATTTTTTTTTAAATTTTATTCTTTCTTCATCTTAACCTTTTTTCTCAGGTTTGTTTGGTTCTCCGTATGTACTTTAGTTATTTAATGTAGTACTCTTCATCCTGTCTCTGCTTTCACTAGGAGAGTAGAACCTGTGGATAAGTATAACAGACCCAGTGAGAAATGTCCGCCCCTTACTCCTACATATGCAAGTGTCCTTCTCCAGCCATAATGACAAGGCTTCCGAAGTACATCCGCATAAGACATATGAATTCACCAAAGTCTAAACTATCCATAAATAGAAAGAAATGGTAATTGCTATTCACACACATCTATATTCCTATGCTAAACTATATCTAATATCTTTATACCTTATTTAGGCATCTATGTTCCTGGAATTGAAAAAACACTTAGCGAATAACACACTATTATCCCCTCTTTCCATCATTAGGGACGTGTATTTCTATTCCCACTCAAGAACATATCTCCTTCAGGTCAGTTTGGAACACACACTAAACTTACACAAAGAATTGACCCTCTTTATATCGGTCATTTTTGCCGCATAGTCCTTGACATTGCTGGACACCTCACATCCAGACTGCATTATCATTGTTAGTGGAAAATTACAGCTCGGGACCATTTCACATTCATACTGCCATATGCTTGTCCAATAATACTGTCGGCCTTTGTCCCAAACCAATCTTTCCACTCGACCCTTTTACCTGCGCGGTTAGCCGGCCCCTTGACCTATAAACACCTGTCTGGTCTCTCCTTGGTTAACCCTTCTCCTACCTGGGTAGTCGGTGTATGCAGTCGTCCATCTGGGAATCATTAACTCTCAGTATTTCACGACATAGGCCCCCTCTTAAGAGATTAGACCGCGTCGAATCTTTCTCACTGTAGGTTTGATTCCCATGATCCACAATCCTAGTCTTCTTCCTCCGGAGCTGGATGTCTGGATATCAAATCCGATCATACCTTCTCCTTACCAAGGATGTATTCCCTTGTGAAGTCCAGTTGCAGCAACAACGTCCATCACATCCACCGTGCGTTGAGCTTCTGCGAAGTAGCTATTAACATCACGTGTTGATGATATGATTGGATCCTCACATGGCTCCCATCATTATCCAGTAGGCGCTCTAATTGACACCCTACTATACTACTCACGACTGAAACTAGTGTTGGCTCCTCGCTCCTGTACGTTCAGTCGACCTACTTTCGACTTGCGTCAGCGACGGCTCACAATACAGACGGATTGTCCCATCCTGATTGTAACACTGCTTCCATGTCCTCTTGGTTTCCCCCGGCTTTGCCTCTGGGGATGTTTCGCCTCGTCCTCGTTGGACCGAGTCGTCTTTCCCAAATCTCCTGGACTTTTGCTTCCAGGACCATCTTGGGCGATATTGTATCTGGTCAGCCCATCGTCGGTTAGAGTCCTGGGTAATTCTCGCCTTTCCCGACGTTACCCACCCCTTCTGAACTTGGTTACCGGTGAAACTTTCACTCTTGTCCTTTCCCTGACTTGTGATTTCCCTCCTCCTGTCGTTGGGTAAATCTGACCTATCACGTACTGTCCCATAGGCCCTCCTAGGTTGTACTGGCGATCTCTGATCTTCGTCTGGACTGGTAACTTTTGTCCCAATGGCTGCCATCACCATAAAGTGCGAAGCTTTGCTCCCGGATCTCTCTTCATATTTCCTAATGAGATGTCTAGGGAGATTTTTCTTCTCTTCCCCGATCCGTATTTTGTAGATGTTCTTGGACACCACCTTTTCCACAGGATAAGGTCCTTTCCATCCTACTTGGAGTATATTGGTCTCTGCTGGACTCCACACTTCCACTTTGTCTTCCACTTTAAGAGCTAGTTTCCTCTTAATTCGCTTGTTGGGTGGTGCTTTCTGGCACTCCGAACAAGACTTCACCCACCGGCGTACATCTCCGGTCATTCCTGGCCAGCAATAATGGCCGGATATTTGCTGCAAGGTCTCTCTGACACCCATATGTCGATTCTCGCCTATGATGTGTCCACTCTGAAGAATGTGAGGACGGTGGGTCTCTGGAACCACCCACTGCTCATGCAGGTTATCTCCCCTCCCAGCTCTCCTATAGAGTAGTTGATTCTTCAGAAAGTACTGTCCCCGTTCTGGTAGCTCAGCACTTCTTTGCAGCTTCCTGTAGCAAGGATGCAACGTAGTATCCTTCCTCTGGGCAGTATGCAATTCTCCTATCCCTGAGTTGTCGCATAGAGTCTCTGCCTCTTTTTCCTTCCCCTGAGATCCACTGACTACTGTTCCCTTGTGGGTTGGCTGTTTTGGCATCCCCAAAAAGACATATTTCGTGCCAATGATCATTGGGAATAGGGAGTCAGCTAATACAGCCGCAGGAATAATGCCCGTGACGTACCTGGATTTAATCTCCACCTTGGCGATTGGCAGCGTCATGGTAACAGCACTCCTCATTGCCGGCTTTAGCTCTATGGTCTCCCCTGTAAGTTGGTCTGGGCTTACCAAGCTGGCGTCTATCACCGCTTCCCCATCCAAACCTGTATCGTAGAGACAAGCAACCTGCTGGCCATTGACTTCAATCAGTTCAACCACAGGTGGTCTCTCTTGGTCCTGAGTGCCTTTCATCTCCTTGACCGTTTCCTTGCCTTCCTCTTTTGATTCCTCGAGGTTGGTTATGCAATTGGCGTCGTTTGCCTTGCATCTGCAGTCCACAGTATTATGTGTTATCGACTGGCAGTGAGTGCACCATGTTCCCTTCCTAGGTTTCCGTGTGTCCTTTGTGTTCCTTTCTCCTTCGCCAACCTCAGCCTTGTCTGTGATCACCGATGTAGGAATCACTTTGCATGCTGCGAAGTAAGAACTTTTAGGTTTCGATCTGCAGTCCTTCGTGTTATGCGATGGTACCTTGCAGAATGAACACCACCTCTCAGACCACGGTCGTTTCGCTTGAGAATTCGAGGTGCTCTGGTTTCCTACCTTCACCTTCTCTGAACTCTCCTCTGTGTGCTTTATATAAGGTTCCACTTTTTCTCCTTCCCAGTTTTTAGGTTTCTTTTTCTCTGGTTTCTCCTGACCTTTGGTTTGTGTACTTAGTTCCTCCGCTTCACCATGTACTTCCACGAATCGTTCCGCCAGCTTATTCACAACATCAATCCGTTCCGCCCCTTGTTCTCCCAAGAAGGTTCTGAGAGGTTTCGACATTTGCTTGCGCATCTGGTCGACCACCATCATCTCTTCGAGACTCTCATAATCCCTCTTGAATTCTGCCAAGTCCATCCATTTCTGGAGATAGGATTTCAGCCTTAGACTGTAGGCGGCGAATAGTTCTCCCGGCTCTCGTCTAGCCGATCTAAACTTCTTCCTATACGTTTGTGCTGTGACTTCATAATGTTTCATCAAAGCGGCTTTCAATTCCTCATACTGATTTTCCTGTCCTGGTGGTAGGCGTGTGTAGACCTCGTAGCCCGAACCACGTAAAGACTGGGATACTTTAAGAGCCCATCTGGTTCTATCCAGTCCCATAGCGACTGCCATAGCCTCGAACCGATCCAAAAACTGGTATATCTTCTCTTTATTTTCATCAAAGACTGCCAAGGGAAACTTCATGGCATGGTAACCCTGTCCACTCATGTAGGTTGCCCCAGGTGAAGATGAACTTCCTTCTGCTGCCTCTATTTCACCCTTAGTTTGTGTCTTGAGTTCTAACTCTTTCAAGCGGTATTCATGTTCCATTTCTTGTCTCCTGGCATTCTGTTCCATTTCCAGTTTCTTGGTCTCCTGGTCCATTTTCTTGGCCTCTTGTTCCATTTCCAGTTTCTTGGTCTCCTGGTCCATTTCCAGTTTCTTGGCCTCCTGGTCCATTTACTTGGCCTCTTGTTCCATTTCCAGTCGCTTGGTCTCCACCTCTATTCTTCTCACTTCCAACTCGGCCTTCCGCTCTTCTCGTTCCGCTTGACGAATCTCTCGCTCTCTTTCCTGGATGTAATCAGTTAGCTCGGACCCAGCTAAACCAATTGCCTCCCCGTTGGCCCTCAGTTCGGCTGTAGTTACTTTAAGAGTTGCCATAGTTAAAGCAGGTAAGTCAGCACGTTGCGTAAAGACACCTCAAGGCAGTAAAAAAGCACTCACTATACAATTATGTTCCTACCTAGAACCTATATCATTTATCTATGTCTATCTAATATTATAACTCTACAACACCACACAGTACATCACCACCACTCTCTCATCCACAACAGGAGATATAGGATAAAGACTTATGTAGACGTGTGACCGTGTGACTAGGTATGTAATGTGTCTTACCACCTATCCACATTCACTCTGTCTGGAACTTTTCCCCTGTAAAGTCACCAGCATTAATGAAATGTTTCTACCATAAATGTAATGGCACCATATATCCAATGGACGTCCTTCCATTAAAAGTCATCAATATATACTTCTTTTTATTCTAATCAGTATGTCCCAACATGTAGGTACTCCGCTATGCCTGTGCCAATATGCAAGTACCCCTTTATTCATATGCCATGTTATGCCTTCCGGTCATATGGGTATTCTGTATGTACGTATCCCGCTCGCTCCACCAATTATGTCCTGTTATTTCCCCGAGAGGAAGTGGGAATCAACAAGTACATCTTCAAACTTATTATCTGTTGGGATTATTGCCTGACTTTAGTCTACACTCCTCTCTTCTGTCTTCCCTTCCATATATCTAGTGGTTTCACTCTCTCTCTCTCTCTTATTCTCTCAACACATACTCCGACAACAGTTTCTTTCAACAATAAACACAAGATTTATTAATAAAACTATGTCTGGTGTATGTATGGATTTTGTAAGTGTAGTTGATAGGGTGTTCTATGGTTGGTGTTAGAAAGAACTCTGCATGTCTATCAGCGGTGTTGCTTCTCGCCCATTCATTCTTCAAGATCACAGGACAGCACATCAAACAGGACAGAGCTCACCCGGGATTATCCGTATGCTTGAATCTGATGGTAAATCCGTTATTGAATGAAACAACTGTTCACCACTGATTCACTGTACCGTAATAAAAGTCCCGTAAGTTTATGACTGCGCTCGAGTCTGTTTCATGACGGTGCATATCCAACATCGAAAAAACCACCACCTCGTCACAGTTATTCCTATTGTCTATAGATTAATATCAATGTCTCTAATTGTCTATTCTTTCTTCCTTTATTTGTACAATACGTATGTAGTTGTACATATCCCTGCCTGCCGCAGGTTCACCCCCCTCCCTTTCACGTGTTTCAGTGGGATATTCGTTTGAGCATACAGTGTTCTGTATTTTTTTTTTTTATTTTATTCTTTCTTCATCTTAACCTTTTTTCTCAGGTTTGTTTGGTTCTCCGTATGTACTTTAGTTATTTAATGTAGTACTCTTCATCCTGTCTCTGCTTTCACTAGGAGAGTAGAACCTGTGGATAAGTATAACAGACCCAGTGAGAAATGTCCGCCCCTTACTCCTACATATGCAAGTGTCCTTCTCCAGCCATAATGACAAGGCTTCCGAAGTACATCCGCATAAGACATATGAATTCACCAAAGTCTAAACTATCCATAAATAGAAAGAAATGGTAATTGCTATTCACACACATCTATATTCCTATGCTAAACTATATCTAATATCTTTATACCTTATTTAGGCATCTATGTTCCTGGAATTGAAAAAACACTTAGCGAATAACACACTATTATCCCCTCTTTCCATCATTAGGGACGTGTATTTCTATTCCCACTCAAGAACATATCTCCTTCAGGTCAGTTTGGAACACACACTAAACTTACACAAAGAATTGACCCTCTTTATATCGGTCATTTTTGCCGCATAGTCCTTGACATTGCTGGACACCTCACATCCAGACTGCATTATCATTGTTAGTGGAAAATTACAGCTCGGGACCATTTCACATTCATACTGCCATATGCTTGTCCAATAATACTGTCGGCCTTTGTCCCAAACCAATCTTTCCACTCGACCCTTTTACCTGCGCGGTTAGCCGGCCCCTTGACCTATAAACACCTGTCTGGTCTCTCCTTGGTTAACCCTTCTCCTACCTGGGTAGTCGGTGTATGCAGTCGTCCATCTGGGAATCATTAACTCTCAGTATTTCACGACAATGGCAAAGACGAAGTTACATAGATTTACAGGAGTAGAAGATTGTCCATGGCAATGACGAAGTTACATAGATTTACATGTCTATATGTCCATGGCAATGACGAAGTTACATAGATTTACAGGTTTAGAAGATTATCCTTGGCAATGACGAAGTTACATAGATTTACAGGTTTAGAAGATTGTCCATGGCAATGACGAAGTTACATAGATTTACAGGAGTAGAAGATTGTCCATGGCAATGACGAAGTTACATAGATTTACGGGAGTAGAAGATTGTCCATGGCAATGACGAAGTTACATAGATTTACATGTCTAGAAGATTGTCCTTGGCAATGACGAAGTTACATAGATTTACAGGTTTAGAAGACTGCCTATTGCAATACCGAATTTACATAGATTTACATGTCTAGAAGATTGTCCATGGCAATGACGAAGTTACATAGATGTACATGTCTAGAAGATTGTCCATGGCAATGACGAAGTTACATAGATTTACAGGAGTAGAAGATTGTCCATGGCAATGACGAATTTACATAGATTTACATGTCTAGAAGCCTGTACATGGAAATGCCGGTTACATAAATTTATGAGTCTATGTTACAACACCGGCAAACCAAATACAAGCACTATTTGTGAGAACATAACTCGTTCATGAGGTAACTCGCGAATCACATGTCATTTCACAAGCACTGAAAAAAAGAAAATCAAAGCTCTTCAACATTGTTGTATAAAAATTCACAGAATACCGTGTTTCACGAAGAAGAAATTTAAAAAAACTGACATTCTACACGCCGTGAACATCAAAGACAACTGTGTCAGAAACACTTATAATGTATAGGAAATTAAAACACTTTAAGCATTTTAAATGTCACATACATTTAGAGAAAACGGTGATGGGAAGCATGGGTTCTGAAAGTAGATGATTGGTCGACTAATCTTCTTATTATTCCTCTTCTTCTTCGTTTTTGTAAGTTTTACTTCTTCTAGTCAGATTCCAAGCGAGGTAGCGGGTTCTATCTACTAGTGGGTAGGTTTCTTCTTCTAGACAGATTCTATCCAAGGTAACGGACTCTCTGTGGACACCTATTCCTAACATTGTTGCCAGGACTGCAACATAACTTCCTACATCTTTCTATCTAATACCGCTACAGGGTGTGTGTGCTCAACCTGCACTCGTGACCTCCTGTTTCTTTTTTTTTTTTCTCCCTTATTCGAGAATGATAGTTATGCGATCTCATTACCCAAGAGATCAGGGGGCATGTGGTTTTATTATGTATAAATGGCTCTGGGAAAAATCTCCAGTTGAAAGCAGGAGTTAAACCCGGTACCTTCTCAGCCATAGCTTCGCCGTTTGAATACTACGACGTTGAACAAAAGACGTTACAGAAAATATATCATTAATGGGAACTGGTGAGTGATCAAGAATCTTTTCCCTGGGACAGTGATGGGAGTGATATTCTAGAAAGAACCTACAAGACGATGATGATGATAGTGGTGATGATGGATATGATGATGATTTATATAATGATGGTGTTGATGATGATGATGATGATCATGATGATGATGATGATGATGATGATGATGATGATAACGATGATGATGATGGTGATGGTTATGGTGAGAATGATGATGATGATGATGATGATGATGATGATGATGATGATGATGATGATGATGATGATGATGGTGATGATGATGATGATGATGGTGATGAAGATGATGATAATGATGACGATGATGATGATGATGAGAATGATGATGAGATTGATGATGATATTGATGATGGTGATGGCGATGGCGATGATGATGATGATGGTGATGATGAGAATGATTATGGTGAGATGATTATGATGATGATGATTATGATTATGATGATGATGGTGATGATGATTACAGTGATGATGATTATGATTATGATTATGGTGATGGTGAGGATGATTATGGTGCTGATGATGATGATGATGATGATGATGATGATGATGATGATGATGATGATGATGATGATGATGATGATGATGATGATGATAACGATGATCATGACTTCAATACTGACACCGCTCGACAGCCGGCCCGACGGTCACAGGTTTGAACCATCATCGGAGCTCCCAGGCTGACCTAAACTAACAGTGGTACCAGGAAATACCATGGGAAGCAAAGAGGGCTACTGACGACATCTGCCGCCGTGCGTCCAATGGTTGATACCAATATGGACCTTGTTTCACATGTCTAAGGCAGCCTAAGGCATGTGAAAGAATCCTTTACTTTCCTTTATACACACCATTTTCACATTTAACAACAATGTTTTGACATTTAACAACAATATTATTTACATGTAACAACAACGTTTTCACATGTAACAACACCGTTTTAACATTTAACAACAATCTTTTCACAATTAACAACAATCTTTTCACAATTAACAACAACCTTTTCACAATTAACAACAATCTTTTCACAATTAACAACAAGCTTTTCACAATTAACAGCAATCTTTTCACAATAAACAACAACCTATTCGCACTTAACGACAACCTTTTTCACATTCATCAACTCCTCGTTGTTGTGAGTAAATTTTTGATAATTATATGTTGAGTTGAGTTGAGCTAAGAACCGACATCACTGAACTGAGGACATTCCCATTCGTGCTCCGTCCCCTCTTTCAACAGCCAGCGAAGAGTCATACTACTAATCGTTCTCACCGCTTTTTTGATTAAAAGTTCTCCTGGTCTTCCCTCTCAGTTCTGAGATTCTTCATCTGCCGATCCCCCGCAATCTCATTCTTTCCACATATGGGTTCTCAATCTGTTCCTCCGCCTTCTGCACTTGGTCCCACAAGCGCACGACCATCTCCCTCTTGTCCATAGGCAATCTATCACCAAGAGGTGCATTCCCTTCTAGCCTATCAGCCTGTTCATTCCCCCGTATCCCCGCATGGCCAGGGCCGATAATCATGATTTCATGTATAATAGTTCTGTGCAGCTCATTGAAGAAGGTAATGTTATTTTATATTGAATATACTATACTATGTTATGTTATGCCGCCCTCCGTGGCATAAAGGTTTGCGAACGCGATTTGTGAGCCGCTTACCACGCGTTCGAAACACGGCGGCGACCGATTTGGCTGCAGACCATGTCGCGCTGGGGTTTTCACGTGTTGGTATGTGAGTCGGTCGTTCAGAAAGCAATGGCAAACTACTGAACGTAAAACTTGCCAAGGAATCAACACTAGTAGTAAAATGCTGGTGTCGACAGCGATGTCCTGTAAATAGGATATGCAAACAAAAATGTTATATTATGTGGAACAACGTGAGAATAAGACAGTCCACATTATTTGGGCATGTCATGAAAAGGGGAAAGCTGGAGTGTGTCGTCACAACGGGAATGTTGGAGGGAAAGGGAGGCAGGGGCATACCAACAAAAAAGATGCTGGGCAGTTTGAAATCATGGCATGCAGGAACATGGCTATCATAAATTTCTGCTGGACTCGATACTGACGCGTGAAGCCTGGGCAGACACGTCAATGCCGACATGGAGGGAAACAGCGGACACACTATAACCAACTCCTTCAGTGAACTGTGAGCATGTATGTTTTGGGATGGCTTCTGCTTCGGCAGACTGAGCATTCATGGGAATGTCCAAAGGGCAGTGACATCATTAAAATATCGTTTGTTTTATTTGGTCGCGTTCGCTCTTTTTGAGCTCAAACGTAGTCCATACACGTACCATTTCTTTTAGTGCACTGAGCTGAGTTTTACGTGTGGATTAGCTTTCCTTATTACCAGTGTCCCTCGCTGTTTTATGAGGCACTTGAAATTTACGTCCCTGATTCAAGGACGAGAAGTCAACAGTTAAGTCCAACTGACCAGTGTAGGGGGTTGAACCCGCTACCTCGACATCCCAGCATCGGAAGTGTAAAAGCTGACTTCCATTCAACATAATATAACAAAACAATGGCAGTACAAGAGACAGGAGGTTGTGGATAAACATCGTCACCAACGCCACACGGTATGAACGATCTCATTTCCGCATCTGCACGGAAGTATCTCTCACAAGGCTACCTGAACATTTGCCAAACACAATGATATCAACCAGATGACCGTATCTAACCGTTTTTATACCTGCGTGTGACGTCAGGTGAGTTCTTCAAAGGAAATATTCAATAAACAATTGTCTGCGCGGCTGTTGCTCTAGCCATCCTCATTTGTTTGTTTTGTTCCGGGTATGTTTAAAGTGTGGTTTTTATGTAGTTCGTGTAACATGCAGTTTGATGGCATGTGAAGTGAAATGTTAAATCTATTCAGCAGCGAAATAATATATATAAAAGTAACACAACAATCGTGTGCATCGATAATAATAGTATACAGTTGATTTTCGCTTTTTAACATATATTCTTAGAGAGGCCTGGGGGTGTAAGAAGAAGAAGAAGAAGAAGAAGAAGAAGAAGAAGAAGAAGAAGAAGAAGAAGAAGAAGAAGAAGAAGAAGAAGAAGAAGAAGAAGAAGAAGAAGAAGAAGAAGAAGAAGAAGACCGAACGAACGAACGAACGAACGAACGAACGAACAATCGAACGAACTTTATTGTCATAATTTCACATATTGCTTACGCAGGCTCGTCTTACATTCGGCCCTTCTAATCACTCATCTTTCGTACATCAATTAACGATTTTGCCTTTTCCATTCACATAGGAAAAACATGTCAAATGAAAGTTGTGAACATAAATCAATACATATTATCATGTTATGAGATAGCGCAAACGAAATTCCACCTCATGTCGTGAGTCGTTGAGTGTTGATTCTCGATTTGTCTGAAATATGACCTTATCCTGCCCGGTATATATCATGTATAAACAGTAAACAAGCAGAGGAGACCTTTGAACGCCTTGGAGCATATTTGATGTATGTTCGAATCCGCACAACATTGAATCAGGAAGCAAAATCAAACTGACACAGGAACAAACTGGTTTAAAGGATTATGTTAAATGCCTTAAGGACCAATAAAAAGATATCAATTGAAACGAGAAAAAGAGTGTTGACATGCTACATAGAATCTGTAGTTTTGTATGCATGTGAAGCGTGGACGATGAGTAGTCAAGCTGAAAAACAGCTGATGGCTGTGGAAATGTGGTTTCTGAGGAAAATGCAAAGAATACCATGGACAGACAGAATCACCAATGAACAAGTCCTTCAAGAAACAAATGAAGATCGTAAACTGATTAGAGACATTCGACGAAGACAATCACAATTGTTTGGACATGTTATGAGAAGAAATGATTTGGAGAACTTAGTGACAACTGGCAAGATCGAAGGGAAGAGACCAAGGGGAAGACCTAGAAGCAAATACCTGGATGGCTTGGCAACATGGCATGGTCGAGACAGGAACACGGTGCTGATCCACGACTCTGGTGATCGAGTGAGATGGCAGAACATGACCACCCACGCTTATCGGCATGGCACATGATGGATGGATAAATGCCTTAAGGCGCACAGGGCATGCACTGTTGGATCCATATGTTTTATAGATCAACCGGCATATGGTCACTGATGTGGTCAGTATGTCACCGGTCGCCTTGACTTCCCCAGACCCGTCCTGGTACCCTTGTAATACTAGGTCGACCTGGGAGTCCTGGTAACTGTAAAATGTCGAATTCACCCCCAGTGCGGATGGAACATTTGACTAACGGATCGGCAGGAGAACGGCTAACCACCATACAATCAAAGGTCTTAATGATGATGATGATAATGATGATGATGGTGATGATGATGGTGATGATGATGATGATGATGGCAATGGCGGTTATGATGATGGCGATGATAATGATGTCGATAGTGATGATGATGTGATCATGGCGGTTATTATAATGGCTATGATGATGGCGATGATGATGATGATGATGATGATGATAGTGATAATTATGATGATGGTGATGATAATGATGATGATGATGATGATGATTATGATGATACAGGAGTGAGGCAGGGATATGTGCTCTCTCCTCTGCTATGTAATGTCTACATCATCATCAAGTGCCGTGCCGGATGGCGTAGGCGTTCATGGCTCTCCACATATCTCGGTCTTTGGTGTTCTGGATCAACTCTGCTGATGATATTCCTCCAAGCCACCGTCTCAATCCGTCCAGCATTATCTCTCTTGGTCTGCCTCTGCCTCTCTTCCCCTCGATCTTTCCAGTTGTCACGATGTTCTCCAATGCCTCTCTTCTCATCACATGACCAAAGAAAGCTGTTTGCCTTTTTCTTATTTTGAATAACGAAGACACAAACAATAGATTGCACGATTTATTGCCTGGCATATTTCGCTGCATCTCGTCAGGTACATACTGCAGAAATCACACAACTTACGTGAATTAACTAGATAAATCCTTCAAGTTGAAATATACACATATTCGCATAGTAATGTCACTTATCTACCACGGTAATTTTAAGCTGACTAACATGTCTTTCTGTTTACACAATTCTGGCTTGCGTTGATAGATCATAATTGCTTCTGCAAATTTTAACAAGCGAGTATTTTGTGTTCTAAACAACACGCGAAATGCTGTGTCTCTGGACACAACGTGACCACTGGCGACAATGTGTCTGCCGATTGAAGACGCCGGGAGCTTCCGGTGTGTCGGCTCCTCGCGGCTAGCCACTCCTGTGTGTTGTATCTTGTTGACCCATTGAGGTATGTGTTCTGACACCCGTTTGTTAAGCTGTCTCTCCGTTCGACCAATGTAAACGGCCTGGCATCTACATGTGAATTGGTAAATACAATTGTTTGTGGCGTACAGAGGAACAGGCTCTTTGACTGTTGGTGTAGGAATGGGTACGGTTTTACATCTAATGACTGGAGTTGCCGCACAGAATGTTCGACCTACTGCTGTAGTAAGCCGGTCTTGTAGACGTTGCATTACGTCATCCCCTCGAAAGGTTAGCTGGATGAATACCTTGAGTTTAGGGACTGTAGTTACGTCTGCTTTGGGTTTGGGCTGTTGGTAATGGCGCTTTATAAATCCTGTGGAGTACCCATTCTGATTTAAGACATTCTTCAGAGTTTCAAATTCCTCTGTCAGTGTGTCCTGGGTGCATATCTTTCTAGCACGGTCAAACAAGGTCCGTACTAAGCCCCGTTTGTACTGGACAGGTGTGAAGCTCTGAAAATTTAGGTATTGGCCAGTCCATGTTTCTTTGCGGTACACCGATCTTTGGATTGTGCCGTCTGCTCTACGTCTCATTAGAATATCTAGGAACGGTAACGCTTCGTTGTGTTCGTGTTCCATAGATAGAGAGATGTTTTTATGCGTCTTGTTCATTGTGGCCTGAAACGATGTTGCTTGTAGCTCGTCTGTGGTGATAATTAGTATATCGTCCACATAACGCCGGTAAAAGGCCAAGTTGTTGATGTCTGAGGATCTCTTTTCTTCTAAGTGTGCCATGAAGATGTCCGCTAGAATAGGACCAAGAGGACTCCCCATGGCCACTCCGTCAATTTGGCGGTATGACTTAGTTAGAAAATTGAATTGGATGTTGGCGGTACATAGTAGTAGTAGCCTCTCCAGAATAGGTGTTGGTATGCCTAATTTTAGTTGTTTGTCTTCAATGCGTTCCCTTATTATTTTCACTGTCTCCTCTAATGGAACGTTAGTGAATAGGGAGGCTATATCCATGGATGCCATGTGTTTGTTATTTATGTCCATAGTATCCAATAATTCCACCAGTTGGAATGTATCTCTGAGTATTTTTGGATCGAAGGATTGTCGTACTGGCTTTAACATACAGGATTGTCGATTGAGATTTCTCGAGGAATGCCTAAGGACGGGGATATTTCCTCACCGGTATTTCAGATCTCTGAGGTCGGACAGAATATGTCCGACAAGAAAAAACCTGAGACGACTGACAAAAAACCAGATAGAAGAAACCCAGGCCAAGCTGGCCAACTTGAAGCGCACACACAGTTCTGCCTACTACGTCACCCAAGAATTGAGCTTGTATGGCTACTTGAAGTTCACTAAATTCTGTACAGAAACAGTGTACAAGGTGAAAATCGCAGAGAATGCTCGCCTCAACAAATCACTGAGCACTGAAAAGGTAACAACGTCAGTACTAGACAACCCAGAGAAGTATGTGAGGAACTTATCGTCATACGTACTCAACAACATTGAAACAGAGGCCCTTGCATACGGATTAAAATTCTGCATAAAGCCTAAACACATCAACCGTGTTGAGTCGCAAGCACAGTTTGAAATGTTGTTCGATCAAGTCTCCAAGTTATCACCTACCTCTGCTGAGTCGATCGGGTGGCTGAAGGCCAAACTGGTAGATTTAGAACACCAGTATCGCACAACACCCTCTAAACAGACGTGTCCGCTGACCAACGAACACCTTACTGCCTTAAAAGCGTTAAAGGCTAACAAAACCCTCGTCATACTGAAACCTGACAAAGGGAGCGGTACAGTACAGATGGACATGTCAGATTACCAGAGAGAAAAATGGATGTAATATTGTCAGATGAATCCAAATTCAGGATAGATCAAAAAGTAAACAAGTCGGAGGACCTGGATGCTATAATGAGGAAAGAGATCCAGTCACTTGTGAATGCGGGACTCATCAGTGAGGCCACTGCAAAAACGCTCACACCACGTGGCTCGCACACTCCTCAGATGTACGGTCTACCCAAACTTCACAAGCCCGGCATCCCGCTAAGACCTATCCTGTCCATGGTTAACTCTGCACAACACCGAATGGCGAGATGGTTAGCCGAAATGTTAAAGCCAGTACGACAGTCCTTCGATCCAAAAATACTCAGAGATACATTCCAACTGGTGGAATTATTGGATACTATGGACATAAATAACAAACACATGGCATCCATGGATATAGCCTCCCTATTCACTAACGTTCCATTAGAGGAGACAGTGAAAATAATAAGGGAACGCATTGAAGACAAACAACTAAAACTAGGCATACCAACACCTATTCTGGAGAGGCTACTACTACTATGTACCGCCAACATCCAATTCAATTTTCTAACTAAGTCATACCGCCAAATTGACGGAGTGGCCATGGGGAGTCCTCTTGGTCCTATTCTAGCGGACATCTTCATGGCACACTTAGAAGAAAAGAGATCCTCAGACATCAACAACTTGGCCTTTTACCGGCGTTATGTGGACGATATACTAATTATCACCACAGACGAGCTACAAGCAACATCGTTTCAGGCCACAATGAACAAGACGCATAAAAACATCTCTCTATCTATGGAACACGAACACAACGAAGCGTTACCGTTCCTAGATATTCTAATGAGACGTAGAGCAGACGGCACAATCCAAAGATCGGTGTACCGCAAAGAAACATGGACTGGCCAATACCTAAATTTTCAGAGCTTCACACCTGTCCAGTACAAACGGGGCTTAGTACGGACCTTGTTTGACCGTGCTAGAAAGATATGCACCCAGGACACACTGACAGAGGAATTTGAAACTCTGAAGAATGTCTTAAACCTGAATGGGTACTCCACAGGATTTATAAAGCGCCATTGCCAACAGCCCAAACCCAAAGCAGACGTAACTACAGTCCCTAAACTCAAGGTATTCATCCAGCTAACCTTTCGAGGGGATGACGTAATGCAACGTCTACAAGACCGGCTTACTGCAGCAGTAGGTCGAACATTCTGTGCGGCAACTCCAGTCATTAGATGTAAAACCGTACCCATTCCTACACCAACAGTCAAAGAGCCTGTTCCTCTGTACGCCACAAACAATTGTATTTACCAATTCACATGTAGATGCCAGGCCGTTTACATTGGTCGAACGGAGAGACAGCTTAACAAACGGGTGTCAGAACACATACCTCAATGGGTCAACAAGATACAACACACAGGAGTGGCTAGCCGCGAGGAGCCGACACACCGGAAGCTCCCGGCGTCTTCAATCGGCAGACACATAGTGGTCACGTTGTGTCCAGAGACACAGCATTTCGCGTGTTGTTTAGAACACAAAATACTCGCTTGTTAAAATTTGCAGAAGCAATTATGATCTATCAACGCAAGCCAGAATTGTGTAAACAGAAAGACATGTTAGTCAGCTTAAAATTACCGTGGTAGATAAGTGACATTACTGTGCGAATATGTGTATATTTCAACTTGAAGGATTTATCTAGTTAATTCACGTAAGTTGTGTGATTTCTGCAGTATGTACCTGACGAGATGCAGCGAAATATGCCAGGCAATAAATCGTGCAATCTATTGTTTGTGTCTTCGTTATTCAAATTCACTACGGGAAAACATTGTTTTGACTTTTTCTTATTGTTGTATATAGTGTTCTAGTTGTATTAGTCTCTTTCAGGCAATCGTTGTTAGTTACTCTGGCAGTCCAAGGAATTCGCAACATTCGTGTTAAAAACCACATCTCTGTTGCTTCTAAGTTCTTCCTAATTTGTTCATTTACATTCAAAGATTCGCTGCCATACAGCAAGCCTGGTTCTATATAGCGTTTTAGCACTCTCTTTCTTACATTCATTGATAGCGATTTATTGCATAAGATACTCTTCATTTTCTGAAATGCGAATTTTGCCTGCCCTATTCTGCTCTTAATCTCTGTTGTACATCTTCCATCTGATGTTATAAGTGCCCCTAGGTATTTAAAATTATCCACTTGGTTGAGAATTTCCCCTTCTATTTCTATGTCACATTTTGGTGTCCCCATTTTCTTTGATATCACCATTGTTACTGTTTTCTTGATATTCAAGGAGAGTCCTTTCTGTGCACTCTCTGATACTACAATGTCCAATAATTGTTGTAGGTCTGTTGCATTATCCGCCACCAATACTGTGTCATCTGCATAGCGTATATTGTTTATATTATATCCTCCGATTAGTATTCCTGGCTTCTCTTTGATCTCTCTCATTATTACTTCGCTATACAGGGAGAAAAGATCTGGTGACAAGACACACCCCTGTCGTACTCCTAGCTTTATATATTCGTAACTACCCTCTTTATTTCCCATTTTAATTGCTGCTACTTGGTTCCAGTATATCTTCTTTATTATTCTTAAATCTTTCCCATCAATGTTGATATCTTCCAACATGTCTACATGGACAGAATATCCACAGAAGAACTCTTTACTCCAGATGAAACAACTGATCCACAGGAAATAAATGAACTTCTATTTGCAGACGACCAGTGCCTGTTTTACAGCGATGAGGGAAGACTACAACATCATATTAATGATTTGAGTTCAGGAGACAATAACCTAACAATCCGAGACCGAGTAAGAAATGCTGTTATCAGACAGACAGTGGGATCAAAACCTGTGCCATATTTATTGAAAGACAGAAGATCATGTCGTTTGGCAATGTTGTTACAATGCAACATCAGCAACTACCATCACTGGCCTTGCATCAAAGATCATCTGCGACGAGATCAAGAGTACGTCCAAGAAGAAAATGGATTGACGACATCAGAGACATTGTACAATCACACTGAATGCCACTATTCAGTGCCGCCCACCTGGCGCTGAAACGCAAATTATTCCTCCCCACGCCGCTTGACGGCAGAAGTGGAAGATGATGCTGATGATGATGATGATGACGAATGAGACGAAATATATTGGAGAACTCGATGACAACTGGCAAGATCGAGGGGAAGAAAACAAGGGAAAAGCAGAAACCTAAATGGCTTGACAACATGATATGGGCGAGACAAGAACACTGCGATCATCCACGACTATGGTGATCGAGTGAGATGGCGAATCATGCCCTTCTCCCACCCCCTCCCCCCGAGATTATCGACATGACACATGAAGAATAATGAAATTTGCCATTGCTTTCTAAATGGGGAGGCAACATTGAAGTCCAACAGTTATCTTTTTCTTATCTCTCTGGCAAGATGATTTAAAAGGTGTATTATTACTTTTATGTGATTGAAATTGCAGACATATATACTAAATGTTGCTTGCGGTTTCTGAAAGCAAGACGCGTATAATTTGGTGGGTAACAAAATCTGTGGTTGGCAGAATTACTTTGCACTTTGTGTGCACCACATGTGAAGGTAAGGTGAATCTTCCGGAAATAGAATCTCCAACAATAATATGGCGGTGTTTTGCGATGTTTTTTATACCCAGATAAGAGTCACGTAATATTGCAACGGCTGAGTGTGCTGGTGTTAACTGCGGACAGACTACACACACAGACACACATAAACACACAGAGTAATGGCAATATGAAGGAAACAAAGAAGAAGGTGAATGAGGAGGGGGAGGAAGAGAGATAGCAGGAGGACAGGAAGAAGAAGAAGAAGAAGCAGAAGAAGACGAAGAAGAAGAAGAAGAAGAAGAAGAAGAAGAAGAAGAAGAAGAAGAAGAAGAAGAAGAAGAAGAAGAAGAAGAAGAAGAAGAAGAAGAAGAAGAAACTTAAAATATTTCCCTTCCTTTGCCTTTAACTTGACATGATAAATGGTACATTTCTAGGCAATTATTTTATCTCTTTGTCCTTATTTTGAACTCCAGACCTGCAGCACATTCCTGGCACAGGAAAACATAAGATAACATGTCGTGTGTGGGAGTGAGCGGCGAGCAAACAGTACCTTGATTGTGCAGAATGAGTTAAATGTAGGCAGCAGGACAGACAGTCACTGCCAATTGACAGATTGGGCGAGGACATTTCTAGTGAGTGCCGCTTTCATCGACGATGAACTAGCTTTCGTGGCGGACTGTGCGTCCTGGGCAACAGGTTTCTTCGGGGCCTGGCTAACGTAGTAGGATCGCTGATTCTTCCGAAACTGGAGAGTATCTGCCTGCGCGGCGAAGAACCACCAGTCTGCACACCAATAAGCCAGACATGGGACAACGGATACTCACGCAAACCTCAGGCGATATGACATCACACTGATGTTGGACAACAGGATGTCTTCATCCGACATACAGGACTTCACGCTGGAGTTCACAGCCAGCGAACGCAAGCAAGCGACTAACTGTGTGGATTGTTTGACTAATGTAAGATTTAGTCATGTTTCAGTTTGTAGCGGGGTCTGTGGACCATTGAAGAAGTGAAAAATCTGGGTTGTTGTTGTTGTTGTTGTTGTTGTTGTTGTTGTTGTTTTTATTGTTGTTATTGTTAGTATTGTTGTTGTTGTATAGCCTTGTCCATCCATGTCCGACAGTTATGGAGTCAGTAAGTGGGTCATGCAATAAGTAAGTCATTAAGTAAGTAAATCAGTAAGTATGTTGCTGTTGCTGTTGTTGTTGTTGGCATTGTTGTTCTTGTAGAGAGCCGTTGATCAGTCTCCGACAGTCAGTAAGTAAAGGAGTCAGTCAGTCAGTCAGTCATGCAATAATTAAGTCATTAAGTAAGTAAATCAGTAAGTGTGTATGTAAGAATGTTGATAAATCAATCAGTGAGCGAATAAAACATTTAGTCAGACACTAATATAAGCAGTCAGTCGGAAATTCACATAGTCAGTAAGTTAGTCAGTAATTCAGTTAGTCATTGAGTTCCTAAGTCATTGGGTGTTTAAGACATTCATTCAGTAAGCCATTAAATAAATCAGCTAGCCAATAAATCACCTGCAAAGGTTGGACATCTGAATTATCACAATCACAGAAAGTCATTGACATGTTGAAACATCACAATCACAGAAAGACATTGACATGTTGAAACATCACAATCACAGAAAGTCACTGACATGTTGAAACATCACAATCACAGAAAGTCATTGACATGTTGAAACATCACAATCACAGAAAGTCATTGACATGTTGAAACATCACAACCACAGAAAAATACTGACATGTTGAAACATCACAATCACAGAAAGACATTGACATGTTGAAACATCACATTCACAGAAAGACATTGACATGTTCAAACATCACAATCACAGAAAGTCACTGACATGTTGAAACATCACAATCACAGAAAGTCGTTGACATGTTGAAACATCACATTCACAGAAAGTCATTGATATGTTGAAACATCACATTCACAGAAAGTCATTGATATGTTGAAACATCACATTCACAGAAAGTCATTAATATGTTGAAACATCACATTCACAGAAAGCCGTTGACATATTGAAACATAACAATCACAGAAAGTCGTTGACATGTTGAAACATAACAATCACAGAAAGTCGTTGACATGTTGAAACATCACATTCACAGAAAGTCATTGATATGTTGAAACATCACATTCACAGAAAGTCATTGATATGTTGAAACATCACAATCACAGAAAGTCATTGATATATTGAAACATCACATTCACAGAAAGCCGTTGACATGTTGAAACATAACAATCACAGAAAGTCACTGATATGTTGAAACATCACATTCACAGAAAGTCACTGACATGTTGAAACATAACAATCACAGAAAGTCACTGTTATGTTGAAACATCACATTCACAGAAAGTCACTGATATGTTGAAACATCACATTCACAGAAAGTCACTGATATGTTGAAACATCACATTCACAGAAAGTCGTTGACATGTTGCAACGAATGCAAAATGGAAACATTTGGATGAGATATCTAGACAGCCACATCTGAGGAGACAGGACAAAGAAAACTGAACACCAGCTCCCAGGGTAGATGAGGAGCAAATATTAAACACTAGCTGACCCGGCCCGGCTTCGCCCAGTCCCTGGTGGGGAGCATCTCATTTAATTCATATAAGTAGTCATATAAGTTCTCGTTCCCGTTACCGACTATCTGTCTGTCTGTCTGTCTGTCTGTCTGTCTGTCTGTCTGTCTGTCTGTCTGTCTGTCTGTCTGTGTCTGTCTGTCTGTCTGTTTGTCTATCTATCTATCTCTGTCTGTCTGTCTGTCTGTCTGTCTAATAGACCCATCCCTCTGTCTTTCCCTCCGTCTATCCCTCCCTTCCTCCCTCCCTGTCTGTTTGTCTATCTATCTATCTATCTATCTATCTATCTATCTATCTATCTATCTATCTATCTATCTATCTATCTATCTGTCTGTCTGTCTGTCTGTCTGTCTGTCTGTCTGTCTGTCTAATAGACCCATCCCTCTGTCTCTCCCTCCGTCTATCCCTCCCTCCCTCCCTGTCTGTTTGTCTATCTATCTATCTATCTATCTATCTATCTATCTATCTATCTATCTATCTATCTATCTATCTATCTATCTATCTATCTATCTATCTATCTATCTATCTATCTATCTATCTATCTATCTATCTATCTATATGTCTGTCTGTCTGTCTGTCTGCCTGACCCGGCCCGGGTTCGCCCAGTCCCTGGTGTGGAGCATCTCATTTAATTCTGAGTAGGTAAGAATCCGCGCTGCCTTCAAAATGTTGACGTGAAGATTTTCTTCCTGCAGCTGCTTCTGTATTTGTTGATCAGTAAGCTCCATTTTTAGCCGCTTGACCACCCATCTGTCTGTGTGTGAATCAGTGTTTCTGATTCTGGTGTCTTGGTCCTCCTTCCTATCACAAGTTTTTGTGATCGTCTGTGGGTAGTCGTCGCTCTTCTTATTGGTAGTTTCATTGACTGTAGGTTCAGATACTTTATTACAGCTTGCATGCAGACTCTCCAAAGGCAGGTTCGTCTTCTTGATAGTCTGGTCGGTTTTCTCACTATGCATCTTGGAAGCTGCTTGTTTCTTTGTGCTATTACGACGTGTAAGAGTTTATAAATCTTTGAAAACGATACAACAATATGACTATAAGTTATACAACAATGTTATTAAAAGTTATGCCCCTTGAAATAACTTTTTCTAGAGTTAAGTCCCTTCGCTATATATAAATTTTAATGAAAAATGAAAAATGAAATAATACTGAGTAAGCAGGCAATTTCACACTAAAATATCACAGTTGGCAGCTCTGGAATGAAAGGAAGACGTATAGAAAATTTCATCTCAATCGGATGGACCGTTCGCGAACAAATAAAGGACATACATACATATATACATACACTCTGTTTTATAGATATAGATTACCTAAGGCGCATTACATCACCATTATCATCATCATGTGCCATGCCGATAAGCGTGAGCGGTCATGTTTCACCGTCACGCAAAATCAGCGGTGACGTGGATCAGCTCTGTGTTCTTGTCTTCATTATGCCACGTGGTGAAGCCATCCAGGTATTTACATCTCTGCCTTCTCCTTCGTCTTTTCCCCTCAGTTTTGCCAAGTCACTAAGTTCGCTAGTTTATTTCTTCCCATAACGTGCACAAAAACACCTGACTGTCTGCGTCTAATTTCTCTAATCAGTTTACGGTTTTCATTTGTTTCTTGTAGGACTTGCTCATTGGTTTTTCTGTCCGTCCATAGTATTCTTTGGATTTATCTCAGAAAGCATAATTTCATTGCCATTAGATGTTTTTCTGCTTGTCTCCCGACTGTCGACGTTTCAAATCCATACATAAGTATAAGTTCTATGTAGCATTTCAACATTCTTTTTCTCGCTGCAAAATACATCAGTATGTTTTCCATCTTTCAAAAGGCTGCCATCGCAACAGCGATTCTTGTTCTAATCGCTTCACTGCACCCCGTCAGATGTTACGCTGTTCCTAGATAGTTTTTCAGTTATTCACTTGCTGAACATTCCCATTTACCCGTATTGTGGTATTTCTTTCTTCCTAGAGACCACCATAATCTGTATCTTCTTACAATTTAATTCGAACACTGGTTGTTCACTATATACACTAACCATATCTAATAAATGTTGAAGATCCTGTACATTGTCTACAATCAATACTGTATCATCTGCATATCTACTATTATTGATGATATGTCCCCCAATTGCATTACCTCTCACACCTTCCAAATTTCTCATATTTTTTTTGTATAGCGAAAAAAAAAAGATATATCTACAGCACTTGATAAAGAATTGCATACATGATACAAACTGATGTTGCATCTGAGACGTAGAGAAGTAGTGGAAAGCCTGAAAATTATAGAAGGGTATTTCTACAATCAAGGATAGAAGTGGGAAAACTAAACATTGTGCACAGCACAAACCTGCCCTGGCCTTTGAACCGTGCACTAAATGACAGACATTACGCAGCTCACAGCGGAATTATGGACAATGTGTTGAAATGCCTGGTATTTCTCCGGGACCATATTAGGCAGTACTTACCAGGCCAGCCTCTGCCGACTCTGTGTCATGTACACGGATGCGCCATACGTGCCTCGGCGAGAGAGGTGCCGTCGGGAAATTGAATCTTGCCGATCGATTGCAAACATCGGATTGGAATAATCTGTCCAGCGGCTTCTAAGAATAGTGGCAATTAATTTGTTGGACTTGTGGTTTTTCTGTGTGGATTTTGTCAGTCTGTTGTGCTTATTTCTTCTCAATGACTGCTGGGTTTAATTGGGTCTATTTGCCTCTTAGGAGCAGTGAGTCTTCTTTGGGAGCAGGATGTTTCTCTTGAATTTTCTGCTGAGTTCAGATTAGCATTACTACACTCTGTGCCATGATATTGATTTGGGGTGTATTGAGGCATTACTACACTCTGTGCCATGATATTGATTTGGGGTGTATTGAGGCTCGATGAGTTATGGAAGTTGTTTTCATCGTGATGCTTTCCTTGGCTCACCCCCTTGTTTGCTGACCGATGCTCTTAACATGTTTGACAGAACGCACAGTGGCAGCTCACAGAATGTTTATTTGCAGTATCCACCACATTTGTCTCTAAACAGCCAGTCATGCATCCTCTGCACTCTTTGTGCTGGTGCACGCTCACTGTACTACAATTGACAGTCGGTCCCGTTGCTATTTTCTGTTCTGTGTTTACACTGGTATACTGTCTTTACTGTTCCTCGCAGATCTGGACGAAGCCACAGGTGACTTTACTTAACTATCAAATGAGCACTTACAATGCAGCGTAGACTGTTGGGTCGGTTAATCTGCTTCAGTCTCGATGCAGTCAGATGACGGTTTGAGGTGTGTGTGTACCCTGTCCGCTGTCCGCGCCTTAAGTGACCAGTCTAACTGACCGTATCACCCAGGTCACACATTCACAGGTGTTGTGATCTCTTCCGTAGTAAATCCATGAGCGTCCATAGACTGTGAGCTCTCTTCCATAGTAAATCCATCAACATACATCGACTATGTCAGCCGCTGATGACTGCGGAGTTTCCTTGGGCACTTGGGGGTGCTCTTTCATGGCCATGTCCATCTTGGATTCCAGCTCTTGTATTCTATCCATTGTTGCAGATTCATTCAGTTGAAAGTCTTCGATTATTTTCATAGCACTCCCGACTCACTCTTTGGAGCTTTCATCTCAATCGTAGTTAATTCATTTAGTTACATCGACGAATTGTTAGTCCGAGCTTGATTGTTGAGCCTCCTTGCACACTTTGTACTGCCCACACTTCTGAACACTGAACTTCAACCCTAGCTGACTATTGTTGCAGATTAATTCATGATGACATTCCTTATTTCCCCAACTGCTGTTGCAGATTCATTCAAGGGGACATTTCTTATTTTCCTAACTACTGTTGCAGAATCATTCATGTGGACAGTTCTTATTTCCCTAACTATTATTGCAGATTCATGCAGTTGACATTCCTTGTTTCAGCATTCGTAATGTGGGCTGTATCCATAGGTTGACCCTGCGAGGTGATCCAGGGAATGGGGTTATCTCACAGTCTTTAAGCTTAATGTACTTCGTAGCTCAGAGGTGGAACAATTTTCAACAAAAAATCAAAGACATCACCAATCCCTATACATACAATCGCAACGTATTTGAACAGTATCTCAGTACAGACTATATGCCCCCTTTAAAAATAATAATAATAATAATAATAATAATAATAATAATAATAATAATAATAATAATAATAATAATAATAATAATAATAATAATCTCAAATGGCCTCTAGTATAATAAACATTCTCCAAACGGTGGTACAATACAGCTATCTTTTTATTTTTTTGCATATCCTTTACAGGACATCGCTGTCAACATCAGCATCTTTCAGCTGATTGTTGATTTCTTGGCAAGATTACGCTCAGTAGTTTGTCATTGCTTTCTGAGCGGCCGGCTCACTTATCCCGTAAGTTACCAACGCGGCGAGAACCGCTTCCAATTCTTGCGCACTGCGTTACCCTACGTGGATAAACGGGATTACGGAGAAAGTCGTTTAACCCCTAATCCAGGACAGTTACTTTGCTTAATTATAATTGTCATGTCAACCATTAGTTTTAGTGAATCATGTAATATTGATTGTTGCAGGATTTTCATGCGTTTTTAATGTGCATTGTTTCTTTTGTGATAGTTGTTTGTCTAAGATTAGTTTCATAAGTGACGTATAAATGAAATAATGTACGAGAGCAGAGAGATACGAAGGGCAGAATGTCAGATGTGTCTGCGTGCTCAATTCTTAACCCTTTGAAAATAAAGTCTGTTCGTTCGTTAGACCCGCGTAGTTGGAGGTAAACTTTAGACACCGTTGTTTATCACTGAACCAAAAGTTGACACTGTGAGTTTTACTAAACCTTATTTTAACTCTTTCTCAGTCTCACTTCCGCGAACGTCCATTATTTGGTCCTTTGTCTGGTAATCTCTACACAATAAGTCCATTATTTAGCCCTTTGTCTGGTAATCTCTACACAATAAGTCCATTATTTCGCCCTTTGTCTGGTAATCTCTACCCAATAAGTCCATTATTTCGTCCTTTGTCTGGTAATCTCTACACAATAAATACATTATTTGGCCCGTTGTATAGTAACCACTACGCAATACGTCCATTATTTGGCTCATTGTCTAGTAATATCGACAACAATAATTCAGTTGTTTTACTGTTTGTCTCGTAATAACGAACCAAGAAGTTGAGAGTTTTGGTGTTGGTTTGGAAATGTATAAACATAAAGTCCAGTTTTGTTGGTTATTGGTCTGATAATGTCAAAACAAGAAGTCCAGTTGTGTTGAGTGTTGGTTTGGTAATGTCTGCATAAGTGGTCCAGTTTTGCTGGATGTTGGTCTGGTAATGTCCACACAAGAAGTCCAGTTTTGTTGGATGTTGGTCTGGTAATATCTGCATAAGAAGACAAGATTTGTAGAGTGTTGGTCTGGTAATGTCTACACAAGAAGTTTAGTTTTGTTGGGTGTTGGTCTAGTAATGTCTACATAAGAGGTCTGGTTTTGCTGGATGTTGGTCTGGAAATGTCTACACAAAACGTCCAGTTTTCTTGGGTGTTGGTCTGTGGGAGAGAAATAAGTGTAGTCTGAATTTAGGGTTGACCAATCCGAGCTGCTTGGAAACAAAAGCCCGGAGGTACCTTACTTTTGTTTGTAGGGCCTATTGTCACGAAAATCAAGCAAGTCCACAGGCGGCCAACAAAACCCCAAAATTCACGACCCCTCTGGGGCTCCACCCGAGGGATCACGCCAAATTCGTGAGGTAAATAATTCTTGTGGGACGTGAGCGATACGGTCATTTTTTCCGTGACTTTTGGGGTGGGGAAAACATTAAAATGTCCAGTCCCCCTGGGAACTAGGGTAAATATAAGGATTTTCAGACAGTTCATGAGAACTGACAACAAACATCCGTGAGTGAACAATGGGGCAGGGGGGTTGTGGTGGTGAATATTCGCCCTATAAACATGAAACTTCTCGGGACTTTGTAAGGAGTTCATGTTTGCTCAGTCACGACGTCTATTCCTCAGTTTGAAGGGAAACAAACACCTCATGTCTCTACTTTGGAGAGGTCAGGTGTAAATAATGCTGCTTCAATTGACCCCAGAAGCAGATCTATACCTTGACCCAAGGCGTATTCATCATAGAGTTGAAGAATTCCCGTTTGATTCGTACCATCCAGTGTCCATATCCTAGAGGGAGGAGGGGGAGAGAGAGAGAGAGAGAGAGAGAGAGAGAGAGAGAGAGAGAGAGAGAGAGAGAGAGAGGGGGGGGGGAGAGAGAATTGCTGCGAATGAAGTCCGATGAGAGTAGTCTCAGACGGTATCAGTAACTTGCAATAGCCTCCAGAGGAAAGTCAGCAGGTCCCGCTTCTCGGGCCGAGCCAGTGAAGAAGCGCAACTGTATTCACCACCGTCAAGGACACACGGGAGGAGTCCTACATAAGTCAGATGACCTTCTACCCAGACAGAGATACTGATACACTCAATTATCCTGACCAGTTACTACCACTCCGCAAACGTCTGATTTTCAATAAGGCCAAACTAATTCACAAAATCCTACATCGGAATGCCCCAAATTACTTTTGGCCATTGTTTGAATATAATGCTAAACGATTAAATATATTACACATTCCGAAGCCTAGGATAGACTTATTTATATAAAACAAGCGTAAAACTCTGCAGTTCAGCTGTGGAACAATCTTCCACATGAAATAAAAGACATCACCAATCCCTATACATATAATCGCAAATTATATGAACACTATTTCAGTACGGATTATCTTCCCCCTTAATAATAGAAGTAATAATAATAATAAAACCCTAGTATAACAGCCAGTCCCCTTTTGGTAGGCCAGTATATTCCACATAGCTAATAACAAGTGCCACACCAGTTATTACTATTACTGAGTCGTGTAGTATTGATTTTTAATTTTTCCACATGCCTTTATAATGCATATCTTTTATATTGTTGCTGTTGTCAGTTAGCCTTGAATGATTTGTGAATGGTATAATGTATGAAAGAGCGTGATAAAAGGGCAGAATGTTAGACGGTCCTGCGTGCCCAATTCTTAACCTTTTCAAAATAAAGTTTTGTTGTTGTTGTTGCTGACGCTACTGACCTTGCTCTACGACTGTCTACGTGATGAGAGCACCCAACAAGACTTCTCTCATTTGTCACCGCCATCCTCTATCATGAGCGTACAGCAACTAGCTCTATCAATAAAATTATTATTGGGTTCTTTGTTAGTTGAGTTCAGTCCGCGTATATGTGGTGAAGGTTTCAAGGGAGTATTCGAACAGTTTGCAGTCTTTTGTCTACTGTCTCGTCTGGGACGACGGGAGGAGAACAAGTGGAACGGGAGTACCTTACACTCATTCATTCATTCAGTAGCATGTCCTTTGCACAACCTCGCTCCCAAACAATCTTCCGGAAAACTTCTCGATCACAAGCAAGATGCCCCGCGAACGGTACACCCATCTGGAGATCATCCGCCACATCATGCATCCGTCTTTTCTTTGGCCTTTCTCTTCCTCTCTTCCCAGACATATGCCCCTCCATTATTGTTCTCTCCAAACTTTATTGACAATTCAAGTGACCAAAATATTTAAATTGGCTTTGTTTTATCGTCTTTAATAGCCAACCTTCTTCAATATTCAGTTCTTGAAGTATGGATACATTTGTTTTTTTCTTTATCCAAGATATTCTTAGAACCCGTCTGTAATATTTATATTCAAAGGCATTTATGCGCTGTTCAGCTTGTTAAGTAAGTGTCCAGGTCTCACAGGCGTATGTTGTAATGGGAGAGAAGCATGCTCTTAAAACTCTCATTTTTTAGATCTAAATGTGCCAAGCTACAATTTATTCAGTTGTTTTAGTTTTTGAAGAGCAATTGATATTCGTCTTTTAATTTCTTTCATCCTTTCACCATAGTGGTAATTAATTCCCCCAAGATATTCGAAATTGTCTACCATCTTCAATGTTTCTCCATTAACATATATTTCTTTCTCCATATTAGTATTATCTGTATGCATTATCTTTATTTTCGCTATGTTAAAGTACAAGTTGTTTGCAAATTACTAACGGTAAAAATCCCACAGCTGTTGGAAATCACCGAAAGTATTCTGTAAACCCCCGCCCTGGTAGAATTGTTGAGAATATTAACCCACTCATGGGTAAATGGAGCCCATTATCTTAAATGGAATCTATCTAATGAAACATTCTACAAGAAGCCTTACGCACGACACCTTACTCAACAAACCTTACACAAGATGCTTTACACAAGACACCTTACACAAAACACCTTAGACAAGACACATTACACAAGAAACCTTCCATAAGACACATTACACAAGACACCTGACACAAGACACCTTACACAAGACACCGTACACAAGAAACCTTACACAAGACACCTTACACAACCATACACAAGAAACCTTACACAAGACACCATACACAAGAAACTTTAGACAAGACATATTGCACAAGACACCTCACATAGATAAATGCATGCCAAAGTCGACTGACTGATCTGTTAGGAATATACCAGATGTGACGCACTGCTCGAAGACAGAGGAACGAAGCTGGAGAGAAGAAGAAGAAGAAGAAGAAGAAGAAGAAGAAGAAGAAGAAGAAGAAGAAGAAGAAGAAGAAGAAGAAGAAGAAGAAGAAGAAGAAGAAGAAGAAGAAGAAGAAGAGAGAAGAAGAAGAAGAAGAAGAAGAAGAAGAAGAAGAAGAAGAAGAAGAAGAAGAAGAAGAAGAAGAAGAAGAAGAAGAAGAAGAAGAAGAAGAAAGAAGAAGAAGAAGAAGAAGAAGAAGAAGAAGAAGAAAGAAGAAGAAGAAGAAGAAGAAGAAGAAGAAGAAGAAGAGAGAAGAAGAAGAAGAAGAAGAAGAAGAAGAAGAAGAAGAAAAGAAGAAAAAGAGAGAAGAAGAGAAGAAGAAGAAGAGAAAGAAGAAGAAGAAGAAGAAGAAGAAGAAGAAGAAGAAGAAGAAGAAGAAGAAGAAGAAGAAGAAGAAGAAGAAGAAAGAAGAAAAAGAAGAAGAAGAAGAAGAAGGAAAGAAGAAGAAGAAGAAGAAAGAAAGAAGAAGAAGAAGAAAGAAGAAGAAGAAGAAGAAGAAGAAGAAGAAGGAAGAAGAAGAAGAAGAAGAAGAAGTGGTCCCAATCAGAGCTATTAAAGTTTACTATTAAAGCTAGGATGAGCTTGAACACCATTATCTCCAAACATCACTGCATGAATGGCTTTGGGTGATGATGATGATGGTGATAATGATAATGATGATGATGGTTACGACGATGATGATGGTGATTATGATGGTGATGATGATGATGATGATGATGATGATGGTAATGACGATGATGGTGATAATGATGATGATGGTGATGGTGGTGATAACGATGAGGATTTAGCGATCTAGAATAGAGCTCGGTTCTAAGCGAAACAATGGCTAAAACTATATTGCTATAAAATACATCGTTTCAGCTGGTACACTTTATGCTGTGACATCGCTATCTTATATTTTTAGAAAGTATTTTTCAATTGTTTCTTTCCACACTTATGATCATTATCAACGAATTCCATCTGATCTTTCGACCCATTTAATTCATTAACTTTTCACGAGCCATTAATTTTTCACGGAGCCATGCTAGACAGTTCTATTTATAGAAAGATGTGCTATGCAATATGACTCATGAATTATTCAGAACGTTCAATCAACGACCGCTGTTATTCATTCGCCGAACTATTTTGTCTGGCGGTTGAGCAAACTCACAATTAACACGAAGAGCTAGGTTATCAGTCACAGCAAAAGCCCCATGCTTTCACAGTACCAATTTCTGGAGGAAATTCCCGAGATGTGAAGTGATGCCCCGGAGCTAAGATCAGCATCGACGGACAGGGGTCAGAGCTGCCAATTCGGGGATAATACATTAATATATATACATAGACACGTCAGGGTGACCTACAAGTGGTCCGCAAGTTTCCATAGCAACAATGAAGTGATTAACATAAGTACACCAGACGAGAAGATGGTGGTTTAATAGTGAGCGCGCTGACTTACCAAGAAATCTAGGTTCAGTTCTTAGAAGGCGAGAGATTTTGATTTTCGACCACACGCTCGTTTAATGGTATGGTTAGACTCGTGAAATGAATACGGAACATTTCTATAATAATTGAAGGGCACTGTGAAAGACACTGGTCTCCAGATCTCATAATTCCGTAGTCAACTATATGTAAAGTCATATTGCTTTACATTTCCACCGTGATAAGTATTGTAGTGTTTTAAAAAAAAAGTTAGTTGCGTATACTTTGTAGCAGTCAACCCCAGCATTTTGTTTTACTGCTTGTGATTTCTCCAAAAGTTTACGTTCAGTAGTTTGGCATTGTTTTCTGAAAGACCGGCACGCATACCATGTATGAAAATCAACGCAAGGCGGTATGCTGCCAAATCTCTCGCAGCTGTGTTTCGAACGCGGTATGCGGGATTACGAATTGAGTTCGTAACCCATTCGCCACGGAGCCGGAATTGTAGTGTCACCGATCGATACATTTAAAGAAATATAGTCTATGCCGTGCGGCGTTTGTGGTCATGTCAGGGTTCAATCCCCCGACAGAGGCAGTTATTATTTCCAATCAGCACGGCTCCGATGTCGACCCAGCCCCGTAACAATGGGGTCCAAAAAAGTTTTCATAATTCTCTGGGACAAAAAAGGCGAAGAGGGTAGGAACTGGACATATCATCTCGTACGTCGTGGCTTTTCCCCCATCAGGTTTCTGTGCTGTCACTAAGTTTTCAAGTAAATTTATTCTCATAACGAGCCCACAAAATCTTTACTGCTTTATCCTAACTTCTTTAATTGATTTAGAGTTTAGTCTGTTTCTTGATGGTCTGCCTCATTCGTTTTTCTGTCCTAGCATTGTATTCTGTGCATTTCCCCCAGAAACCACTAACATAAGATGGTTCCCAGCTTGTCCAATTTATGTCCTTATTTCCCATACATACAACAGAAAAGTTTCTATATGGCTCTTTACCATACTTTTTCTCCACTGCTTTTGGAAGCATTTTATTGGTGTGTGTGTTTTCCATCTTGCAATGCCTACCTTTAGCATTGGGGGTTTTTGTTTTAATCTCTACAATGCAATTATCGTTAGATAAAAATTACTGGTCCAAGATAATTGATTAAAAAAGTTAGAGACCACAGAACGGCTATAGGTAGGAGGTACTGAGAACACAGAACAGCTACTGTAAGTGACAAAAAGCTACACGGTTATAAACGACATGAAGGTAGAAAGGATAAAGAAGGTAGAAGGAAAAGAAAAGGCACGACGGTTGTCTCTCACGCTAACTCTCTCTCTCTCTCTCTCTCTCTCTCTCTCTCTCTCTCTGACACACACTTTGAATATATGATTCGGTATATATACACAACCATATTCTATCGGTCCTAAAGGGTCCGTACAGTCCTAAGATTCTCCAGGTACGATTTAATAGAGGATGCTGGAGCACGTCGGGAGATATCCTTGTGCAGTCAAAGTAACCGTTAACCAAACTAAACCAGCCCAAACTGTGCCTGACATATACTACGGCAATATTAAAACAACTGCAACCATTGGGACTCTTCGCTAGCCGTTGAAGAATAGGACGGAGCACATATGAATGTCACGAAGGCAATGACGTCGGTTCTAGACTTAACTCAACAACTCAACAATAACAATAAAAAGATAACGAAAACAATTGTACAATAAGTAATTAATCACATAATGAGCTTCGTGCAGAGTGGCTTGCTTCGCTTCGGAGGTCACGGGTAGCAAGCATCACCTGGATCTTTTCTCCTGGGCATGCCGGTGTGCTGGGGAATGAACAGGCGGACAGATTGGCTGGCTCGGCAGAACTTGGTGGAGTATTGATGCATGACAAGGCAGATGTGGTTGCGGCCTTGTGGGAGCACGTGTACACCTCGGAGGAGCAAATGGATCACCATAGTCTGGTTAGAATGAGGCAGCGAGGTGTGACGAGAGGATCTGGCCGACGCTCGACGCTCAGAGGAAAGGCGAGACGGACATATAATCAGATTGCTACTGGAACTATTAGTGTTCGCTGGTTGCTGAGGATGGGGACGGAGCGCTTATGGGAATGTCCCGAATGCTGTGATGTCGGTTCCTAGATCAATCAATCAATCAATCAATCAATCAATCAATCAATCAATCGTAATGAGCACGAGAGGACACGAGGTCAACGACTTGGCTCGTTGCCTGGGAAAGTGAGGGAACGATCGTCCAATTATTCATGCCTGCATCCAGACCTACAAAATTCTGGCCCTGTCACATCACAGACTCATAGAAATTGCGTCGGGACAAATTTGTTAATCAATTAATCAACCAAAGAATACCCCAAGTTACGTTGGGTCTTCAAATAAAAATCTTAAATGTTTTGTTGATGTTGTTGTTAGTATATTCTAAAAAAAAAAAGTAAATAACAAATATATCATCTTTCGATCTAGTCGCCACTGCGTGCAATACAAGCTTCCAGCGCCAATAAAGTGCGTTGGTTCGTTTAGAAAAATAAAAAATTCTCTTTGTGGCAAGTGTAGCCATTCATACACCACATGTTGAACCCCTTCATCGGGCAGACAAGTTTTGAAACTTCCTACTCCACTCATACACTTGCTGGACCAACAAGCATGTATCACCATACTGGACCTTCCTACTCCACTCATACACTTGCTGGACCAACAAGCATGTATCACCATACTGGACCTTCCTACTCCACTCATACACTTGCTGGACCAACAAGCATGTATCACCATACTGGACCTTCCTACTCCACTCATA